>CM062216.1:3237500-3712500 GCA_031216445.1 Lateolabrax maculatus
TCACACGCAAACTGGGTTGCTTTTGTGTCTTGGTGTGTGTGCATGTGTGAACAATTGGTGGTCTTTGTGTGTTTGGGGCGCACACAGCCTGTGAATATGGACCAGGCCCGATTGGTTCAACACGATCAGATTATAAATCTTAAAAGGATGTGATTTTTTTCTTTAATTATTTGCATTACAGGGAAGCCGAGTTTATAATTGATGGCTTAAACCAACAGCACAATAAGACTGATTATGCAAGAAGGCATTTCTATGTTAGAGAGACATGGACTTAGAGGTGGAGAGAGAGAGCAGTGAATGGATTGACATGTATAGTAGCCTATTTTGTTTGAGCCCATATTTCTTGTGTTGTGTTGTTGCGTGCGTGCATGCAGGTGTGCGCGTGTGTGTGTGTGTGTGAGAGAGAGCGTGAGAGAGCGATAGAGAGAGAGAGAGAGTTTATTGCTTATGTTCTCGGTTGTATTTTTTAAAGTGGGGCTGCAGACGGGTTATAGCCTGTACAGGACTTTTGTGGCTTCATGATTATGATCATAAAACAGAAATATAATAAATAAAAAAACAACCCAGGTCTGTCTTCACCTCGAGCTGACTTCTCTTCAGCCTTATAAGACTTAACATTTCAACCACCTGCCACAGAAAACAGTCATAGCCTGATAGGAGCTAATTCACATTCAGCCAGGCTTTGATAAGACTTAGTGAACACATTTCCTACGGTGTCTCCTCGTCAGTGTCTCGCAGCAGTGTGTGTGTGTTGCTCCTTGTGTCTGTATCGAAGGTTTCCTGTTTGCGCGACCTGTAAATTGTTATAATTTACATTTTTAAAGCCTCTCTTATATTTCGCTGGTACTTGTCTCCCCCTGCTCCCCTGTGTATGTAATCATTTTCAAATCATTCCCAGCTTTAAATACGACCGGCCACACTCTGAACCCCGCTTCTTAAGGGCTTTAGCTCTTCTTTACCAACGATGACAGCGATTAGTCCCATGATTCATAGTTTTCAAACAGTATACTTGGGCTTAACTGCGGGCAGCTCTGGTCTTACGGGGGCCGAAAAGTCGAGTCAAAACAGGAAACCAGGCGTGTCAAGCCGCGCAGCTCTGCGCCCCTCAAGTCCGAGAATGCTTTGTACGCACGCAGTTACAGCCCGTGCACGGTTTGATGGGATATTATCGTTGCTCAGCCTGAGGATTTATTAGTTATAATAGCAGAAAAAGGCGGACAGTCTTTCCTGGGTGAATCGGGAGGATGGGGCGCGGCGGCGGAGGTGGTTATCCTCCCCGTTTACCTCGGAAATTCCCCTTTAACGAGAGGGTACATTTCATAATTTGTCTTATAAAGAGGGATATCGCCTCCTCCACACCTCCACACCTTTTATGTTCTAACTCCAGCACCGAAGGAGGCGCCTACTCGCTGAATATGTCTTGAAATACTCCTGAGCCCCCAAGCTGGAGGTTTAATATCCGAGTTTGATTCTAAACCCGTGAATACGAGCCGTTTTACGACTTTTACCGCTGTGCTTTGGAAATCTTGATAAATCATTTTCTCTGTTCGACTTTAGAAATGAAAAAAAAGAGTCGAATCTGATTAGGCCGAAGAATGAATGTGTGTCTGGTATTAGTGGCTTCTGCCTCGGCTCTCACTGGCATCTGTTGTCCAGTGGAAACCTCGTTTCTCCTACCTCCAAAATGTCAACTGCCAACTACCATGCATTTGTTTGGGGCTTATTTAATTGGCCTTGTAAAGGTTTCAAATGTAATAGGTCTTCAAAATGTTTCATAATCCCAAGGCTTGTATAATTTTCCCAGACTGTAAAAAAGCATGTAATCCTTCTGCTGATGCTAAAACAGGAAAACGTCAAATAAATGATACACATTTGAGGATTTATTCCTCCAAAAGCTGTTTGATCTATCTCAGCTGCAGGTGTGATGTATCTTCACACACTTCGTGCAGCCGGTGACGCAGCCGGGGTTGGGGGTTAAATTCCCCATGCATGTTGCTCCGTCAAAAAGCGGTTCGCATCAAAGAGTCCGTGCTGTCATTTTATCCAGGAAAGTGTTTCCCATTTCCCTTAATTCATGGCTGGTGACAGCAGTGAATGTGGCGCCCACTTCCCTTTAGTCCCTATAGCACGAAATCACGGCGCCAGCCCTGTGACAGATAACACACACAAGGCATTTACATCACTTACAACTTCACGCATTTCCATAAAGACTCCCTTGTCTTCTTCTGGCTGTTTTACCATAAAAAGCAGCTCTGTGTAGACAGACTCTATATGTGGAAATCCAATGAGACCATGAGATCAGCACTTTGTTAAAAGTACAAACATCCAGCAGGACATTGGTTCGAGGCAGATACATAATGGATATTGAAAATATTTTTCACCCGTTACCTGCAGGCTTTCTATAATGTGATCAGTGTGGATAGACTTAGTAAGACTTCTATGTGATTAGAGCAATAACTGCTCATCCATCAGAGGCAAGCCCCTCTTCCTTAATGTAAACCAGAAACTTTACTTTAGTAAGAATAGGGTGTGTGTGTGTGTGTGTGTGTGTGTGTGTGTGTGGACGGGGAGGTGGTGGGGGATCAGCTCAGACCAGATAGTTCCCAAGAAAATGTTGAGTCTAAAGGCAATCGGACGCTTTATCATCAAATAAAGAAATATTTACAGAAGGAACCGACACAAGAGAATTAACTGAGCTTTTTGTCCAAAAACACTAGGTTGTGGTATGTTCCCTTCACACTGTTCTTTGTAGGTTTATGAACATAACACTTAATGCTGAACCTACCAATTGTGCAAAATCTGGATTTCCCTTCAGATCGCTAAATTAGAAGCAGCAGTTTTTACTTCACAGCTTTATTCACTTGCATATTTTGTCCGTGGCGCAGAGCTCTTTTTCCTGGTACAATAATCAAAGAGTAAGACAAACAGTTTTATGGAAATATAACCACTTACATAAATGTCCTGTGTAAACTGTCGGGAGTTGGCTGCCAGGCTTTCACAGTTATATGCCTCACTTTTATTCGTCCTGTTTATACTGAAATAACTGGTAGGTGGCGGCGTAAACAGCAGCATACGAAGCATCAATCTTTTTTTAATAATTACTTGTTTTAAGTGTTATATTTTTTTAGTATAAGGCTTACTGCCACCCAGGTTGGGAAAAAGCTTTTTTAAGCATTTTTTATCTAATACTGTTACACCTAGTTTGATGGAATAAGGGTGCAGGACGTATTACAAAATAACATATGCACGGGTATCATCTGTGTGTCTGGTTTCCTAAAATGCAGGTGAAGATATCTCACAGGTTATTCATTGAAAAAACAAGTCGTGCGCCTTTTCCTCCATGTGTGCGCTTATTAAGTATTTAGGAATTTGACATTGCGTCTGTTTACCGGGTTCTCTGTCTGCCCTGTTTTCAAATCTGTGAATAAGAACAACAAAGAAACAGCAGATAAAAATGATGACCCCTTGGGTTGGAAATAATAACCTACGTCTTTATCTTCACTTGTCATTTTTTGCAGCTTTTTTAATTAAAAGTCTTTGTTCGACATTAGAGGTATCTCTTCAGTCTGTTCTGATCTTTGCTGGGCGGAATCATTTTTTCCTTTTAAACGTGTTTACGATGTATTTATAGCATCAAATATTCATGCGCGCTGCTGAAAGTGCTCAGTAGATCAGTCTGTGTTATATAGTTTTCTTTTCTTTTTTTAATAATGACTGTTGTCGGCAGATGGTGAGGTAGAGTTCATGATGGTTCATGAGTACGTGTTTCTGTTCTTGTACTCATGTTTAAAAAGTGTTAATAGTAAGATTAGTGTGTGTGTGTGTGTGTGTGTGTGTGTGTGTGTGTGTGACACAGAGAGAGAGAGAGAGTTATGGGATCCCTGGACATTAAAGTCACATGAGGATCACATGATTTTACAACATGCACTGATACTGGATGGACTGGGCTTGTTTTTCGCATGTCGCATCCTAACATTACATTAAGTGATGTAACGATGTTATTGCAGAAATCATCTATTGTGTTTGCATATACACTATGTGTATATATGCATTTATCTATTTGGGGGCTCAGTGTTCTGATTATAAGTGATACATACATGTTGACCATGTGAACTCAACCAAAGAAACCAGGGATTCATTCTGTGACCAATAACTTTAACAAAAGTAGGCTACTTACTCCTAACAGAGGTAAACTATTCTAAATCCACTACCGCCACGCACTTACACTATGACTATATTAATAAAGGAGCAGTCGAAGAAAATAATCGACTGATCGAAATCGCTGCCCTATACCTGGAATATATCGTCAAAACTTTCAGTGAATATCACAGACGCTGACCTGTTTTTTCTCAACATGCTGTAGCTGTCGAGACAAATGGATGTTCAAAGAATACGCCTGGTTAGAAACAAATATTATCTGAAGGGGGTCCTTAGGTCTGTTCGGTTTTCACGTAAGGGGCCAATATGAAGGGCGGTGATAGGCTAAGGCAAGATGGAGTAAGAATGCAGCCTAGTTTTCCTCTAATAATGTCCCCCCTCTCCCGTGTCTCCCCTCTCCTCACCCCCACCTCCCCCCTAGTAGCTGCTGGCAGGAGGCGGGGCCGGCAGACCTACAGTCGCTACCAGACGCTGGAGCTGGAGAAGGAGTTCCTGTTCAACCCCTACCTGACCCGGAAACGCCGCATCGAGGTGTCGCACGCGCTGGCGCTGACGGAGCGGCAGGTGAAGATCTGGTTCCAGAACCGGAGGATGAAGTGGAAGAAGGAGAACAACAAGGACAAGTTCCCCAGCAGCAAGAGCGAGCAGGAGGCGGTGGAGAGGGAGAGGAGGGAGAAGGAGCTGCGGGACGGCAGCACGAGCGGGGGTGGAGAGGGAGGCGGCGGAGGTGGCGGCGGCGGCGGAGGAGGAGGAGGAGGAGGAGGAGGAGGCGCGGTGGCGGTGGCGGGCACTGCGGGGTCACAGGCCCCCGTCAATGAGGATTGCTGCGAGAAAACCCACAAGCAAATGTAGGGAGGGAAGCGGTGAAGTCAGTGGGTGGGGGAGGAAGAGGGGAGAGAGACGGGGGACGAGGAGGCTGTAAATGTTGGACAGGATGGGGTGAGGGTGGGCGAGGGAGGGAGGGAGGGAGGGGGGGGCTGTTTTTGTCTTAATCGAGGCCATTGGACTGCCCCGCTGTCTCCACGATTCAATCGATGGAAAGGAACTTGAGTCTCCAAAATGGCGACCGGCGAGCTGGACAGACTGGAGGGGCCTCGCGCCTCGAGTAGGAGCCGCGGGAAGAAGAAGAAGAAATAAAGTGATGCAAAGAAGCAAGAACTTTAAAAAAAATAATAAAATAGATGAGGGCGGGGGTGGATCAATCCAAGTCAAACAAACATAGTCTACTCTAGTGTTTAAAACAAACGACAACAGAAAAAAAAAAAGAAAAAAAAAGAAAGAAAAATGATAGCTTCCTTTCTTTGTGGAACAATTATCGTGGAAACATTTCTATATTGTTAGAAGTTTATCATTAACAATTTTATCTTTGGCAGCTGTATAGTTTTTAAGTTAAAATGATGATGGTGCACTTTTTACTGTACTTCTCACTTCTATGTTGTTGTTGTTGTTATGGCAATGATTGATGATGATGATGACGATGATGATGACGTAGCAATTAATGAAATTTCCAACAACATGAAACTGCCTATTTATGCCGTTTTAGTAGGTCGGTCTCTTTTTTACACACTCTAATTGTTGTTTCTCGTTTTAGTTCGTTTTTTGATCGATGGTGTTTGTTTTATGTTGTCTTCCTTTTTTCTCTTTTTGGGTAAAAAGCATGCGCACAGTGCAGATTAAAAAAAGAGAACATTCATAAAAATAAAAACGAGAAAAAATGTAATAAACATGTTGCGTTCTGCATTTAATGTGAGGCTCTGTTATGAGTCTGGGGGCATGAGGGTTGGTTTTATTGTACTGTTTAACTTGTTTACACTCAATTCTCAATTAAGAAGTTAGGAGCCTGTCAACTCTCCATAAACAGTGGGAAATAATGCGATATTCGAAAAGTTGCTTCCCTCTTTTCTTCCCCGTTCCTTTTATCTGCACTCTCCCCATCCTTTCCCTAGCCCCCCCCCCCCCCCACCTTTTTCCTCCTTCGCCTCCTCTCCTGTCGTCTCCCTCATCCCCTTCCTCTGTCTCTCCCTCTCTCTTCTCTGTACACTCTGTCAGCACCCAGACTGATAAAACCGTTCAGTTCACGAGGCCAAACATTTAAGCCTCGACTCGGAAATCTCCTCTTAAAACAACAGCCCCCCCACCCCTACACACACACACACACACACACACACACCAACCCATCAACCCACACACACAAACTCCACATCCTATCCAAACATCACTTTATTTATGGCCTGGTCCTCCACCTCCACTTACATTATTACAGGCTTCTATATTCACCATTACACTGCCTTCCATCATCATCACGATGACGACTTGAGGTCGGATTGTTTCCATATGGGAAGATCAAACACCGAGCAGGCGTATTTACAAATGCATGGCCCTATCTATCTCCATACACTGGACTTCAGCTTGTTACTCGGACGTGAGGGGGATTCCCCGGTGTTATCAAAGGCATTCGTGGTGAAAAAGTTTCGGGGTGCACGTTTAGTGTCACTTGGAAAGCTGCGATAGGAAGTCACATACAGCTGAGCGGTTGTGTAATTTGGGTTTTATGGCCATTCAGTCACACAGAGGTTGCAGGCCTCACACACCCCCGAGCTGTCTGCACCACGTCAAAGTAACAGGCAGCAGATAAAATAGGCGTTTCTCACTGAGTCGCTTTGACTGCTCGACGCAAGGTGCGCTAAAACGGGCCCCAGTTTTAGCGCAAGAATGCATTTCGGTTGCATTTCTACAGTGCTGTTGCCGCGACTTCCACTTTGTTGTGGCCATATTTACGTTTTAACTAGTGAATAGGCTATAACCAATGAAACATGAGTGGACATATTTGACTGCCCCAAACAAGTTAAAGGGAAAATGCAACAATTAAGTTTTGCACTTCCATAAAGCTGGGGGACCAATACAGATACGTTTGGTCCTTAGTATGGGTCAAGTTCCAACACTGGCATTTTGATCTCAAGCCGAAGCCGAGATAAGCCTGATGACCTCATCATACAATTTATTATTGTTGTTGGTGTTATCATACAACTGTTTTCACAGGCGGGGCTCGTCCAAATGGTTTTATCTGACACTTTATGGTTTGGTTTGGTTTATTGTCAACATTAATACATTTATAAAATACATATTGGAATGGAACGAGAAAGTCCTGGACACCAACTTTTATCAAGACGCTAAAATGAGACTCCAACTAGTTGAATTTGCGCATGGCCGTAGTAAAGTCTTAGCCTTGACAGCTGCCGCATGTGTCTATGAGTTTAACACCAGTAGGCTATTCCTATGCTGGAACCATACCTGGCCCCAGGTGGTCTGGGTCAATTTGTTCCCACTAATTTGATGAAACACAGCTTGAATTTGCACCATGTGGGCACAATATATAATAAAAAAGGAGTTTAACTAGACTGTAAAAGGCAAGGCCACGAGATTAGGAAAACGCTGCCTTTATTTATGTTGTAGCCTAATTTAGTGTAGCAAATTCTCACAAACTTGTCAATTAACACAAATGAATTTAGAGGTTTGGTGCTCCGCTTTGCCTGAATCTGCGTTTTCAAAGTTGACAAAACTGAAGCGTTATCTTGTTCTTGTGGAATTCTCTGCTGCATGTTGATCACTCTGTTCGTTTTTTCTTTTTCTTTTTTTAAAGGTATTAAAAAGCAAAGCAGCAACGTGGAGTTCACTCAGGTATGACAAGGGCTCACACAGTTCCTTTACTTTTTTGTGGATTAAACAAACAAACCTTTTCTTTTTAATCCTTTAATTGTCGCGCACCCTTCTCGTTGGAAAAACAAATCACTGCATTTGTATGCACGCATAACTCCTCTTTGGCCTGTTAAACATTCACTCAGCAAGGAGATTTCATCTTGATGAATTCAGTGATGCCTGGCGGGGAAAGGTCAACGTCACGGGTAAGGAACTAAGCACGGAGCCGGGCACCTGTGAGCCAGGTGAGTTTCCTCTCCTGGCCGGGGAGGATCCAGTGCTAGGGACCAGAACTAATCAGATCTCAACTCAAAGCCGAAGGGGATTCATCTTGAGTGGCCAGGAGAGTGGAGACATCAGTTATGATAAAATATACTTCTAGTTATTCCCCTTCTTCTTTTTCTTGTAATTTATAATGGTTTCAACAATGTGTTCCTTCTCTGAAACATCCTGCATCACCCCGTGTCTGCTTGTGACACCCACTCGGGTTTCTAGTTTTGTGTTCTTAGCTTATAGCTCTAATATTTCAAGAACCATGACACAGTCTTAAGAAATATTAACCTGCAATTCTTCAGGTTTTGATTATTAGTTGAATTAAAGTGGAATGTGGCCTCTTGTAGCTGCAGCAGCTGCAATCTTTCATGGTGAGCTTTATTGCAGAATGATGTTCACAGTGACATGTTTGACTGCTTCCATAAACGTCCCCCACTTTTGCAATGCTGTTCACACGTCTCCATCTATTACTCTGCCTGCAGTGTCCAGTCAGCACCGGTGCAATGTACGCTGGGAGCAAACAACAGCCTGTTTTGTTCTACTGTGTGGGACGCTCTCTTCTCCATGTGTGGTCTATACAAAGTATGAGCTGGGATAAGACGACGTTCGTGAACAACGGGAGGAATCTTTCAGTCTTCTCGGCAACTTTACGCGCGTGCCTTGGGCCATCCCATTCTAAAACTAATCAATATCACATCTATTGGTGTTTTCCGCTTTTTGCGCAAGACTTCACTCGCTCCAACCTCGCAAGCAGGACAGTAAAGATTTAAGTTTCAGCTGGATGTTTGTCCGCCTCAGCCGTTTTGTTTTCCAGCTCAACATTGCTCGGTGATTAGTGGACACGTTCCGAACTGCTGCATATTGATTGTATTATATAGATTCTATTGAATGCTGTGTGTGTGTGTGTGTGTGTGTGTGTGTTGCAGAGGTCACTCCCTGCGTGTTGCAGCTAATTTTTTCCATTATAATATTGCATCGGGAGGGAAACCCCGTCGGCCATTGGGCATCTTGACATCACGTGGACCTGAGGTCACGTGGCTCGTGAAGCAATGGGAGGGAGGGAAGGAGAGTGGGGTGGGGTACATTTTTTTTTGGTGTAAATCTAGACAGTAATACCCCGCCAATAATTCACAGTGCCTCGTAAAAAGTCGACATTAAAGCGCCCCGGGCCTACAAATCACCACCGCCAAATTATGAGTTCGCTCGATTTCGCCAACGCGCTGTTTTCCAAATACCAACAAGCCGCTGCGAGCTGCTCCGCTCTGCTCTTCACAGACCCTCCAACTTCTCCCTTCCAGTCTTCTTCTGCGGCTCCTGCCGTGTCTTCTTCGTGCGCCCTCGTGTCCAGCGGATACCACCTCCATGTCTCCAGTGGGAGAAGCAGCGGAAGGCTCCCTTTTCCTCCCCCCTCCTCTTCTTCATCGCCGTCCTCCCCCTCCTTCCCCTCCTCCTCTTCCTCCTCATCGTTCTGTTTGTCTCTTTCGGGACTGAACCGGAGCAGCGGGAGTACTCAGCCCGGCGCGCATCCCTTCAACCCTGCTGAAGTGCGCAAAGGAGGTGCTTATAGCGCGCCGGGAGCTGGGCCGCTGTGCTCCTCTCTGCAGGGATGCGCCGTGGAGCGGTTCCCCGTTCAGCCTCAGCTCTGCTCGCTGACCGACAGGCTACCTGAGCCGGCCTGCAGGAGGCAGAGTAGCCCGGAGCAGCGACACGAAGAGGGGTTACGGATTTACCCCTGGATGAGGAGCTCAGGTGAGGAGAGAGCAGAGGGGGTGGGGAAGTGGGCATCTAAAAGTTATGAGAGCTGAGGAGATAATTTGTGAGGCCTCACAGATGAGTTGAGTTGAGGGGTGGGGATGGGGTGGTGGTGGTGGTGGGGGGGGGGGGGGGGGGGGGGGGGGTTGGCAGGATAGGAGGACAGGAGATGAGGACGGGGGTGGGTTGTGTGTGTGCGCGTGTGTGAGTGGGTGGGGGATGATATTAGTTCGACCCAATAATTACGATAAACGCTCTTTAAACTGTTGGCCCGGTTGCGTAGCGGCCACTGCCAGTTGCTGAACTATGCCTGTCTCTTTCTTTCTTTCTTTCTTTTTTACAACCTCTTTCTCTCTCTTTGCAGATCCTTTGTAGCTCTGCAACCTCCATAAAACTATAATTTAAGACTTGGTGAATATTCATTAGGCAGTATTGTGTTTAAGAAGTGGACAGGGGAGGAGCTCATATAGGTGGCTGGAGTATTATCCCAAACTGAAAGTGAAGAAAACCTCCAAACATCCAGAGAAAGTCTCCTTCCTCTCATGGTGCGCCGTCGTCGCTCATATTCAGGGCTTGGCTCAGCTCAGCTTAGCCTCTCCGTCCTGATAGTCTTGTGTTTCTCTGTCAGTACTAGCTGGCCCACTGGAAGCCCATTGTGTTATTGTACTGTCAACACAACCCCCTTATACTATAAACACTATATCTTAGCAGATGGGTTTGATCTCTGAATGCCTGCCCTTTCCCCTGATTGTAAAACGTCTTTGTGCGAAAGCAGCGGACTGGATGCTGAATGGATGCGGGGCCTTGGAGCCTCGAACCACAACAGACACAGCACAAAGAGTGTTTTTATGTTTGCGTTAAAATACTGAATGGTAGCGCGTAAAAACTGGGAAATATGGTGAGAGGGTTCGTGCGTAAAACGTGCGTAAAAGTGAATGACATGTTGTTTTCGAAAAGAGCAACGTGGAACTACACAGGAGACATGCGGGCGCGCTCTGCATTAGTGTGCGACTGATTAGAGGCTAGATAGATGTTTATATCTGCGTAAATCTGGTTCATGTGGAATTAAAAAAAAAAGTTAATAAGGATACTTCTTTAAATTAAACTTCTTTAAATTAAATGATTCCCCCCATACACACACACACACACACACACACTCACTGACTGCAGTGCTCGATCAAGCTCACCTTGAAATTATTATTGGAGAAATCAGGTCCCTCCTCATTAGCAGGAGCCTCCTGGCAGCTACTGGACAGATTTTCCTCGTCGCAGCAGGCTTCATCATTAATTTCCGTCAACGTACCATCCACAGGCCCACTGCCCTGTATGTGTGTGTGACAGAAAGGGAAGTTGGCGTAGCAGTGTTTGTGTATGCTTTTCATACTGCTGTCATAAAGAGAGTGAAGATGAAGATTGCACCATGAAATTAAAAGTATTTTATTTGTGTGTCAGGCTCACAAAGTCAAACTAATTCGTTTGGAGTGTTTTGGAAACCAGAGCGGAGAAGGCAACAGACAGCCTGTTATAAAAATGTTATATATATATCATTAACAATGACATCAAATTTACATTTTCATGACCACGATATGAGGAAAATCATTTTCCAGTTGTGGTTACAAAAAGAGAATAATGTGTGTCATATATTTTCAATATTCAGATTAATTTCTAGCATCACACAAAATAAAATAAAATAAAATACAAAGTGAAGGAGTACAAATTATTTGTATGACAGGAAATTAGAAAATATGTAAATTAGACACACAACACTATGGAGGAAAAGTAAAACGTATTCAACGTGAACCTCTATCTCGTGTGTGTGTATGTGTGTGTGTGTGTGTGTTTGTGTGTGTGTGTGTGTACTGTTGGCCGTGAGTAGAGAGCGGGTGTGGTGGAGTCGAACCAGCCAGCCCGTATAATGAATTTATAGATTTTAATATAGATCCGATTCCAGTCCACGGCTCGGAAGATGATTGGAGGGAGAGGTCCCGGAGGTTCCCGTTCACACTGACGGATAAGACAAACACACCAGCGCTTATTAAAGGAGGCGCTCGAGCTCTCACAGGGACCTGCATGTGCACAAACTACATATACTGTAAACACACCAACTCATTGCTTATTTTATAAATGTATTTTTGTCTATCGCTGTGTGTGTGTGTGTGTGTGTGACAGAGAGAGAGAGAGAGAGAGAAAGTGAGCACAGCACAGTCCTTTCTTCTTGTTGATTGCCAGAGAATTCCAGCTCGATCTCGTGCGCAAATAAATCAGCACAGACAGTGCGAGAGCAGAAAAATATTACCAATGGAGATGAATTCTTTCTCTTTCTACCTCTCTCTCCCTATCCCCCCTCTCTCTCTTTCTTACTCTCTCACACACACACACACACACACACCTCAAAGTATCACCTTGCTATGCAGCAGAAATGAAGATAAACATACACACACATACTTACATATACATACTTAATCACACACACTTCCTCGCTGCTGACACTCAGTCACCCACACATACTGACTGCTGCCTTCAATAAACTCTGGCGCGCGCACGCGCCAGCGTTGCAGGCAGAAACATGATTGTGTGGAAAGAAATCTAACTGAAGCTTTAAAAGCACTGCGCTGATGAGAGCTGTATTTAACTAAACTCTATGGAGGTATTTCAAGGTAAAAGAACATATACCTTCCCGACATTTTTTGAATGCTTTGACCAAATATAGGCAGTAGAAGGAGAAGATATATATATCAAATGTACAGAATATGTTTAGTAAATATATATATATTTAAGGTTATTATATCTTATTTATATAAATTTAAATCTCTTTCTCTGTCCTCAAATCAGTATTTATTGTCAGGGACAAAATAAAGGCTCAATAAACACTAAAATGAAAACAAGATTTTTAGACATGTTTTCACTAGCAAGAATAAGAAATAAATAAAACATATAATGATAAACAATAAATAATAGATGAAAAGATTAAATGGAAAGTTAATATGTCATTAAACAGAGGTAACAGCATAGGCCTAAATGGAAATGTCTTGTCAAATAAATAAGTGACAAAGTAAATAAACAAATCACACTTATATATTTTACAACAGCTAGAAACTAACTCCAAAGTCACATGGAGGAATGCTGAAAATACAGCGGCAGCTAGAAAATACATTAGGTGACACCACTGAGCCTGTTATTCATTCTCCTATTATTTGATAAACTGTGTGTTTATGTGATTTTGTTAGTAAGTAAACAGTAAAACCAGAAGTTAAAAAGCACAGCCAGAAATACAGTAAAGATCCATTAGGATCCGAGGCAGAATTTTAGAAAAAACAATCCACCTTCCTCTTCCCATTTTTATAATTCCTATATAAATTACATTTTCTGTAAATTTTATGGGTCTAAAGGGTCTAAATACTGTTTCAAAGCTGCTGCCAGGAATAACATTGTCATTGTCAAATACTGGAATCAGCCTGTAAAATACCTGCAAAGATTTTAATTATAGAATCCAAAAACTCCAAATTAGCAGAAAAATACAGAGGACATGACCTCAGTGCCCTCAGTCAGCTCCAGTCCTTGACATACATGTGCTGCAGTCCTGCAGGGAGTGTAATAAAACTCTTACCTGCAGTGTCAAATTACAGCTAGGACAGCGTCTGCATGGAAGGCTTGTAGACTTTGCCGGGGAAGGCTTGAAAATCAATATCAAATCAAAGTAAATCCATTTTCTTTCTTCAGCTCATTTGCAGCCCGAAAACAGGCAGACAGAGGATTTATGTCCCAAAGATTTATGTCAGAAGTGGGGAAAGGTATCTGCAAACATGTGGTGGACTACGTCTCTGGTTATGTGCACAAAATCCTAGTTTTATCTCATGCTCATCCACTAAACAGAGCTCAGCTGCAGTGGCCTGTAGTGATTAAAGAAGTCCACACTTTTAGTCAGTCAGTTGTCCATCAGGTGACCCAATATGATTCTGTATTTCCTGTGTTTGTATCCTTCTTGCTCCTCTCATCTGCTCATGATTTGGTCCTTTGAGGATTCTAACAGAAAATCTTCCATCACACATTTATGAGCCCTCACTAAACACCAGCTAATGCTGTTAAAGTCTGCACAGTCACACAGCCCAGGCTGACTCTTCACGGGGTGGCCGTGGCTTTTATTGCTGCTCAGATGACCTTCACTGTGAGTCAGGGTCTATTTAGAGACTCCACAGTAGAACAGCAGAAATATAGTACAAACCTTAAAGGTGCATTTTATCTGTTTTGTTGTGAGTTTCTGATTTATGAAAAATAAAATTAAAATTAAACAGCAACAGCCACAACTGAACATTTAATCCCCAATGTCACCTCTTCCAGTTTGCTCCGACTCATCCTGAATCCTAGAGATTCAGCAAAGGAGTTTTCATGTGGAATCTACAGAGAAGAAGAGTTTAGACGTTTGTGTGGCCTGCAGACGACCTCTGTGCTGTGAAAATGTGACCCAGTTTCTCTTTAACCTTCAGGCGCTGCGTGACCTCGTAAAGACAGAAGGTCAACGTGGTTTCTGTGGTCTTACTCAGTGCTGCAATGGATTTTTTTTCTTTTTCTTGGAATCTCATTAGTAATGCTCAAACATGTCTGTTACTAGCAGCCTGACGCTCAATATGTTCCTACCTAGATCATGGGTCTGTTCTTGCTAACTTTATATATTCTGGAAAACTAGAACATCAGTAAGCACAATCAGAACCCTTGTCCCCCCCTTTAGTTGACTCAAATCTGCGCACATCTTCATTAAGTCTGAACACTGTGAAGTAAATATTGAGCAGCGGCCCAGACAGACAGCAGCTGAACTCACAGTTTAACCACATCATTCAGAAACTGCCTCACGGTGTTTACAAGCCACAACTCAAATGTGTTTGTCAGGAAGTGTAAGCAACAAGTTGCTGCTAGGTTTGGATTGAACAACACCAGGATACAAAGCTGTGATCAAATGTAGTCGTGGATTCCAGCTTGTGATAAAACTAAGATGAATAAATGTTTCATGAATGAAAACACATATAATTTACTATGTAGCCAAAGTAAACCTTAGTTTGTGGAAGCCATCTTTAAATTGCTGGAGCTTTACAGTCATTTATGTTGTTGCGTCTCCCAACAATATTGTGTCACAGCTTACTGTTGATATGTTGACACAGTAGACATCTCCAAGAATAACCTCCTGACAGAACAAGCTTCCAAACTTCATCTGTGAAATGGAAGGAAATTTGGGGACAAACAAAGAAACAACTAAAAAACAATTAATTGGAACGCTAAAATAAAATTAAAAAAATTAATTGTAAATCAAAATTATAACTTCTAGGTGACAATTATGATTGTATCACATACTATCTCAAACCTTTGAGTAAAAAGTTAAAATTGTATTTTGCTATAAAGGGAGAGAACTAAACTGGAGCACTGATTCATTGCAGTCTTCAATAGTGAAAACAGGCTGCAAATCAAATGAATCGGGGAGCTTTGGCCCTTTTTATTTGTTTGGAAGTTTGCTGCCGGAGGAACCCTTTATTCTACTATTTCTTCATTTTGACCTAGTGAGTTGAACTTTTAACTTATTTTATTTTTTATGAGTTTTAGTATTTTTATTTTTGTCTCATCTTTGGTAGCATTTCATCTTGTTTTTTTGTCTTTGCTAGAACAAAGGGAAAACAATATGTTGAACCAAAATATTGAACTCCACATATTATCTCATAGTTGTGACTCAAAAAGTCGAAATTCGGAGTCACCATTTTGACTAAGAATCTCGTAATATTGAGTTACCATCCCTATTTTTTATAACATTTCATCTATTTCTTTCGTTTTCTGGTGGAAATTGATTTCCATATTTATCTATTTTACGCTAGAAAAAAAATATATTTCATATAAATACAAGACCTAACTAACCCTATAATAAACCAAAACTAAGATGTTGCAGGTATTTCTTTTTTTAATTTACAAAAACATACATTTCTTGTTTGATATTGACGTTCAGTCCGTAGCATTTGACTTTGTGTGGGTAGGGAACTGTGTTGATAGGCCGTACGTGCTCCTGTGTGTGCAGGTGCAGACAGAAAGCGCGGCCGGCAGACGTACACGCGCTACCAGACGCTCGAGCTGGAGAAGGAGTTCCACTTCAACCGGTACCTCACGCGGCGGCGGCGGATCGAGATCGCGCACGCGCTCTGTCTGACGGAGCGGCAGATCAAGATCTGGTTCCAGAACCGGAGGATGAAGTGGAAGAAGGAGAACAGGGCGACCGGGAGCGGCTCCCCAACAGCAGCTATACCCGCTGCTGAAGAAGAAGAGGAGGATGAGGAGGAAGAGGAGGAATGATAATAATAACTCTATTGGACACTTTACGACAACAAACAGTTGGTCTCACGGCTTTTATTTCTCTAATTACATTTCCTCTAGTGATGTAGAGGTAGCTGAAATAAAAAGTGACCTTTTCCCTGCAGTCAGGAGCCATCTTCAACAACTGTCAGTGTGAGCCAAATACATTTAAAATTACAATTTCATGAGCGGTCTAGCCTATATCAATTTATTTGCTTTACTGTAGTGTTTTGTTATATATTGAATTATATTATATTATATTATATAAGCCTTTATTATATCAATTATATAGTATTATATTCTATTATATTATATTATTTTATATTATATTATATTATATTATATTATATTATATTATATTATATCAGGGAAACACCAGATCATTAAACTGTCCTAAAAGTGAAGAAATTACAGTAGGGAGAGATATATGAGTTCTTTTTAAAATAAATTTCAGATTTTGCATGTATAGTTCCTGGTTCTTCCTAAAAGACCCATTTATGTTGTACACCACAGGAAAAGCTAGTTGAGGTCTGGAGATTTTTCTAGAATCACTTCTGTTATGAAAACATCACACTCATCTGGTCTGCAGCAGAAAGGGACAAAATGGTTGTTGTCAGTGAAACAGCAGCCCTTATGATTTCTGTGGACACAGAGCTTTTTGTTAGTGTTTGTATTGTCTACAGTGCAGAGTAAGCTACACAGGGCTGAAGAAGATTAGTAGCTTTGTGCTATGCTCTCTGCTGGGCTCCACTCAGGACTGTCACCAGGATTTTTGAAATACTGAAGCCAAATCCCCACCCACTTAAGAATGTTCTTCTTTGCCTGGCCACCAACCAAACTCTGAACAATATTATGAGTATTTAAGAAAAGAAATCACAAAACTTTACATTTTATTAACTCAACTTTGAATGTCTTTTAAATGAATCTTCCTTATGGTCTAAATGTTTTAAAGGCTTCCCTACAGCTGGCCTGTTTCCTGTGCGGAATGCCTGTTTTTTGGCAAAAACATTTAAGAAAAAAACACTTAATGTCACTGAGGATGTGACCTTCGTGTCATCTCTGTTAGCTACTACTGTCACCAGTTTGTACTTCTGTATAAAGAAGGAATATGGGTTTGATCCTGTTCCTTCTTGATTCTATTTCAGTTAGAAGGCTGCTATTTCAGAGACACATGTCAAATGCTGAGATACCTAATATTATAATTAATATCAGCCTTACATATGTATTTGATGGTGCATTAGATGCGAGCAGTCCGATTAAACAAAAGTGAGGTGATTTTTAATTCAATAATTGACTTGAAATGAACAGTGTTTGGCTGAGCACGTGAAATTAAAAGGGATATCTGAAAGTTAGTTCCTGTCTGTATGTGTTTGTGTTTCTATATGGCTTTTCTGGGGTTTAGCTCCTGGATTATATGCTTTAAAACAATAACTATAGGCTTTTTTTTGTTATTGTTGTTTTCTTATTTGCACCAGTGTTTTCATGTTGTGTGAGATGTAGTGTTTCTGACTAAAATGCACTTTTTTTAAATGTAAATAATAAAAAACGTTAACCGCAATGAGCTTGTTATATCTCTTATTATATTTAAAGATTTATTTGTGGTTCTGCTGGAAGATAAAACTACTTTATAAAATGAAAATAATGAGACTACTGCTACAACCACTATTACAATGACATAGTGGTAATAGTATAACAATTCATTAAGGTTAAAGCTGTGAGACAATTACTTTAACATGTGGTTTTATAAATAAGGCTTATCTTTGTGCTTTGTCAGCACTTATTTAATCTGCTCATGCTCCACTTTTGATACAGTTTCCATTATCCTGCCAATATTGTAATGAGTAGGGAAGTAAGTAAATAAAACAGCTAGTTACAGTTTATTATTTTCAAGTAGTTCCAAAAGTAGATAGACACAGTCCTATCAGGACAGGCAGTCACTGCTTTCTATCAGCCTTCACTAATCAGAAGTCAGGCTTCACTTCAGATAGTTACACAGATAAATCTGAATTCAATATGTGACAAATGTTTGATTTTAACACGTTAAAGTATCTGATCTACTAAGACATTTACACAGTCAAACATCTAGTAAACGGCCAAGTATAACTGGAATATGCCCACATTTTTCACATTTTGATATTGCTTATGTGACAGCTTTAATTTCAACAAATATCAACTCACAAATGATTTTAAAACAATTTACTTATATGGCCACATCTGTTGAAGAACTTTCCCTTCTTTTGCATAGAAGAAAAATAAACATTTCCACTATACCTCACACACGCACACACACACACAGGGCAACAGAATCATTATTAGGTTCTTACCCTCCATTATATGTTTCACTTTGATTTGAGAGTGTAATCATGGCTTCCACAGATTATAAAACACAGTAATGAGTGCCAGTGCGCTCTTTAAATATCCGCACCTTGTTTACAGGTTTAAATGTATTCATGGACTTGAAAGGGCTGAATGTATCATTTTTGTTTGGGACTCAAAACATAATTTACAATTACAATTTTGATACTTAAATGATTTTTGAAAAGACCATCCACCCGCTGATGAAAACCGTGAGGTGCAGATGAAAACACTAAAAATAATTAGTATGAGGAACTTCAGTTACCTTGAGATATTTTTTATTTATTTTTTTGTCCAAATTTGTAATCACACATAGTCCATTTTATTTTATTTATCTTTTCTGAAACTGGCTGAAACCCTCCTTCTAATTTGGTTAGACCATTTTGAAAGCACAGTGTAACACGGACTCAATACACTTGTAAAATGCTGTCTACACACAGCAACAACTGTACCAGCAAATGACATCGAGACATTTGGTTCTCTGTCACTAGTTTGGTATTCGATACAGACACATGTCTATGATATATCAAATATAATAGGCTACATGATCATGACCAACATGACTGAGATACTGCGCAAATACCCCCCCCCCCCCATTTAACTACACAAACCATAATAATGCAGGTTTCCACAGAAATCTGATGACCTTGGAGCATTGATTGATTTTTAAACTGTACTCCCTCTACACCAACACTTTCCAACTCCCAGCTCACTTCCACCACATTTTACCTGAGTCAACCTTGCAGCTTTGTGTGCCAAAAACATCCAGGTTTGTTCCATTCCAGCTGCACCAACTTTCACCAAATCCACTCGACATTTCTACGAGACGGGGTTGCCTCTGGAAGTCCTCGGCTGTCTGTGGAAACCACAAAGCCCACATGAAGGTGGAGGGCGGTGGTGTGTGGGGGTGTTATAGCAGGTCCTAATGTCTTTATGGCGTCCATGAAAAGGCCGGAAACCCCAATAAAAGCAACAAACACACAAAGAAAGCAACAGAACGGGAATCGCGCGGCTTGTTTGTTCCTCCTGCTCTGTGGTGCTGCTTCATTTTCTGTTAATTTTTAACTCGGGGCATTTGCATAGAGGAAGCGGTGGATCCGAGTGTCCTGCTGACCAGACACCGTGCAGTTTGCAGAGGTCACACGTGGGTCATTCAAGGTTTAAAATCAAGTTTTCTGGGTTTAAACAGGACACGGACTAAATCTGAATGCTGAAATACTTGTGTCCTGTTGATGGCAGTTTGGGCAGATTATTTTGGGCGGGTTAAATTCTTAAATTCCTGGCTGTACTCAGGATGCTTTAGAATACAGGTATAAGAACACGGTAAGACAGACTGAGGAAACCAGATAGAACAGGAATCAGTTGCAGTAGCAGTAGTCTAGCCTATATTGTGCAGCGTCTTGGGTCGAACTGAAATCGGATGTTTTGGTTGTTTAAATGTGGCTAGAACTGCATTTTAACCTGTCCAGTGCGCTGGTTTTGGTTTCCGAGAGTTTCTGAAAATGTCGCGCAGAAAATATCACACATTCTGTGTGTGGGCCGTGCGGTCTTATTGCAGTAAAAACAATAATTGTTTGTGTCATACTGCCGTCACTCTGTGGTCTGACAGGAACTTAAACGACAAAATAAAAGCAGAGGTAATGAATTAAGCAGAGGCTTCTTCAGCTTCTGGTCATTCAGGTGTGCTCACATCTCTCATTTGAGGCAGTCCTCCTCCTGCCGCATCGGGTTGGTTTGAACTCTTTTCTGACTGTGCAGCGTCTCTGAGCACCCTGCGGCTCCGGGCCTGCAGGGCCTGGAGACAATGACGTGGTGCCGCATTGCGAAACCGCGTTCACGCACGGCTTTACAGGCCCGCACCGCCACTCAGGTGATGCTGTTGTTGTGCCTGCAAATTGCCATAATTCCACCTAGTTCACTTAAAACAGTGTGCAGCATTTCATCCCCCTGCAGCTCAGTGGGTGCAAGCGATGCACCCCTCTGTCAGAACTACACTAAACTATAGACTACAATAGCATACAAATTAAATAACAAGTCTCACCATATATTATAAATCTCTGAGGGTTGGTAATAATGAGAATTTGCAATTTTTTAACCGTGAAACTGATTTTTGCATTTTGCAACCCAGCAGTGATCACCGTTCTTCTTGTCGTCTCGTCGTGTTGGCATGGCCGTCTTCTGAGACACTGCGGAGCTGTAGCCTCTTTACTACAACACTGAATTGGTGGTGGCGTTAAAGGCTGGCATTTTCACACTGACATCAACAAAGTTTCACTTACACCAAATCTTAAATAAATGTGGTTAAAATATAATGAATGTGCCCGGTTTATTCTGCATTAGCACTGCCTGACACGATGTGTTATAAAGTTCTGTCTGAGTATCTGTCTTTTTGCATCACTTGTGCGTAATTTTGAACCTTTTGCTTCTAATAAAATTCAATGAAAACCGTTTCCCAACCTGCACAAATCTGTCCAACATCAGCAAATAAATAAAGCAGCCTCTTGTTAGCAAAACGTAAAGCTTTAGGCAGCACAGCTCAAACACAGATGAAAAGAAAAGAAGAGAAGAAAACAAAAGCAGAATTCTCCGTTTCTTTTCTGTGATTTGTGAGCTGCTGGCTTGTTGTTTTTATGAGCTGCAGCAGGAGAAAATGGCGGCGGGGAGAGTGAGGGAAAGAGAAGGAGCAGCTCCCCTCTAACAGCACTCCATGAAGAAATGCAATAAATTCCTTGTTGTTTTATGAAAATTTACAACTTTGTGATACAAGTTTATGAGTGGCCGCGCGCAGGGATTGGCCGACGGGCTGGTCATGTGGACGCGCTTAACGTGAACATGAACTTTTTATGATTTCCCAAGTGGCTATATTGCTGCTGCACTCCGCTCCGGCCCGAGCAGCCGCCGCTCCTCGCGCGCTCCGCCCGGGGCTCACGAGGCGCCGCGCGGAGCCCGGCAACCGCGAGGAGATGAACGCCCGGCTGTAATTAAACGGACTAGTTAATGAGAATACTTGTGATTGTGGAAACCGGCACGAGGAGACGTTGACAACAACCCGCCCCCTCCTCGCGCCCTCCTCCTCCTCCTCCTCCTCCTCGTGCTCTTCCTCCTCCGCTATGGCTCCGCGCGCCGTCTGGTCTCATGCTGCTGTCTACGTTAAATCGGCGGACCGAGATGGGGACAGTTCCGCTGCGGTGAGGCGGACAGGGGCCAAGCCGCGAGACCGAGCCCGGGAGGAGCGTCCCGGAGATGACCTCATTACTCCTGTTTTTTATTTTGATTCGACCTTTTATTTCATTTGTCACTTGTCACCGCGAGGACGATGACGGTGACAGGGGCGGTTATGAATATAACGGCGGTGTTTTGACGTGTGGGTGACAACGGGGAACGCACCCCCCCCCCCCCCCCCACCTCCTCCAATTCCTCCTCATCCTCACCTCCTAGCGCCGCCACCCCTCCATCCAATTACCATCCATCCATCCGGTCTGCACGCGGCAGGGCTGTCTCGTTCCATTCCGGGGTGCCCGGCCGCCTGCACGCGGGACACCGGAGAGAGCTGCAGGTGTGTGCGGCTCGTGACGGATTATCAACAAACGGTAAGAGCCATTCATGCACGTTCCTCCTCCGGCAGCCCTGCGCGCTGCTGCATGCGCATTGTTAAAGGAGCTAAACAAGTCGAACTGCAGTGCTTTGCGTATTTCTGCTGCTTCTGGTTGATGCATTAGCGTTATAAATGAGGTGTTACTTTTCCATCTCAGATTAAAGCGTTTCCTTGCTGGATTAGGGCTCCATGATGAATTGTCCAGATGAATTGGCTTTCTAAGTGGTGGGATTAGCTGCGGAAGAACCATCCATCGGTTAAGACTCGGCTGTTTGAGATCCGGAAGATTATAGGTGACGTCTTTTTGCCCCAAGCCGTGCACTGTGTACGGAGGGAGGGGGTAGATATGTTCATGAGAGTGACGCTGGCTTTGATGTGAGGGCAGGTGTGCTGGATTTGTCAAATCATCATTTTGAAGTCACTTATTTTATTTTATTTGGAAAGAACAGAGACTTCAGTATGTGAAATGTATCTTATTTGATGTCTTTAGCAGATTGCAGCTGCACATTGCAGTCCTTCTATCTCTGGCTTTCTGTGGTTCTTTCTTTCTTTTGTGCTCTGAGTGTGTGTTGTTTTAATTGTTTCACTTCCAGATCTCAGTGGAAGAGCTTCCAGGTTCTTTCAGCTGACAACCAGCCTGAGTCTGAGTGTGTGTGTGCGTGTGTGTGTGTGTGTGCAGACACAGGAATGTTTTTCTGTTTCGGTCCGTCCAGCCCACTTTTATGACTTTGTTTCCCTTCTCATTTCCTCCCTGCGGCGGGATGGGTTGTTTTGTTGTTGTTTCTTTTTTCTTTTCCACAGCTAACTGTCCACGACCCCCCCCCCCCCGACCCACATTCACACTATCAAACACATCTGCAGGTCTATCTGTCTGTCTGTCTTGTCTTTGGTCTCCAATTTGTTGCTGTCTCAAATATCAAAGAGTACCACTGGAGGGAATCCCTTCACACACACCCCTCCCACCCCCCCACCCCACCATACACACACACTCACACACACACTTGATACTTAGAAAGATGTTTTCTCTGGGCTGGGAACAATTCCTCCACAATTTGTTCACCATCTCTGCACCTTTTAAATTTACTTGTAATTCGGTTTATCTTGTGGCGAATGAATGTTGGTAGCTTGCTGTATAATGCTCATCCCTACAGCCACAGGATAGTAAGCAATTGACTCAACTTGCTGTCTCACAGAAATAAAGTGTAACTTAGTATTATCGTTATTATTATTATTATTATTATTATTATTATTATTATTATTACTGTTTATTGTTTGCTATTAGACTAGTATTGACTAATACTGACACATATATAGCATATCACAGTGTGCAGCCAAAGGAAGATTCATGATGATGTATATCTGAAATAGATCAAATGTTTCCTATAACCAGGTTGGTTTTCCGGCTCAGAGAGCGCACCATTGGCCATGTGTGATGTGGAAATAAACAGTAAACAAGATGACGTCTTCAGTAGTTTTATTTATGTTGTATTTTTTAAAGTCAATCACAAGACACAGTCGGCATTTCTACAAAATATACATTGAAATTCAACATTTTGGATAGCTTTGAAAACCCGCCGGCCGCCGCCTCTCCTGGGTGACCACGGAAAAGCGTCCACACATCCGCTGAGTCTCAGTGACAGCTCCCACTGGAAACACAGCTTCTGGTGGAATATCGTGCACCGCAGAGCGCTGGTTAGGAAAATACTTCACAGGATCAATTTGAAAGCAATACAGCCAATGCCCAAAAATATGAGCGGTCAAAAATATGAACAAATACCAGGCAAATACATTCATATTTCATCAAATCCGTACCGTAACCATCTATCACCAAATGTCCAATGCCGACGTTCACATTATTCTCACTTTAATATCTGCGTTTAGCAACTATGGTTAATGGATACTTCGGTGCTGTATGAATGGCGCTAGGGAAGTAGTTGTGTGAAGTAAAATGTATGAACTCTATGTTCATGTGGACTTTATGTTCATAAGAGCTTTATGTTCATGAACCAGTTCCTTCCTTAATTATCACAGCACGGCTCATATTTAAAACCCCGTACGAGAAACGGGGAGTGAGAAGGAAGAGAAAGAAACACATAACGCCTGCTTAATCAGACACAGATTTACCGTAGACTGTTAATATTTGTTAATATGAATTCATAAGATTCCTTGTTTCAGAGATTTACTCAATAGTCCTGGTCAAGTACAATAAACAGAGATAAACACTATGGCCCCCAGTCTTTGTAATTCACTCATTTTCTATTGTCGATGCTGTTGTTTCGGTTTATAGTACTGCATTACAAGTGGTTATTGCTGTTGTTAATATAAATAATATTGATATATAGGATATTATGCTATTATCAGTAGTATTCCAAACTAATAGGCCTGATTATTGGCTGGTTCTAACAGGAGCGGTAGGTTAATTCTGCGGCTATCATCTGAGGCAGCAGCAGTAGTAGTATCAGCAGCGTATGTGTGCATTAACAGTCACGGGTTTTTATCTAATATAAATATATACTATGCATATACATTCATATCCCCAGTACAGAGCAATACCAACACAACTATGGATCATATACATGTTTTACCAACTACAGCCGATGGGCAATAACAATAGAAATGTAAACTGCCTATATAAACTAAAAATAAAACAATAGGCAGATACAAAGACTGTAATGTGTTAATAGATGATACACACTGTGAAGTATCAGGGGATTCTTCCTGGCTCACGCGTGAACAGCACAGCCTACTAGACTTTGCGGTGGAGCTCTGACACGCACCCTGGACCGTCCTGCTGCCCGGCGGCGGAGCTGCACCGGCGAGCAGCCCGGCAGCCCCGGCACGCTCCTACAAAACGCTCTGGTGCCATCTAGTGTCGTGTTGACAACAGTACCGAACATTCAGGGCAGGGCCCAGCCGTCAGAGGCTTGTACACACGCACGCTCTGCTTGCTGCGTGTCCACGCTGAATGTGTCTCTGTGGTCGTCCGCAGGTGTGACGTGCTGTGGGCGACATGTGTGTGAGTGGCTGTGGTCTGTATTGTATTAGCTGCTGACAAACGGACGATGTGCCTGCGACTTTGCTTTTGTTTCCTCTTTGGAATGAAACCAGACCATACATGACAAGAGGCAGGGAGCGCGTGCACGTGCGCGCTGAGGCCGAGTTGGTGTTTGTACAATTTGTCTTTTGTCCTGCTGGATGTTGGCTTCTTTCTTTGAGGTAAAGGCAGAGACAGACAGATTTGTGGCTCGAAGGGAGAGAGGGCGATAGCAGCCTCTCTCTCCCCCAGGTTGGGCCTGGCTGCTGTTACACTGAGCTGAATGAGGCGTGGAGAAATCCACGGGCCCACGAGAGCACGCACATGGGTTCTGTGTGCGCGCGCCTTGTGCCCAAGGATACAGTTAAGGATGTAAAATTTGTGCTGATTGGTCAGGGTCGCCGTTACGATAAACTGAGGCAACCACCGGCTCCATTGAATTGTGAGTGTGTGTGTGTGTGTGTGTGTGTGTAAACATAATAACTCGTCCTCGCTCTGTGATTTCATCATCTTTAGCCTACTGGCTCGCTCATCTGCAGATCTGCTGTGCAAACCCCCCAAATATATGCATCCAGGTGCGTGTGTGTGCGTGGGTTAGTGTGTGCGCGTGTGCGTGTGTGTGTGTGTGCGTGTGTGTATGTGTGTGTGATCCTTTGAAAAGACCCTTGTGGAGGGAGGGCGCGGGAAGGCAGTAATCCACAGTGTTAATTTATGACTCCAGCATCATCGTACTTTAATCCGGCTTTCAAAATCAACTTCAGTACATTAAGATCAGATGGAAAATCAATATTTCCCCCCTCTCATCTATTACTTTTATACTCGACATCCACACCTCAATTGGATTTCTGTAGTGAGATTATGATGATCAGGACGGTAGTATAGGAGGGGAATTCCACTTTATTATTCAGCTGCATATAAACGATTCAAATGCACCACTGCATTCATACAAAGTTAATGTCTATTGTACTTAGGTAATATTAATGGTAAATTAGAAATACGCTGAAAGCTCAGATATACAGATAGGCCTATAGCAAACAACTACGCTAAAATAACTTTAAAGTTATTATTACTATACATTTATAACTATAAAGGTATTAACTATATATAAATTGTTATTCAATAGGCTACATATTTAGCTAAAAAGGCTCGTTCAAACACACTAAATAATATAATTCAATATTGTAATAATAATATAAAATATTAATAGTATGCTACTACTTATTAATAATAATAATAACAATAATAACAATAATAATAATAATAATAATAATAATAATAATAATAATATGAAATGCAGCCTTTTTTTAAATAAAAAATGTAAACTGCAATAACAATTTCTTACGCTTGGACTATATGTTTTAGAATTATTCATACCGTAATAATTAGAATAATTAAATAAAGAAGTGGTAATTCATGTACGTGCACCTGCAAATGCGCGTGTCCACTTCTTCCTTATTTAGCAGAGTCTAAGAGAAAAAAGCGGCCCTCCCCGTGATGCTGCATTCATCCGGCCGTTAATATTTAACTTGTCCCGGGGCCCTTGTGTAGCCGGGTGCTCGCGCCCACCCGGTAACAGTCCGGTGAACTGACCCAGAGCACGAGCTCACGACGCCGTGAAGGACGCGGCCAGCCGGCTCGCGCAGCCTGGAAACGATTAATACATTAAAACAAAAAAGCACTGGTGAGGCAGTTTCTTTCAGTTTGTCATTAACTTGTGCAGGAGAGGTCGGTCAGTGTGTGTGCGCGCACACACACACACGCACACACACACAGACGAGCCTTATACTCTAAAGGCATGATTATGTGTAAACCTTAGAGAAAAAAGAATTGTTTCAGGTAAAGTCCCACTTTTCTTGACATGATTAAACAAACGGATGATCTACCCACGGCCTATTCTAAAATCTGAAAATTATTTAACTTTTTCAAGATTTACTATTTTAGAAATCAAGATATTTATTATTTAAAAAAATATATGTATCTTCCATCCCCCATTGATTAGAGAATTTCTCAATTTATCTTACTTTTAGGTAGGCTTATTGTGGACGTTTTAAATGGTTTTGAACGATTTCCCAATTAGGCTAATCAAAAATACAATTATGGGTTTAGAGTTTAATAGACCTACGTGTCGGAAATATAAGTTTTTGAATTTAGAAATAAAGATTGTTATTTTTGAAATAGCTGCACTATCAACCCTGCCTCCTGTGCCAGCCGGTAAATGAATATTTAAAGACATTTTCTAGTGTTGCCTATTCTCTTTGAAGTCTAATTCCGGGTAAAAAAAAAAGGGAAAAAGTGTAAGCCAGTCAAATAAATAGGTAGCGTTTAATTTCATAGACAGTTAATTATTTCACAGTGCTTGTTAATAATACTGAGTGAAATACGGGAGATTTGAGCATTGCCGGGGCTGAAGTGAACCGCAGATGAACTGTACAGTGCCCGTGTGTGTGTGCGTGCGTGCGTGCACGTGCGTCCCTTGTGTGCAGCACAGCGCATTTGTTCATCTGCTGTTTGCTGCGGGCCTGTTTTTCAGTTCGTCGCCATTCCTCGGACTTTACAAGGAGTCATAAACGGTCATAAAGCAATAAAAGTCCCGAGGTCTCTCTCTCTCACACACACACGCACACACGCACACACACACACACACACACACACACACACAGGAGGTGAAAAAGAGCCATAAAGCCATAAAGCAGCAGTCTGACTCCTTCAGCTTTAATTGTCGATAATCTCTGAAGTTTCTCAGATTCCTGGAGTTCCTTCAGCAGCTCTTAACTGTTTACACTGCGGCTCAGTCACAGCTCCAGCAGGCTGATTTACTGCGCAGGAACCGCACAGCTTCAAACCGCATCCGTTATGAAAAACCTGCCACTTGTAATTATCATCCTGCTGCAATCAAAAACCTTATAAAACCTTTACACATAATGCAGGTTGTTATTAGGCCTATTGTTTTCTTACCTGGTGGTGTCTCCTACTGCGAGACACATCCCAGAATAACATCCCTTTTCTGTGACAGTAGGCCTAGTGGGCTAGGAGCAGTGCTGTTGGTTGTGGCAGCTGTTGTAGGCTGCTTGGTAGTAGAGACACAAGTAGAAATTGTTGATAGGTGTATCCTTTAGTAGAGCCTAGTTTTAATCACCATCGTTCACCTAAAACTGTCCATCACATGGATTTGAGTTCACAAAAGTCGTTAAAACTTAGTGGCTGTCTGAAAAGCCCTCCCCGGTGCTCTGTGTTCTAAAGGGGCCCTACAGGACAGCAACATGTAGCCTGCTCTTCTCAGTACAGGCCGTGCCTACGGCAAGCAGCGGGGCTCAGATCTGTTCCCCCACATGAGGGAGAAACACAACACAGTAATGGGGCCGTGTCCGTCTCCCTGTGAGGTGGGCCATGTCTCTGTGGGCCCCTGCACCACTGTCTCCTTCACTCTCTCCCACACATAAACCGCTGCTTCTCCGTTCCTCATTTGGCAAAACAGTTTCCAGTCCCCGTCTCCGGTTCCTCCTCTTCCTCCTCTTCTTCTCCTGAACTCCGACACACCTGTAAGCAGCCCGCTCGTTACCGCGAGGCTGTGACGTGAGGCAGTGAGGCAGTGGGGTCCCTGTGTGGCCCCGGGCCCTGCTGATCGCAGACCCGTTGATAACACCGGAGCTCAGGTCTGCCTTCTCCTCCTGTATGCAGCTTTAGCTATGATGCTACGTGTTCACAGAGTGTGGCCCCTGATCCGCTTCCAGATGGGCTCCTAGGCTCCCAGTAGTAGCCTGTCATATTCTGAAGTGTAATGTTAGGTTACAGGCTATCTAGGCTTTGCTAAAATTATTATTTAGTTAATTATTAATTATTATTTTAAAACATGCCAAACTGCTACATGTCACTAGGTTTATAAAAGGCTATTTTCTGTGTATTTAATAACACTGAAAAGTGTAAATATTTTTGAATACGTTAGAATTTCACGTGGTAACAGTTCATG
Source organism: Lateolabrax maculatus (assembly GCA_031216445.1). NCBI lineage: Eukaryota > Metazoa > Chordata > Actinopteri > Acropomatiformes > Lateolabracidae > Lateolabrax > Lateolabrax maculatus. Next base: position 3,266,655 of record CM062216.1, read on the forward strand.
GCATCATCCCACATCTGTTGTCAAGGTAAATGTGTCGGCCATGTAGGATTGTAATGTAGGCTAATGTACGATTCAAACCGAGGTTGTACTGTTACTGAAGCAGGTTGGGCTGACATGATCCAAAACAGCTCATCACAGGTTATGAAGTGTTATAAAACTCCATAATGCAGCATTCAGGTAGAAGCTCTTAAAGCTCACCTGCTGAGGCCTGCCGTTAATTTATGCTGCGTGCTGCCATTTAATCCAGCACATGGTAAACACGGTTTTAACAGCATATCAGTCCAGTGTAGCTGTTCTACACAGACTGACCTCTAAAGATGAATGTGTCTCTCTTCTGTCAGAAAGTCAGATTCACCCTCCAGGCTGCAGAGCAGGTATCCCTGATATTAGCCTGTATGCCAAAGCCACAATCCCGAAAAGATGCGTATGGGCTGTGTATATAATAATAGCATTACCGTCCTGTGTGTGTCCCGGGCTGTAGGCCATGCCTGTCCTGTCCCGACTGTTAGTGCTCATTAATGATTAAACCACAGTCAGCTCCAACACAATGCTGCTGCTTCCCGTTCCCACAAAGCGGAGAGGAAACGGAGCGTCCTGCCGGGGAGAGAGGGAGAGAGAGAGGGGGAGAGAGAGAGAGGTCAAAATGAAAGTTAAAAAGAGAGATTCCCCATCTGTCTGCGTGATCCTGTACAGAAAGCGAGAGTCGAGGATTAAACTTATTATCTGTCTCTCTGCACTGAGCAGTTTTACTGAAAAAAAAAGGGGGGAAGACGTGGAGGAATGGACGGGGGTGGGAGGGTAAAGTAAAAGTAAAAATAGAGTCTTTGTCTCTGTTTGTCAGTCGGACTGTCTGCAGTTTGGCCATGCAGACAAGTCAGAGCCTGTAGGGGAAACACAGAGAAAGACACAGAGAGGGAGACTTATTTATGGCTGCGGTTATTTTACGACCTCAGCGACACATATTCCGTTTGTAAGTGCGAATGAAAAGCAGGCCGACTTAGCTTTCCTTTTTCTTCTGTTTTTTTTTTTTTTTTTTTTTGTTTGGAAGAAGAAGTTAAAGTAGAAAAAGGATATGATTTCACTGATTTCACTTACCTTTCTTGCATAATTCTGTAAGTTGAAAGTATAAAATAGTAATAGTGTGTGTGTGTGTGTGTGTGTGTGTGTGTGTGTGTGTGTGTGTGTGTGTGTGTGTAGCCTCCACTGCTTCTTTACACTGTGGTTTTATTTATTACTTTCAAACTCATAATTTCGAAAACACGAAAACTATTATGCTAAAAGTAGCTACAATGACGTCATAATAACAGGTTACTATAAAAATACATAAAAAAGCGATATACGAATATCTTAGGCCTATAACTTATATAAACTATTTTGGTATTGCCCTCATGTATTTAAGTTAATAGTATCATGTACAATATTTCTGAAAATTGTTCTTAAATTATTAACAAATTGTTCTGAAATTAAAATCAAAATATAAAAACGTTTCCATCGTTTTTCAATGACCAATTGATTGATACAAACATTTAAATAATATTCATGTGACAGCTTTAATAGAAATATATGCTGTATTTCTATTCCAACTATAGTATACATTTCTTTAAACATTTATATATTTAGTTTCACTTAATTTTATTTGTATTTATTAATTTATTGCCTAGACGTGAATAATTTAGGCTGACTAATTTGTGATTAATATTATTAACTCTTATTCTCTAATTAACTAATTCTAAAAATGACTGGATGCGTTCATGAAAGGCTGTAATACATGAAAAAACAAGGACCTTTATCTTTTTCTTTCTTAAGGCTGTATGTATGCATTTTTAGGATTTTAGGCTAAATGTAATTAAATGGTATAAATATATTTCACGTGAATACATATGGCCCCGTGGAAAGTTTCTGGCTATAATCAGTGTCAAGAAAACGGGAAAAAATGGGAAACTTCGAGACTGTTTCCTTTCTTTTTCTCCTTTTACATTTCAGCCTAATCAGTGTCACGGAAGAAGAAAATACTAATTTATTGCACACATTGATCAAACCAAAGCGACTCTTGCAGAATACAAGTGGAACACTCCAGCTGTAACTTTGTGCAGACCACAGCCTGGAACTAACACAGTAGGCTCCCGGCGACAGCACAACCTGGGACAGAGCACCGTCACCCGGGTTATCTTCCACCAACAAACACAGGTATCAGATTATGGTCAGAAAATCCCTTTCAGATTATCAATAGGCTACTCCTCCGATAGAGAAAATAGCCACAAGAAGAGAGAGCTAAAGAGAAGCTATAGTGTTCCAGTGTCCACATCTTACTGCGGTAAAATGAGGACACACACACACACACACACACGCACACACACACACACACACTGACCGGAGTGGGGGGCATAAATCTACCCACCGACCCAAATATACCAGCTGTAAATGTACAAACACTTCAATTATAGACGTGCATAGTCCACATTATATTGTAGGCTAACACACACACACACACACACGGGACCACACAGGACTCGAGCGCGCTCCCGGCTGTGATTTACGCTCGCCAAATTCATTTTAATGCGGTCGGTATTATCTGCAAAGCGCCGGGAATATGTTTTATTATTCGGTTGCCTCTGGTGGTGCAGCAGCAACACCCCCCCCCCCTCCCCACCCCTCCCGAGGGAGGGCGCCTGTGCGTGTCCGTGAGCTGCTGGTTTTTATGGGTCCAACAACAGACGGAGGAAGACACACAGGGAGAGAGAGAATCAATTTAACGCGCCGAGGATTCCGGTGTGATTGCGCAATCTCACCGGGAACCGAAGGAAGATTAGAAAGAGACTGAATGAGAATTAGAAAGAGAGAAAGGGAGTGGGAGATTGAAGAAGGGAAATAGGAAAGGGGAGAGGTGGTGGGGGAGAGTGGGGTCGTGGTGGTTCCCAGCCCCCCCCCCCTCCTCTTCCTCCTCTTCTTCCTCTCTCGAACCAAAGGAAAAGGGGCGAACGAATGCCAGGCACGGAAGCTTCCCATTGGTCAGTCTGAGGTCAGCTGGTCTCTGCCTCCCCTCATACCCCTCCTCACCCCATCCCGGCTTCTCCACACACGCGCGCACACACACACACACACACAGACTCTCTCTCTCTCTCTCTCTTGCCCCCCCACGCACCCCCCCTCTCTGTCCCGCACTGGCACTCAGCCCCCCTTCCCCCCTTCTCTCACCCTCACCCTCCTCACCCCCTCCTCCCAATCTGCGATAAACTAAGTGATAGCAGCAGCCCGTCGGACTGTCGGCTATAAAACACAACAAATCATAAAGTGCAGGCAGGGGAAGGCAGAGGAAGGAGGACGGGAGGGAGAACCGTTAGCCGTTAGCCGTTAGCCTCCTTCTACTCCTCCTTCTTCATCGCGTGAACGTTGTTGTTGTGTTTGTCTCGTGCCCTCCTGTCCTCCCCTCTCCTCTTCTTCTCCTCTCCTCTCTTCTCCTCTCTTCTCATCCTTCTTCTCCCATACTTTCTCCCGATGAGTTCCTATTTTGTCAACTCCTCTTTCCCGGTGACGCTGCCGGGAACGGGTGGAGGCGGGCAGGCGGCGGCGGAGTCATTCCTGGGTCAGATCCCGCTGTACTCGTCGGGATACGCCGCCGACCACCCGCTCAGGCACTACCCGGCCGCAGCCGTCACCGCCGCCGCCGCCGTGGCGTACGGCGCGAGCGGCGGCGTGCACCAGGACAAACCGTATTCGGCGTCCACCTACTACCAGCAGGCTGCGAACGGAGCGTACGGCGGGCACCGGGCGGCGGCAGGGGTCGGGGTGGGGGGCGCAACCGGAGCCGGCGCCTGCGATTACGCCACGGCGGCGGCGGCGGCGGCGGCCGCAGCGGCGGCCACGAGCTTCTACCGGGACAAGGATCACCCGTGCAGCCTGGAGGAGCACCAGCTCGCGCTAAGCCAGGACGGCATGCACCGCAAAGCGGAGTGCGCGGGGCTGAGTGGGAAAGGGCTGTTCGGTGAAACCATGGACGACAAATCATCAGCCCCTATTTATCCGTGGATGCAGCGGATGAACGCGTGCAACGGTGAGTGTCTTCTCCTTCCTTCTCCCTTCTTTCTTGCATATTTTATGATCCCCGTCATAAAACTGACGTTTGTTTCCTCTGTCATCCCCTCTGCCGTCTTTCCTTTCTCTTTTACCTCCTCCTCCTCTCCCAGTAGCTGCTTTATGATCCCCGTTTGTCGGCCTGTCAGTCAGTCATGTGCTTGGTATTTTATTGTCCGTCATAAAGCTGGTTTGTTTGGGTTGTAGCTCCTGTTACTGTATGTGACCTGCTGACCGGCGCTGCTATCGAGCAGGGGGAAATAAAGTTGAGAGGAAAAGCCTGTCAGAGAGTGTTGTGGGTGAAAACAAGGAAGAGATAGAAAGATAGATGAGAGGAAACTAAAAGCATGCAGTGTCTACCAGACAGTTATCTGTTTAACTCTGTCTCATTCATTTCTATTTCCATTTTAAACTTTATTCTTTGGGTTCTTAATCTGTATTTAGGCACTAACAAAAAAAGTGAAATAATAATAATAATAATAATAATAAAATACTTCACCACCTGACATTTAAGGAGAAAACGTGTTCTTTTCGTTTTACAAACTTTGAAAATCCCGATACCGATAAAGGAGGAATGGTACCACCGCTCCTGCTGCTGTTATCTTGTACAGAGCCTGCACTGTTAACCTCTTACCGCAGATAGTGTTATGCGCTGTTTATTCATAACTAAACAGATTAGATATTAGACTTACAATCAGGCCTGCAAGTGCTGCCAAGTTCGGGGTGAAAAGTGAGACGTGCAGGGCCAGCATGAGGGGGGTAACACGATTTATTTGACGACAGAAATAAGCATACGTCTGCGCTGTTTTACCCATCTTATACACCAAAGTATGAAATGATTGTTGTGAGCCACTGCATTGTCTTTGTTTAACAGAGAAAAACGGCCTGTTGAGAGTGAAGTGAGTAATGGCGGATGATGCAGGGCTACTGTGCCCTGCAGGACACTCCGAGTTATGACAGATGAGGTGGAAACAGGCTCCGCCGCAGAGACATATATAAGGAATAAAGCGCAACGCAACGCGGGCTATAAGTGACAGTTGAAGCTGTAAATGGCAGCTGGAGAGAGAACAGAGTGGCACAGAACCCCGAATGCTCCTCCATAATCCAGTTTGGCTGAGTTTTTATTTATGGATATTTAGATTTAGATATGTGCCCTGAGCAGCGTGCGGTTTTTCCATCCATGCTCTGCATTTCAGATCGATACAGAACTGAAGCTGCTAAACTGACAACATGGCGATTTGTTTACCACCGGGGGCCAAAATACTGTTAGTAAGGATCAGAGAGACTAAAGCCCTGGAAGCTGATCCTCACCGGGGGGAATACCCTCTGAAATATTATCGCTATACTGTCCTTACTTTTACCAGGCCTACTACTACTACTACTACTACTATTATTATTATTATTATAATTATTAGTAGTAGTAGTTTTAGTAGTAGTAGTAGTATTTTTATTATTACTATTATTATTATTATTAGTAGTAGTAGAAGTATTAGTATTATTATTATTATGACAGTAAGCTGGAAAAAAAATGGAACAACGCGTTTATTTCTTCTACGCTGAATGTTGCTATTCACCAGCAGCGACATTAAAAACGTCAGTGTCCAAAGTTAAATAAATAGATGGGTTTAAAAAATATATATATATTTTTTTTTTGGTGTTTTGTTTTAGTTCCACATAAAATCAACATCATAATGCCTGCCTTCATCAAAGAGAAAAAAAAGATAACAGTATATAGATAACAGTTTATCCAATCAGACTGGCTGGACTAAACATTTAACTGAAGAGATGCTAAAAAACAGATTATAAATAAATATTAAAGCAGTTCAATGAAAGCAAGGCGCACTTTTAGAGGGACACCGAGGACAGTGGGCTATTTGATTAACTGAGGAATTCAATTCCAACTTTTTTGATCCCCAGTATAAGCAAAAAGGAATAAGGTTAGCAGCGTTTAAAACAGAATAGAAGCAGACAAACCCTCGCCCTGTCAGCAGGTAGCTGCAGTCTACGTGTTATTGCTCTGGTTAAAATGTAACTTTCTCCCTCTTTCCGTCTCTCTCAGGGACCTTCGGAAACCCCGGGAGGCGCGGGAGGCAGACGTACACGCGCTACCAGACGCTCGAGCTGGAGAAGGAGTTCCACTTCAACCGGTACCTCACGCGGCGGCGGCGGATCGAGATCGCGCACGCGCTCTGTCTGACGGAGCGGCAGATCAAGATCTGGTTCCAGAACCGGAGGATGAAGTGGAAGAAGGAGAACAAGCTGATCAACTCGTCTTCTTCGTCGTCCTCCTCCTCTTCCTCCACGGTGAACGGTGCAGAGGAAGAGGAGAAACGGACGGAGTGAAAGAGGAGAAACAAACTGATGTAAGACACATAAAAGAGGAAGAGGAGGATGATGAAAAGACATGCTGGTTAATCCCTTCCCCTCCACGTCTCAAAGTTGCTCCAGACGTTTGTCTGGTGTGAAACTCTGGAAAGAAGTAGCCTACATTTGAGTTGAATTTTTATTTTTTTCAGCAGGGCTGAAAGATGTACTAGAGAAGGAAGAGGGATTCATTTCTTCATCTCTCTAATATCGCCACCCACCGAAAAATGTATCCAACTGTTTCTATAGGCTAAATTCGCCTCCCTGTGGGGTCTGAAAATTGGGAAATCATTTGTAAAAGACTCTCGAGAGGGAAAAGTGTGACTGTTGAATGAAGGAACAGATAACATTAAGAAATGAAAAAACAGGAACAAGAAACAGAAAAAACGGAGAGGGGGTGGTGGAGCAGGCTATGGCATCCAAAGTGTATTTTAAAATACAATAAATAGGTCTAATTAATCCGCCACCCAGTTACAAACAGTTTTTAAGACAATTTCTTGTTGCATTCCAAGAAAACCACCAAACATCTTATTCTACTACCTTTTTATTTCTGTCAAATGTACTTCCTGTCTGACAGGCACTTGTTTTGAAGCTTTAGGACTCGATTTCGGGATGTTTTTCCCCCCGATGAATTTTTTTTTCTTTCTGATTTTGTAAACGTGTTGTGTATTATAGCTTCAATTAAAACGTGCAAACACGGTCCTACACACAGCAATGTCGGGAGGAAAATCTATTTGAGAAGTGTATGTAGGCTATGTCATATGGTGTTCATATTTAAACTGTATAGAAATAAGCAAGGGGGGGAAAAATCACCTTGTACGGTGGAAATAATGTAATTGCGGGCGGGTGTGGGGGTAATTTAACCTTTCCAGCTGTTTTACTTTTCCAATATAACGGGGGCGCGTGGGAGGGGGTGTTAACCTACTGATGTTATTCTCCAAACTACCTAAAAACGTTCAGGAAAGTGTATATTTTATGGATTTTTACATTGTTTGTTTATGTTAGTGTTTTTGTCAAGTAATTACGTATACTACCTATGAGAAATGTTCAATAAAATGTGAAGAAATGGATGGAGAGAGGCTGTTTCCGGGGGGTCTGTTGGTTGATACATGATTTATTAGTTAGTCTAATTAAAACATTTACGAACAGTGACATTTTAGTTCAGTATTCAAAGTGAACGCTGAATAGAAGAAACAGTTTTATTTTATGACTGAGTGGCCGACTTACTCCCGCCCGTTAAGAATGATCAGCCTATTATCCGATTATTTGAAACATGCACGCACATATTTACGACGCGCGAGGTGAGACCGAGGCCGGGGGCCAAGTAAGCGCACGCGGCGGTCCGGAGGGGAAGTGACAAGGGGCGCGAGCTGCTGCTGATGGCGGGCTGAACTAATTGATGACCAGACCGAGGGAGAGAAAGTTGACCTGTCCTCGAGCCAGACACGTCACACACACACACACACACACACACACTTCACCCAGACAAAGTGGACAATGTCCTCGTGACCCTTTGAACTCTGCTTGTCCCCTGAGTGACCGGCGCGCGGGGTCCATCTCTGTGCGGCTTGGGTTTCAGTAATGCACGAGCGAGAACACACCAAGAAAATGAACTCATGAACTCATCTCCGGCAAATGATCAGCAGCGGTGCCACATGCAAACATGGACACTGGTTAGAAAGCTTTAATTTATGTATTATATGATATATTATACTCATAGTTAGCCTTATACTGATAGAAATGATCATACTGTATGAAATGTTATTCTAATGTTAAAACATTCAGTTATAACATTCATAACCACTGTGTCTTTTTAAAATATATACTATGCTGGTAACAATGGACACAATTATAGAACGTTACAATAATTTAGCTTGTATGTGTTCAATACCAGTTTTTAAAATTATTATTATAGCATGTGCCTATTGGAGAAACCTGCCTTGCAACAACTTCCAGCTCATTGGATGCTAGTCCACATGTTGTCTTGAGTTGGAGTAGGCACATTAAGTTTGCTAATAAAAACCTGTTCACTTGTAGGACCTTCTGCCAAGGTAATAGGTGGCATGGGTTGTCAGTAAACAATTAATACTACACTGAGGAAATAAAATATTTTCAGCAGTCTGCGAGAGAGAGGCATTAAATTTAGATTTAATATGATTTAATTCAGTGCAAACTGATTGATAAGCAGCGTTGTTTTGCATTGAGAATTAATTTAATATCCACAGACCAAAACAGAGTCCGACTCACCATCAAACAATCTCTTCAGAATATTATGTGGCAAAGTTATAGCCATGTAACAGGCAGATAACTTGATGTGGCTTGTTGTATAGTTATTGTACAGGCATCTTCTTTGACTCTGACCATGCCAGCGTTGGCTGTAAGGTGAAGTGCATGCTGGCAGATGTTCTATGTTAAACACAGTGGAAATGGTTTCACTGTGGCCCAAAGGGCTCGTTTTACCGACCAACACCACTAACAGTGCACACGTGTTTTGTGTTTTTCGAATAGAAGGTTATCACTATTTATTTAGTCTATGTACATATCCTCCACTTAAACTCTTGTTCCCCCAAATATAAAGTTTTCAGGAGTTTTGAAAAAGCTACTTTGTTTTACGTATATTTTCCGAGTTGATTCAGTGAGAAACTGTTTCATTAGACCTTAAACTAGACAAAATCTGTAACGTTTCAACTTCAGTTAAAATATGAAACTCTTCAAAACTGGAGCATCTCAACATCTGTGCACAGCTTGAAATAGAGATTTAAGTACTCTATAGATTACAATAAATTGTGCACTTCATGTAAGAATATCTGCCATTTACTGGACGATTTTATCCATAAACAATCTGAGCAGAAGCAGATTCAGAATGTGTGGCTCCAGCTGGAGCACTGTGCCTACTAACAGGAATTCAAACCCTAAATCCTGAACATCACACAAAATAAAATCCAAGAGTGTGGCTGTCTTTTTCAATTTTGTATTCTATGCTAAAAATCCAAAATAATCATAGCCACTGAGCCCTGTTATCTGAAACTGGAATTTGTTTGGACCAACATGGTCAGCAAGCTGTTTCACAGGACAAATATCCAGTGTGATGGTGGAAATCTATATATATCAAGAGGAGTATGTTCAGAAGTGTGTGCCAACTGGGTCATCGTGCCTCCTCCTCATCGTCCCTGCGGCTCACAGGCCATTCCTGGCACACTTTGGGTTCTGTGCATTTTAGCTTTTGGCTTGCTTTCAGGCCAAAAGTTGGATGATTTAGTAGGAATAGTATATCAAACTCTAGTGGGTAAAATAATAAATCTAATATCTGTTTTGTGCATTTTTGCCCTCTGTTGCTGCCTGTTGTTTTTTTTTCTGCCTGGGTACTCTGGAATATTTAAGATGATTCCAATTCCAACTGCTGGTTTCTCTTGCCGACGCTCAGTGTGAGAGCCCCTGGGTGTCTGAAATGTGGCCTGAAGCTGCACACAGATGCAGGAGTGCAGTTTTACACCAACACTCCCCCACAGAGTGCATTCATTTGTATCATTTCACTCACAAAAATCCTAATCTGTCCCATGTTCTAACCTGTGTGCATGTACACGTGTGTCAGTTACAACCAAACCTGCACACCCGAGTGCACTTTGAGGCCTACTACAAACACACACACTCAGACACAAGGAGGCACCCTGGCTGAAATTCATCCCAACCTGGGAATCAACAAATCATAAATCAGCAGATTTCCATCCAGTGTGGACGTCACAGATCAGGTTTAACATTCCTCCTCTGCAGCTGGAAGAGAGGCTGCAGGGAGGGGATAGACAGAAAGAAAGACAGACAGAAAGGAAGAAGGAACAAATGAAAGAAAGAAAGAAGGAAAGAAAAAAAGAAAGAAAGAAAGAAAATAGCACAGTAGGGAAATCCAACTTTCCTTCCCAGTCTGTATGTGAATATGTGGGTGTATGTCTCGCTCTCTCTCTCTCTCTGTGAGTGTGTGTGTGTGTGTGTGTGTGTGTGTGTGTGTGTATGTTATTTTGGTTGAAGTTAGATCAGGTTTTGGTCGCAGTAACAGTTTATTGTCAACATACTGGCTGCTTGACTAAAGTCAATGTACAATATCTGTGTAGACATATAATATCTGCTGTGGAGAGGTAGGCATGCTGCAGTAGGCATGATTGTGACAACAAAGAAGCAACACTATAATATTAACAATGAATTAAAAAATAAATAAAGTCATTGTATTGGACTTGGTTGATGGGGCCACTTTCTGTTGATGACTGGGGCAAATATTAATGAAAGAAGGTAGAGAGGTGGCCGTCTTTTTTCCTTTGCTCTTGTCTTTAATTGTTTTAGCGAATAATTCACGTGGGCCTGATTGCATCCCCGTATCTTGTCCCAGCTGTTGATGACGCAGTAATGTGCCTTTGCCGCATTTATGGCGCAGTGAATGTTCATATTTGTGACGTCCGACACATCATGAGTGTTATTTTAATTGTATTTCTTTTTTACCCATATTACTATCATTATTATTAGGATTTAATAATAATAATAATAATAATAATAATATAATTATTGATGTTGTTCTATTTTTCCATTTAGGCCTACTTGCGGAGGGGAACTTTAACTGTCAACTGAAGGTGAAGGCAGCATCGGTAGACTGTTAATATTGGTTGGTCTGGCGTGTAAAATATTCCATCATTAACGGGTTATTTGTTATTGTTTATGGTCACTGGCTCCTCATTTCCAGCCTGAGAAAAGGTCAGTTAACAGGCCTGAGTGATGAGGGACACACACACTCACAGGGAGGGAGAGAATAGTTTATGACAGTTTTCTCAGACTCTCTTTGGAGCGTCGACTTTCTCCCTCTCCGTCTGTCTTTTTAATCCGTGCAATAAATTATGTCTGCAGTAGGTGGCGCTCTGAGCTCACCCCCGGCACCTCCACCAGCAGTGAGAGAGAGAGAGAGAGGGAGAGAGAGAGAGAGCTTCCCCCGCCCATCCCTTCATCATTAGAAACCTCAGAGCATGAATTACCTCTCCAAAGTCATCGGCGAGAATTTACGACTGGTCAACAAAAGCACGTGACCGCACCCCCCCCTCCCCCTTCTCTCTGTCTCTCTCTCGCTCTCTCTCTCCTCCCTCGCCTCACCCCTCACCTCCCCCATCACACACACACACACACACACACACTCACACACACACCCCTAAATCCAACACACTCACACACACACACCACCCCACCCCCATATTTGGACGGCGCATACATAGCTAAAAACGAAGTACAGTGCAACGCCATAATTCACTAATACATCATAAATCGTTGAAAGTACCCGCGTTATAACGACCAAGAGAAATCTAACAAATCAAGCGCCCCTTAGTACTCAACTGTTAGCCTGCAACTCTCTAAAACAACCTAAATGAGCTCTTACTTTGTAAACTCGTTCTCGGGGCGCTACCCAAATGGCCCCGACTATCAACTGCTAAATTATGGAGCCAGCAGCGGCGCAATGAACGGCGGGACGTACAGGGACTCTTCCTCCGCCACCATGCACCATGCGACGGGCTCTTACGGCTACAGCTACAATGGCATGGACCTGACCGTCACCAACCGGGGAGGCGGGAGCAGCAACGCCGCCAGTACCGGAGGACACTTCGGGGGCGGCTCGGTCGTCGGGGACTCCATGGGCTTCGGCTCCCAAGCCCAGGAGAGGGGCTACCGACAGCCGTCCAGCTGTTCGCTCGCCTCTGCGGCGGACTCCCTCTTGTCACCCGGTAGTGGAGACACCAAGCTGGGCGCCCAGAGCTCGTCTCCCCGCTCAGAGCAACCAGGAAGCGGTAATCTCAGCTCTCCAAATCTGTCCTCCACCTCCTCCGGTGGTGGCGGAGGCGGCGGCGGCGGCACGGCGCAACACTTCACGGAGCTGGACGACGCGTCGCCAGAGACCGAGGAGCTGCAGCACAGCCGGGACGCCGGCCACGGCAGCAACCCGCCGCCCAGGACAGGGCACCCGCAAGCCGTGCAGAAGCAGGAGGGCGGCCCGGCGGGATCAGCCGCTGGCAGCACGGCGGGCAGCGAGACACCACAGATATTCCCCTGGATGAGAAAGCTGCACATTAGCCATGGTACATGCTGCTCTTGTGTTTACAGCTTGTTAACTCTGTATCATAGAAGTTCCAGGACAATTATATTCATAATGCTGGCTCAATAGATTGTAGCTATATGTCTGGACACATGGGGCTGGTGACAGATTAATCCTTATAGAAACTACATGGGGAGCCATGGTGCCGTCTTTGTTTACACACTAAACAATCAACAGACTTATTGCTGCTTTGATTTGGTTTTTAAACCGGCTGCTTGAGAACAGCTGAAAGACACACATTTTGCCGCGGTTCCTTGTTGGTGCCCGCACCCCACCAAGCCTTTTTCCACTGCGTCAATTTAAGATTTTCTTATGACTGTCAGAAATCAGTCAGCGAGCTGTTTGAATCTCCCAGTAAAGCAAAAAGTATCGGTTTTATTTCGCGTCGTGCTTTCATGCAGAAGAAGAGTTATGGGGATATTTCAGTTTTCTTTAATTTATTTTATTTTGTACTTATTTGGAAATGTGAGAGTAAGTAAGCAGGACAGCTGGCCTCCCTCTGCTTAACCAGATCAACTTATGTATTAGCGTGTTTTGTCAGTGCATCAGGGTGCAATCCATTTCGCATTTCCCTCCCGTAGAAGCGAGGGACGCCGGGTGGTTGCCCCCTGTGCCTCTGCTTTTTATTTTTTTATTTCAGCAAATTCCACAAAAGCGCCATAAATTTGTCAAGGGAGAGGAAAGCCGGGCAGCAAAGCCCAACAGGCTGAGGAGCGCAGACAGAGCCGGTGGGAAAAGAAAAAAAGAAGGAGAAAAAAGAAAGAGAGGCCAGGAAGGCTTTGGAGGCTGTTCCTCCTTTGAAAAGTGAAGCTTTATTACGTGTGGGAACTTTATTAGGGAGGTGAGGCAGAGGACGGGCAATAAAACCCTGAAGGGAGCTAGAGGGAGTGAAAGGGGGGAATACAGAGGGTGATGGTGAAGAGGGGCGGTTAAAAAAGAAAACAGTAATGTGACAAATAAAAGCAGATCTTCGAGCACAGGCTGTGGAGTGGAAATGGCAGAAATAAAATTTGTCAAGAAAGACTGCTGTCAGAATGAGGGACAGTTTTACAACTCTTGTTGTGCATTTACGCACGTTCATTCTGATCAAACTATGGGTGAAATCAGCCTTCGGGATCTGCGTGTATGCGTGTGGGGGTATAGAGGGGGTGGACACAATAACATCAACACCTGTAGCTACAGTATACTAGAAACCAATGCAGTAAACATGTAGAAAACACTACCTTTGTGAAGAATAATGTTCCGCGAGAGTTGTTGATCCAATAGTATTTTTGGATCACATTATTGCAGAGTGTATTATAGTGCAATGTAAAGGGTTCTTGCTATTTTTTTGTTTGTGTGCATTTCGAAATGATCATCCAGTCATGTCACATGTTGGTGCATCCGAGCACGTCCCCTAACAGCCTTCTGTTCGCTCCAAACCCTCAGACATGACGGGCCCGGACGGGAAACGGGCGCGGACGGCGTACACGCGCTACCAGACGCTCGAGCTGGAGAAGGAGTTCCACTTCAACCGGTACCTCACGCGGCGGCGGCGGATCGAGATCGCGCACGCGCTCTGTCTGACGGAGCGGCAGATCAAGATCTGGTTCCAGAACCGGAGGATGAAGTGGAAGAAGGACAACAAACTGAAAAGCATGAGTCTCGCCACCGCCGGCGCCTTCCAACCCTAGAAATTAACCCATAAAAAAAATCCTTCCGCCCATCTCCCTGGAAAGGTTGCGACCGTATGCAGGCTTCCCAGGTGGAGAAAGAGAGACAAAACAGAAGAAAAAATAAAGAAAACTTGAAGAAAAACGTAGAAGCCAGCAGAAAATGGAGAAAAAATGAGACGGTGATGAAGAAACACGTGTATAACAAGCAGATTCCAAATCTAGATTTTAAAAACACTTCCTACCATCAACTGTACAGAAGCGCAGCACTTTTTATTTGTTGGCATGTTGGTCTTTGGTGTTTTAGGGCAACGTAAAAAAAATAATGACTGTGGTACTTGCTCTTGTAAAAACAAAAACTTAGTGTTCCCGTATGTTGTTGTCGTTTTTGAAATATCTGCCCGGAGGAGAGGAGTCGAGATAAGGAAAGGATGATTAATGCTACCTAACTACGTTTCTACCTACATCCTTCCTTACAACCTTGCTACCTACCTGTTGTTTAATGTCTAAATATCGTTTTATGTGTCAAGTGCGATGTTTTGTAATTGACGAAGTTGTTGTAGAGAAATTAGCATGTGAGTTGTTATTGTAAGTTATTTACAGCCAATAACGAGTGTAGCCTACTAGTTTGAGTCCCCCTTCCTGTCTCTCAGTCAGTTACGTGCCATTCAAATCTGCTCCTATTTTTATTGAGGAAGCAGGGAAGGTGTGTGTGTGTATGTGTGTGTGTGTGTTTGTTTGTCAAAAAACAAACCAGCCCTGCCTACATGTCCGTATCCATCCATAATGTTGTGTATAGCTCTATTATTCAGAAAAGTGTAACTGTATATTATTGTTATTATTGTAATTATTGGATCCCTGTTTCAGAAAGGATGTATATAGATATATATTGACATTTTTAAATGTGACCAGTTGGCTATTTGCAGTTGCAGTGTGTGTGTGCATGGTGTGTATGTGTGACTGTGTGTGAGAGAGATAGAGCGCGTGCACGTGCGTGTGAATGTGTGTGTATGTACCCAAGTAGGGGAAATGGCTACCGTCCTGTGAGGCCTGTAAGCTTTCTGCCAATGAGCTTTTTGTATTTGTTTGTAACTTGGAGTAAAAAAAAAAAACAAAAAAAAAAACAACAATAAAGTTCCCCATACTCATCCAAACCAGACAGACTCAACCAGCTGCTCATGGCACAAACTGCCGCACAAATGGCTTAACTGGGATTGAAAACCATGAAATTTAAGACTAGCCAAAAGTTTTATAAGTCTTCAGGTTTAGCTGGAGCAACATCCTCGGCCAAAAACTGGTTCAGACAAATCAATTTGGAATATTTGCGCTAGTTGCTGTATTAGTTTTTTGTGAATCATATATTTCATATACAAATTTATGTCGCGGGATGACATCAGCTTTCAGCGTCCAAAATCTGAGGTCAATGTGTGATATCATAAATCATCATCTGGCTGAGAAATAGCCCAATATAGTATGGTTTTATTCGGATAGAGTCGTATGTGGGTCTGGACTAACTGACCAATGCGAGTCCAATTCTAGAAAAAAAAAATCACTTTTTTATATACGTCGTCCTCTAAAGCCTTCTACATATTCTTGTGCGCATTGTTAAGCTTAATCTAATGAAATTAGCTTTAAGAACTGTGTTTTTAGTTCTAACTAAGGATTCAAGCTGGAAAAACTCAACTGCTTTATGCGTAAAGACGCATCACACCAAACACCCGGCGGAAGGCCTTACGTCTGTTTTCCAGGCCTCACCTTAACCCTGAACGCCACATTTTCAAGGCGATAGCCTCCTGGACCTCAGCAGCATCACAGCGCCATGCACACTAAATAAGCTGCATAAAACACAAACCCAGAACACAGACGCACACAGGCCAATTTCTATCTCTGCTGACCAAGTCTGACAAGACAACAAACAACCCGCGGTGGACAAATGGGTCACTTTTCTCTAAACGGCCTCCCTTTCCGTCCTAACGGAGGCCACTCCCGGACAAATTAGGTTACCGTCTCCCGGTTTCCAACTGTAAACAACCAACTGAACTTTTAAACTCACCGACTGATGCTGCTGCAGCTTCCCTGCTCATACACGGCTCTATTTCTGAGTTGATGGGGGGTGGGGGGCACGAGATCCTGCTCCAAGCCTCATCTGGACACAACCGCTATCTCCGTATGTGTATGTGTGTTGTGTGTGAGATATTTTTTTTAAGGCTAACCCCCTTCTGCTT
The DNA here is from genome assembly GCA_031216445.1 of Lateolabrax maculatus. Taxonomy (NCBI): domain Eukaryota; kingdom Metazoa; phylum Chordata; class Actinopteri; order Acropomatiformes; family Lateolabracidae; genus Lateolabrax; species Lateolabrax maculatus. The sequence continues at coordinate 3,283,085 of CM062216.1, forward strand.
TGGGCCAAACTATAAAAAAGAAGGCAGCTTTGACATTTACATGTCAAACGGATGAGGGTTTTTATCTCCAAGTTGGATCGTAAAGATCAGGCCTGGCCTCAGACTGATACCTCTCACTGGCTCTCCTCTGGTCACGTGGGGTCCATAAAGTTAGTTTTATGGTTTTGGGGAGTTGACAATGTACTATATATTTCACATTCTAGAAAGCAAGTGACGGTTTAACGGCTTCGCGGGGATCCTAAAGGGGTCAGTAAAGTAGAGACAGAGCGGGAGAGGGAGAGGGTGTGTGTGTGAGAGAGATAGCAGGCCACTACTACCGGCCGCTGCTCCTGCTCTGGTTCACACGCGGAGCCCGGCGAGCTCCGGTAAATGCCGCTCTGGACGCTTGGAAAAACCGGTGGAGAGAAAGAGCCAGGACGCACAGTAAGTAGTGTTTGAAGGCTGCCTGTAAGTGGGGGCTAAGTAGAGAGGGGAGGGGGGGGTGGTAAAGGGAGAGAGGGAGCTGTGTAATTACCATGTCACTCACACACTCTGTAGTGCTGCGGTATTAACGGCTCGCTGAGTGCCGTGAAGCTCCGGTGTATTTGAGATATTTGAGATTCGTTGTTGTGTCTGGTCTGGACCACGCGACGGGGGTGGCGTCACAGATGGAGAAGCTGTGCGTGTGTAGGCTACACCCGAGCAAGTTGTGTGTACTTTCATGTAGCCCCCAATATATGCGTGCATGCGTTTGAATGCGTGCGTAATGACGGCGCACAGTCACAAAGGAGGCTTGCTGTATGCTGGTGCGGTTCTCAGTGTAGGTGGCTGGCAGCAAACACAGAGTGGTTTACATCCGTCCAGTGGTTGTGTATCCGTGTGTGTCTGCGTGTACGTGTGTAACATACTAAACTTGAACAAAGGTAAAATGAAAAACCAATCAGAACGGTTAATGTGACGTTAAGACTTCGTAAAGACTACTTACAGGTTTAATCATGAGGTTTTTCCTTCTTAAACTTTAATATGCACTTGTTGGGGTGCCTTAATAATACATTCAGTGAAAGGCTTGATGGAATGACCTAGAACGGCAGACGTTGTTGGTTGTTTACGTGATTTTTGAAGGTGTGCAACTGATGTGACTCATGTGTACTCTCTTCATCTGGATCACAGAGAAATATATATGGCGATCATGTTGTAAGGGGATTCATATTTCCTCCCTGATGGCAAAGAGACATTTCACGTCACTGTAGGTTTGTTTTGTCACTTTTACGCACAGCCATCGTGTGCGTAAAAATGGTTTCATTGAAGGATTAAGGGTTGGAAAAATGCCCGTGTGTGCTAACATTAACCAAAAAGTAAATGAACAAGGACACACACACCCACACACCCGCACACACACCACACACACACACACACAGCTGGTAGTGATATGCGTCCTTGGGTACAAGAAAATCTTTGTCCGTCCCCCCGCCCTTGTATTTTCCAGGCAGGATGGGTGTGAGTGAAAAAGCGTCGTGGATACAAACATTCCCAAGGCTCACCATCAGAGTCCTTGCAGGTTATTTTACACCAGAGCTTTGGCCTGTTGTTTGACTTTCAGCACACACACACACACACACACACACACACACACACACTGTAAATGTATACGCATACAAGCAACTCAAGCTGTATTTTTTGTTGGACAAATGCTTGTAAATCAAATCTAACTTCTATTAGACGCTATAATTTTCGAATTAACCGTTAAATCTTTCATGAAATTATATCAACACAGGGAACAAAAATACCCAAACTAAACCAGCCAACTAAATTTAAACTATTGCTGTCTTAAAAGGCGTTTACATCAAGCATACTAACATTTTGTATCCGCAAAGGCAAGGAACATCAAAACTGTCCACTGAACCAGATATTAGTGAAAGTATTCATTAGAGCATGACACCCGTGTAATACACTGAAAAGAAAGCTATAGTCCTACCAATCACGTTATTTACCAGAAATTAAATGTATGGCACTTAAAAATAAGCGACACCAGAACTCTTCATCGATGCCACTGAAACAGCCTTCAAGTCAGATTAAAATCTTTATACAAAAAAATCAAGATCAACACTGTACGCACGTGAACGGGATTATTAGAAGAAAATATGAGGCAACATGTTTGATAATGTGATGCCTGATTTATCCGTTGAAATCAACAGTCACAAAGTCACCGAAGCCAAGAAAAGCAACAACTTCATCTGAGGTTATGAAATAATAATGAAAGAACTGCAGGCTCTGTTGTGAATTAAAAGAGAGAAGGTGGAGGTGTCAACAGTACAGAGTCTAGCTGTTTCCTCTGACCCTGTAGATCTTTATTAGTTCTCCACACTATTTCCCTCTGATGTCTGAAGCGGGACTCGAGCTGTCAAACAGCCCGGCTACCAGTCACACGGCGCCGTACTCTCCTTGTGCACGTCCGCCTCTTATTGCTTATATCCATCATGTAAATTGTTTAATGTCTCGTGTCACGGCGGACGCTCACAGTTAGGCACATAGGCTACCGAGCGGAGTTTCAAACTTTAAAAAAAAAAAAATCATTCAATCACTGTGGCGTCCCCGCTCCCGGTGTGGTTATCATCCAATCTCTGGTTAAACTGTCGATCAAAGGAGCCACGTCACAATAAGACATCGAATTAAAACGTCTCCTTTTGTGTTAAGGCCAACCGCAACATGGCGCCCTGAAGAGGCCGACAGCAACAATGTAAACTCAGACAATGTGCATCTTTGAATTAATTTGGACTAAGATTGCAGCAGATTTAATTTCACAAAATACAGTCTAATACAACATAATATAGACCCCATCATATGGGTAAGGGAGGCCGTAAAATGCGGTTGAAAGCTCTGGAAAAAGAAAGTAGAGGACTTTGAGTTCGGCCTAAGTGCTTTTTTGTCTTAGTTTTAGGGGTCTATGAATAGCGCCTTTTTTTAAATTTTTACTTTAAGATCCCCCCTTTCCAAAAACACTCACACACAAACACACACACATACACGCACGCGCACACACACGTATCTCCGTGTGTACTATATTTTAAGTATAATTTCATAATTTTTTTTCTTTCCACTTTATTTAACTCTCTTGAATAAAGTGGGCCTAGTTTTAACGGTGTAAGTGAACCTAAACTAAACCTGTTCCCCCAGTTCTTAGGGCACTTCACGTATGAGTGTATTTCTCCTCGCCACGACCACACAGTTAATGCGGTGTCCTCTGCACTCCGTTAATAAGAGAGGAGGATTCAGCTTTCGGAAGTCCCTCTCTGCTCTCAAACTCTCATTTATTATGTTCACTTTACATGTGAAGCCAGCCTGCCCCGATGCGTTTTCAGTCTGGAGATTCCTGCCGCTGCCCTCCGCCATTACAATGATTTTTCACCAGCTTCACAAGAATGTTATTTAGAGTCATGCTTGGGATACCATAAATTATTTAGACACCAGTGGTGAAAAAAAATAAAGGAAGACATTTCGTCTTCAATGTAATTTATTTTTTAAATGTTACAGATGCCACCTAATGTTTGACTTTTTTTCAATTTAAATTTGGCTTCTGAAAATAGAAATAATGGCATAATAACAATGGCTCTCCAGGCTGCATTTTATAATAATTGGGTATTAACATATGTTATTATCATATATCCGAATAACACAATTTGGCCACAAAGGTCCACTTATCAACCTTTCCTGGGGCTTTCAGCGGGTGTTTATCACGTCCTTTTTTAAAAATAATTAGGCTTATGTTAAAAATAATGCCTATCAAAATACATACAACATTTGTATCCTACAGTTTGACCTGTTGTGTCGCGACAATAACTCTAGGCCTAATTATTACAATTCCGTTCTAAAACAAACCAAAAATAGACGAATATCCTAATAATATCAATGTGCGTGTATGTTATTCAGCCAGCCGCTTTTCCAGCATGACAAAAATTAATATTGTAGTTCCGGTGTAAGATAACGGTTCATACCCCAGTCCTACACATGTGTGTGCGTGTGTTGGGAGCGCCCTGGGTCCTTGGGGAAGTTGCAGTTCAGTAAACAGGAAGGCAAAAAAACTCCCCATTTCTTTTTTCATCAACTTCCTCCTTTTAATGATGATACTGGAGCCCCCCACCAGAACCAGCAACACACACACACACACACAGGGACGGACATGACACGCGTGACACAAACGTAGTTCCTTTTCTTGTCGTGATAAGTGAGAGAGTGTGTGACATGGGAAGGCGCAGCAGCGGCTCTGTATGGGCTCCTTTGTTTTTGCTGTGTGTGTCATCTGTTTCCCGTTTATGTACACAGGGCAGCTCCAGCCTGCAGAGCCGCTTCTCCACAGCATTATGTGTATTATGTGTATTATGTGCACGGGCTTGCTGCTCCTTTGAACCTGTCGAGGCTGTCAGAAGGCGCTGAGTTTGGCTTTACAGTCTGTGTGTTGGTGATGATGAGTGGGGTGAGTAATTAATGCGACTGGCCCCTTTTTTTCTCTCTCTCATTGCATTGCAAAGGTGTGTTTGCCCGTGTGTGAGAGAGTCGCGGGCTTTGTGTGGGAGTAGGCTAAGTGGGGTGTGTTTTGTTGTGTTTGCTGGGTTTATTGGCAGGGCATGAGAGAGCTGGGAGAGAGAGAAAGGTGAATGACCCGGGCATGGGAAGATCCTGTGTGTGTTTTTACAGAAACTGCCGGCGTGCAACACTCGCGGTGCTTTTGCTCAGCCCCAATTTGATAATTCGAGGCGATTTCGTTAAATTTGGGCTATTTGCTGCGTATTTGTATTCACACAGAAGCCCATTTTTATGGATTGAAGGTCTATGGGGACATTGTGAAGCCTAGTCTATTAAAAAAAAAACCTATTCCCTGTGCCATGCAATCACCCCCCCCCCCCGGCTCTGAACTATTCCCCCCTTTTCTTCCGTCGCAGCATCTCCTGTGATTGCTTTACGTTTAAATCGGCATTTGCGGAGCCTTAATGTCCTCTGCATACTGATAGGGGTGAACCGCGCGGCCACGCCTCATGAATAATGCATGAGTCGGAGTCACCGCGAGGTCAGCAGACAGGCTCGCGCAGCGCACTGCACGAGGAGGCTGCCGCGCAGGCGCAGCAGAGGGGAGGACGCTCACCCCCCGCACGCGTGTGTGTTTGTGTGTTTACTTGTGTTTACTAGGGGGAAAGGGTTTAACAACTAGGGGATTTTATTGATCTGACAGTGTTCCCCGTTTCCGGGTCAGAGGGGAGGAAGTTTACCTCAGACAAACGAAAAACTTCCACAATTTAAATGAGGCTGTCTTGGTAAATACAAGGTGGTAACCCGACCAAGCCAACCACCAACAACGAGGGCATTAAGCACACGATTATTTATAATACAAAATGCCATAATAGCATCTGTGGAGAAATAGGTCATATTTTTATATTTACCACAGTTTTTAGTAAACATGCGTAACACACATGTCTGTGGGCCTTTAGATTACCCTGCAGCGAGTAGAAAATGTGACTGTTTGAAATAATGGGAAACAAGCCTTGATTGGGTCATTATTTTAAAAGTGCAGTCAATAAAAGCCTTTATCAGTGGCGCTTTGTGAGACTTGGAATAAAGCCTGGATAAGACCACAATAGGTTTTGTTTGCATCTGCGAAGGGTTATGACAAGCCGATAACCTTCAAATACTTGAAGTCGCCCGGGTCATGGGTGGGTATCATGTTTATTTTTCAGGTTATGCCTTCAATATATGACACTTACAGACCGACTGTAGTTAGATGTTGGTCTAAGACTGATTAAAAAATAATGACAAAAAAAACTTAAACGTTATTCATATAGGCTAAGTTTGTTGTGTTTGTGACAGAAAATGTACATAGGCTACATAGAGATGGTCTTTCAAAAATATGTTAATTGAATGATGTTATTAAAGAAAACAGCGAATTAAATTCAATGCTGTTAACAATTTAAACAAACATTTCTAGCTTATAGACTACTATTTACGGTTGGCTTTTGTCAGTAGTAGTAGTATTAATACTACTATACCTAATAATAATAATAATAATAATATTAATAATAACAGTACTGAGTAGGTGTCATGGCTGCGGTAGTATCTACCGGCCGTCCTGCTCTCCGTGCCTCGGTGTGTCAGAGCAGAGTCAGGGTGCAGCTCTCCCGCGCCGCCAGCAGAGCCCGCTTCAGACCAGGACAGCGAGCAGCCCGGCTGCCTCCCCCCAGCGCCCCGTCCTCCTGCATCCTCACCGGCGAAAACCTGTGGCAACCCCCCCAGTACACAGCTGTCACACCTGTCGCCGTGTCCCGCCGCTGATGAATGGTGAGTCTACGCAGACGCACTCAGAGAGAGAAAGACCAGAAGCGCCATTTTGAGGAGGCCCCGCCGGCCTCCCCGTGTTACAGGCCTATATCCATGTCCGGGAAGCTAACAAGCTAACCCCTACAGCAGCTCTCCAGCTAGTGGGGGGGCTGAAACCCAGCAGCCCCCCCCCCCCCTCCTGCCCGAGGACAGGCGGAGCAGCAGTAAGAATCCAGGGTTATTATGGAGAGAGCCGCCCGGCTGGATGTCCGAGCTAACAGACAGCCCGCAGCACAGGGTTCACCGAGTTGAAGGGTCAAAAGTTCAGCGTCGTGCGTGAGTTCCGCCCTCGCCTCCTCCTCACTCACTCCACTCCAGGCCAATTGCTGGATGTCAAAGGCAAAAGAAAAAGAGGGAGGGGGGGAGTAAGAGGAGCAGAGGTGGGGAGGGGGTACAGATGAGAGAAATGATAGCAGGAGGCAAAGGAGAGGTGAAGGCCTGACCTCCCCTTCCCCGGTAACAAAAGCACCGCAATGTACAGAGAGAGATGAAGGGGGGAGAGAGGCAGGGAAAATGGAGGGGGTGAAGGTGGTGGTGGGAGGGCGGAAGGTATTGGGTGACATGGAGGTGGGTTGGGAGATCGGGGGGGGTGGGGGTGGGGGGAGGTGTGCAGGTGTGTGGCACGTTTTGGACACACTGGCTAACATTTGTAGGCTATTTCATGTGTAGTCACTTTCGTTTCAGATATTATTATTATTAAAGACTAGTTGGTACATGGGCAAAGACTAGGCCTACCTCACAGAGGTGGAGGACAGGAGTCACCAAAATGAAAACGTAATATCACCCTTATTATTACTAAATGAACCTTTACCACAAGCCGCTGACACTGGGCCTGCTATAGTTTAGAAAAAACAAAATAAACTTTTCCCTAACTCAACCTAAGGTAATGCATTTCATGTTAAAAACACTCATTCATGAACACACCTGCCTTTTTAATTAAAATTATTTGGGAAATACTGACAGACATCACAGGTAGCAGGTCTAATAGCATTTATTTACACATCCTGTGGCCGAAAATGTCCAATGAAATGTAATGCATAGGCTATGTAAAACAACCTTAATATGTTCAAATGCAAGAATATTTCTTTAAAAGTAAGATGGCTGTGTATTACGTTTAATGTTGATCAAAATGTATTACATCAATATTTATTATGATTACATCTTATAGGAAACAATAGTACTTACTACAGGTGTGTGTGTGTGTGTGTGTGTGTGTGTGTGTGTGTGTGCGCTGGGGCATAACCTGAGATTTGTGGTTGTAAAGTGGTGCTTTTATGCTTGGAGTGAACAGTGTATTTATATATCCCCAAACCATTTTGGAGAGGGAGTTTAGCATAGCAGAGCTCTTCCTGTCCTCAGCCTTATCAACACAATGCTGTCAAAAATAAACTCTTATCTTGGGCACCATCCAGAAAATATTACTCTGCTTATCTGATTTTTCCACTTAAAGATTAATGTCTGGCCCCTTTACTTTTCTAGCTGAAAAAATGAGCCTCAAATCTTTTCCCTTCTCTCCACCCTTGCTTTCTTTCTTTTTCTTGTTATTTCTTTCTTCTTGAGTTGAGCAGCAATAACAGATATTGGTAATACATTGTAAACATTACTACTATTATTAGTAGTAGTAGCAGTAGTAGGCTATTAACATCTATAATAAAATAAGGTCACTTGTTTTAACAACTACCCAAAACGAACTAAATGTACAAATTCGATTTGTTTGGTTGTTGTTGCATAAAGTTGGTTATAGATTGAATTTTATGCGGAAAATAAACTAGTCACATGTTTAACCAGATGTTGGGGGGAAAAAATCCTGAAACAAGTAGGTTAAGTGTCAAACAGAAGCTATGTTTAGGTTGATAAAAGTGCCCATTTGGTCGGCTTGTCGTCAGTTTGATCTGGTTAACTGCTTCGACCTCAAACAATGCCACAAACAATCTGAACTCCAAACCGTTTAATCTCAGCTGCTGTTGAATAGCGCCGTTTGGACACATATTGTTTGAGCTACACCTCATGGTTGAAATTGGGGGGGGGGGCAGAGAGGAGGGGAAATGAGTTGCCACAGAGGAGCAAAATTATAATTCAGTAAATAAATAATCCTTTTATTGACGTAAACGCGCTGGCCTGGGCTGGCACGGCTCCGCCTGGCACAGACACACACACACACACACACACACACACACACACACACACACACACAGGTAATGGGGGAATAACTACGTTACAATTCCGTCTTTCTCCAAAGGTTCATCCTGAGTTCACCAAATTTATTCAATTTGGGCTGCAGCGCGCGCCTGGCGGTCTGTCAGACGCGAGGTTGTGTTGGCCGTGATTTTTAATAATCTCTCCCATTTGCGCGCGCATGGCCCTTCTAAAACGTCACAACATCCCATATTCTGCATACGTCCTTATCTTGATATACAACCTGTATGACATCATTCACAGAAACGTGAAAGGAAATGGGATTGAACAGAAGTAATAATAGGCCTCCTTATAATACATTTGTTTCAGTACCGACATGGTAGTGATAGCCTACATGTGTAAATATAATGAAAGTAATAGTAGTGAAATGAGTAGGGAGAAGTGTGGACATATGGCTGCAGTTAACTCGATAAAAGTCCATCGCCGGGCTGCAGAGAGTCGAATAACATCAATATAAATCCACCTGATAGCCCGGGGTCTGATCCGCGCGCGGCTCGCGGCCTGCTCGGCTCTCTGAAAACAGTTGTTTATGTGAGCTCAGCTGCGACAGGACGCACGTGATCCTAGCAAACATCCAGGCAGAGGACTGGAGAGGTACAAGTGATGGTGCGGTTACACTGCGGGTTCACATGTCAGCGTGCACTGCGGTGTCATTTATATGTATACAACAAAAGGAAAAGGAGAAATGATCCTAGAAGAAAAGAAAAATCTGTGTGTGAGAGAGAAAAAGACCCCCCCCCCCCTCCTTTCACATCTACTGACCATTTTTCTTCAAAGTAATGACTCCAACTCAATTTAGTATGACGGAGAGAGAGGGAGAGAGGGGTAAAAAACAAAACGACAGAAAGAGGGGATGAGGGATAGAAGGGAGTGAGAGAGAGGTGGAAATGGCAGAAATAAAGGGTGTGGAAAAGGGAGGGGGGGAGTGAGAGATAAAGAGAGGTGGGGGCTTGGCTGTGCTGGGGTGAACGGGAGGTCAGCGCGTCTCACCAATATTAAAATGTGTACCGGGGACGCGGGGTGACACGCCTCGCCCGTTAAACAAAGAGTGTGCCAAACTGGCAGATTAATTTGAAAACTTGAGTCCATGCACACACACACAACACTTAATGCCTTAAAGAGCCCACAGTCTCCACAGCAGCCCTGCTCGGTCTCCCTCAGCCCCAAACCGCTCGCTGTAACACCGGGAAACATGGGGACCGGCCACCGGCGAGGGGGGATTTCCTCTTATCGTTTAACGCCGATTTGCTCGTTGTTTTTACGCACGGAGCGCCCGGTGCTGTTGTCGCAACGTGACGGCGACGTGTTGCTTTTGTTTTTCGCTGGATTATCACCTCTAAACTGGTTCTAACTGTAATGTTGCGTTCATTTGAACGCGGATTCCGAGAGATTGGGTTCGGACACAGTCGTGTTTACGCTTTGACGGAGACCGAAGTGTGTCTCTGCGCGTGCCTGCGTGCACGTGAGCGTGGGTGTCCGCGGAAATGACAACGACTTTTTTTTTTTTCTGAACATACTACGAAGAATCCCGAAGACGTAAAAAAAAAAAAAAAAACCTGTGGCGTCGGAAGAAGAGAGCGAGGCATGAGGAACTGGGGTGTAAAGACTGAAGTAGGAAGGCTTCTCTTTAAGCAGAAAAAAAGAGTGGAACACAGCTCCGTGAAGAAGAACAGGAAAAAGACAATGTGATAGTGATAACAACAGAAAAACGGTCGTAAAGGACGACGCCTGAAAGGAGAGTGGGATCCGCGAGCTGCAGAGGAGTGAGTACACAAACAAAAACAAATCGCCTTGTAGAAGAGGAGGTAGCCTCATTTGCATATAGTTGTGTGCGTGTGTGTGCGCGCGCGTGTGTGCCCGCTTTCTTGCTCGTGCAGTGTGTGTGGCAGGTGCTTCGCCCATGCTGGGAGGAAGGGGCAGACCACGTGCTGCAGGAGCTGCCGCAGAACCCCCTCATCATCATCCTCCCCTTGCTCCTCTTCCTCCTGTTCCCAAAGCAGCTTGGGGTTCTAATGGCTTTATCAATTCATATTTTTTGATCCATTACAGGCGTGCACGTCACGCCGTGGGTATTTGAACTGTGTGTTTCCTCTCAGCAAGCTCCATTTCCTTCACTGTACCGTCCCTATTATGCTGGTTAATTAGTTAGCCTAATTAATCCACTTGGGGCTGTGTGACTTATACACTTTGGCAATAATTTAGATTTTGTCGTAGCGAAGAACCCTCCTATTGACACTAGTTTATAATATATTTAAATGTCAGTGAATATCATCATATAGATCAATAGATAGATAGATAGATAGATAGATAGATAGATAGATATGGCTTTTTTTATTAACCTCCTCACAAGTACAACCTCTCTCTCTCTCACACACACACACACACTATCACTATCACTAATAAATGGCCACCGAGGGTGAAGGCGAGGTCGTGGCCAGTGCGAGGTTAGAGGTCACACTGGACAACTTTCTCCCAGATAGTATTGAATTCAATTCGGAAACATATTTCTGCCATTTCCCACAGCATATTTAATGAAGTAGAGCAGTCCGCTACATCTCTAACACCTTTAGTGTCCAGCTGAAAATGTACCAGTTGTTTTTTTCTGCGTCTGTGCTGTTGAATCCTGCAATAGTAACAGAAGGTCGTTGGAAATGTCGCACATGTGGTATACTTCTAGACAAAACGTGAAAAAAAAAAATTGAGCCAGTATGAAGGAATTGTTGCAACAGTATTGACTCAGCATGAGCTTTGTTGCGGTTTTATCGCTTCAGCATCCAGATGTGTGGTTTTCTGCTGTTGATGTACGAGCACATGGTGTATCGGGCCTGTTGGCAACACGAGCCTGCAGAAAGCGGCAGTGGTTTCCAGCTGTTTATTTTCCTCTGCTGATTGCTAATGTGCTGTTACTTTGATTCTAAGGTGGCATTCTACAGGGAGCATTTGTTTCTTTTCCTCCATCGATAGAAATGCTGTGCTAATGTTGTCCACACCCAGCCTGTGTTCACCAGCCCGTTCAGATTTGCCACTAGTTCATTTTCAGAGGCTGTTTGGCTGTTTATGTGCGCCAAGCCTTGAGTATAGCTGCACGGCGTGTTTCTCTAAATTTTTAATGCATGTTTGTAATTTCGTTTTATATTCCTCAGTCACATAAAAACAACTAACTGATGTGACCGGCTTTAAGTTTCATTGGATTTTATTTTATTTTTCGAACACAGAGAAAGTGCAGCAGTGTTTCTCTGGTCATTGTGCAGCTCTTGGATTCGTTTTTATTTGCTCCCCGTTGTTCATACCTCCCAGTTGTACCTGACACGCTGCAGGCTGCCGCTCCGCTGCTGCACTGTGTAATTCATTTTGTCTTCTTCTGTCAGGGCCGAAGCTTCCAACCTCCACACAATAGATATCGCAGAAAACACCTTTAGATTAATACTTGCCACACGGAGGGACAGGCCTCTGCAACACTTCATTTTTTCTCTCTCTCTGTCCGATACTTTGCATGACAATAACCGGGGGAATGGCCCTCCATTTATTTTTCAAACTGCACAAAGGCGCAAAACCACATTTCTCTTCTTCGTCGTTGTCCCTGTAGCCTTTTCGCCTCGGTAATATTTCAGAACATTGACAAGTCCGGTCGCTGCAGATAATGAGGACGTTTAACCCTTCAATATGTTCATTCTCATTTTCTCATTGTTCGTTTTATACAAGTTAAAACCTCACCGAAGAAAAGCCTGTGTGGCTTTTTAATGTAAAATTATGTTTCAGGCATTGTTTAAAAAAAGGTGCACACAAAAATCTATAGCAATTCTATTGGGATATTTAGTTTTGAAGGAGCTGACAGATGTTTTGCTATTTACGGAGTGAGTTGCCTGCATGAGCCTTTCAGTCTTCACTATTAAATCTCACAATTTATCCCCCCCATTATGAAGCGACCCCGGGCTGTACAAACGATGAAATCTTACCTTAGTACTTGCTCAAATTAATCCGTTTTAGACCAAAGTTTAATCCCAGTTTGTGGCGGCAGCAGATGCACGCAGCGATATGTCTTTTTACCGCAGCTTTGCCAACAACAACTGAGTTTGCGGGCCGCCGATGGGACAAACTTGTTAGAAAGGTCGTAAATTGTAAGAGGGACTTTAAAGTTATTTATTCACCCCGGCTCTCTTCCGCTCCCTGAATATTTTATTGCTTTTTATTTCACCCCCTCCCTCCAAAAGCCTTTCAACCTTCCGGGAAGTTACCGTGTGAGCTTGTTGGTGTTTGAGCTGCAAACGGAATTGACCCGCAATAAAAGTGGCATGTTTAAATCCAGGATCCGCTGACCTTTTCCACCCGCTGTGTGTCTTCCTCTCTCGCGTCTGCAGTCAAACACGTCCTGATGTCGCATCTGCGTGTTAAAGCAGACAGAGACCGTGTTTTTATATTTAACTCTGGAGCAGCCGGCTCCAGTTTACTCAGCCTGCATGTTTGTGTGTGGCTAGTAAAGTGGCCCTTAACTCTCTGACAGGTTAGGATTTATTCTATCTAAATGAAATAAACGCCGAGATGAAGGATTCTTGGTTTTGTGTATTTCAAGAGCACATTTTTAGAAAACTAGGAACAGCTGCTTTTGCTATCGGCTGAGGTTCTTGTCTTGTTTGGTTAATGTTCCAGTTCACTATGTCTGCTACATATAGGCTACATGGGGTTTTTCTGCCTGAGTGTGCGGATCTTCGGTGAGCACGTTGACCTCCAGGCTACCTGTAGCCGGAAACAATGGGCTCCCGTTCAACTGAATGGCTGCTGCTGACAAACTTGACAGAGAGGGAAGGGAAGTGCCGCAGTCAGACTCAACACACCTTGATCGATACCTGAGATGACCCGCAGCTGAGCGGGAGGTCAAGGTGACAGAAATACGCCCACACCTGCCCACAGCAGAACGGAAGGCAGACTACCTTGATTGTATTGGAAGGAAACACTGAGAAAAGGAGAAAAGAAATACAAGAAATAAAAACCATGCAGACTAGAGACAGAAGAGATGAAGACTAGAAGCAGGTTGACAGGGCCTCCCCCAGTTCGAGTCTCCCTGCTCTCTGCTTTGGTTCTCCGGTCTGGTGATGTATGAGCAACTTTTGGAGGAAACAGAGAGCAGCAATATTGCCTGCAGCGGGGAGGGAGGCTTAGTGTCACAAAATCAATGTGGGAGCAGCACAGGAGCAGATAGAAATTACATGGGAAATATAAGAGGAAAAACACTTCTATACGTGAAAGCTTGAAGAGCTTCAAAATGCATCACCAGCAGCACTAATCTCATATATGAATCCATTTTTATTTCATTTTTTGCACTTCAACGACCTAAGCCTATTAATGGGATGTGATGTAAAATAACATGTAAAATGTTAACTGAGACTAAATACATTTAAATCAAAGTGGCTTTAATTGGACCTGAGCTTCTGCATTTTTGTGCTTTGTTTTAATTGCGATTTATTTAATTCATTCATATATATATATTTATGTATATATATCTATATTTATATAGATACATATAGATAGATATATAGATAGAACTATAGAGTGCAGGCCCTTGTGTGTGTACGTCAGATCACTTTTTAATTTAGTTAAATAAGAGTTTTTGAGACGGAGTGCAATTCATTTACCACAGTGAAGAGACATTTATTCATTTATTCATTGGTCAATCCATTTTTCAGTCAGATCACTGGGAACAGTTTCTGATAGGACTGTGTTTCCCGTGCCAAGCGATTTGTCTTTGCTTTCATTAAATTGTGTTCATTCTGTTAGAGCGGTCCACGGTTGGAGCTGCCAATTCTTTTTTTGGGGGGATAATTGCAAGTGAACTTCTAGTTAAATTTTGTGTGGTTCTTTCGTGAATGGAAATCTTTAGGAGTACTTTGATCTTGAATAAAATATTTGTTTTAAACGGAGTAGTGAGTAATAATTGACTGAGGAAATATTCAAATTGATATAAAAAAGGTGATAACATTTTTTTTTGTCACTGACAGAGGCCTTCACAATAAAATTACCTTAGACAGGATATAAATAATATTGCTTTATATAATAGATACAGGGTATAATATTACTGAGTGCATTTTACTCTAGATATTAAAAATACCGATAAGAAATTATTAATTAAATACACATTCAATTAAAATAAAGAGAATAGGCCTTTACTTTTATATAAAATATTTATCCCGGTGTGTTCTATGGAAACGGATCGGTAATGCAGCTGGAACACACCTGTCCTCCCTTCTCCTCTCCAAACTTCCATCACTTTGTAGAAGAAACAAAAACGGCAAAAATGTTTCTTTTATTTTACCTCCTTGTTTTGTTTGCGAGTTACTTAGTCGTCCCGCTCACTTACAGAAAGTGTTACAGCATTATAACTTCATTTCCCAGATCCCCACCAGCAGCAGGGAGGTCAGGGGTCAGAGTCAGTACACATGGATGAGAATATTCCAGCGTGGCTACGACAGGGACTTTATGAACGCAATAAAAGTCCATGGACGGTGTAACCTTATGCCTCCAGAGAGCCTCTGTCTTCTATATCTACCCTGTAGATCCGGATTTGTGTAAAAATCATTGAAACAATCACAAATTCGTTTCTAGGGGAGTATATAGTGGATTTATACACGACGGCAGCGATGGATCCAACACAGGGAGCAGAGGCCTTTAGCTGCTATTATTGGGTTGTAACACCTTTATTCAGTATGAAGAATTATATGCTTTGAATTTATGGAATTGTGAAGGTTTTTTTTTAATTTCCTTTCAGCATAGATATATGCCAATGTATTTATTTCAGGACTACATTGGTGGTTATTTATGTTTATTGTGAAGCGCCTGCGCGGATCAGACTCTGTTGTGGGTCTATTCTCCAAAGTGATTAAAACTCAATCCAAGTTTTGTACATTTTATTTTTTTCGATCATGTACCCGCCTCGCAGTTTTAAAGGCTAACTCCAGGTGGGATTGGACTCTTTTTATTTATTATTTGTCTTGTTGAGAAATGATGCAGTCGGCTTTACTGTTCATCTAGGAAGGCGTATGGGGGGTTGGGCGTGTGTGTGTGTGTGCGGGGGTAAGGTTTCGATTTAGAGACGGTCAATTTTCTCGAAACAAAGGACTTGGATATCTCCATCATCTTGCCTGTGTGTGTATGTGTGTGTGTGCGCTCACCTTTAGTGCATAACAGACTTCTTTCGATTGAGAAAACACCAGTGCTGTTTTATTCACCGCAGTGTTGGTGTTTTGTATATGTTATGCTTTATTTTTTGTTTGTGATGTTCTGATGCTGTTGAACGCACGCAGACATATATGCAGATTTTCTGGGATTAAAGTGAGTTTACTGTAAAACTCGTTAGGTGAGAATGCTGGGAAAACAGCATGATTATTATTCTTCACAGTGGACTGTGTTGTCTAGTTTCTGTGCGTGGTTACTCTGCCTAATACAGGTTCTTGTCCCTGTTTTATGGTATTGTGTATCTGTTTTATAGCAGTAAGAGAGTGACAGGGTTACACAGTGTGTAAGTATGTGGAATGGAGAAACAGTCTGCAGCAGCTAGTGTGAGCGGGTCACTGTTGTAGGAGGAAAAACAAAGAGCCGTGTATCTCTGTTCAGTAATGCACAGCTCAAGGGCAAAAACAGCCGCACAATCTGGATGGGACATATGGACTTGCTATGCCAGTGATGTTAATATCGGAAAACGGAGGGAAATAAATCCTGTTAATTCATGCAAGGCAAAAGGCGACCCTGGCTGAGGCTGAATTACCGTGCGAGGGGAGTTGAATGTGGAATGGGCGCCTGTTGGAGCAACTCGGGTTTTTAAACAGAGGGACGCGGCGCTGGGTTCTCGTTCCTAATGCAAAGGTCTGCCGGTGATTTAGGAGGCCGTGTAACCTGAATTAGTTGATGAATTTTCTATCGATCCTAAACAAGCCAGATTTATCTCTGACACGGTGCTGCTGCTGGGTGGCGGCGCAGCAGCCGGCCAGGCCACTCTCCCACTCCCCGTTATTAGCGATTTAAAAAGAAAAGACAAAAAAGAGAGAAAAAAAAAAAGCTTTGGCAAGCACGTCCCTGCACACACCCAAATATATACACAGAGGGTGGAGCAGGCGCCACTTTAAATCCCCCCGAGCGCTTTCTTTCTGCTGCTTCTTTTTTCCTGTTTTCTTTATTTTTTCTATTTGAAGTTCCAGCCAGACTCGTAACAGGGGCAACAGGGCTCGTTTGCAATAAGGGAGGACTTGTCATCTGTACTGTACTCTGTTGCTCGTGTGTGTCCAGGCGCGCGCTCCTCGGTGCGGCTTCAGCTGGAGCGGAATGTATTTTCCGCGTGTCGGACGCGCGTTGTTATTGTTGTGATTCTCTGCCTGCTTAGGAAGGCATGCGCGCAGACATGTGGTGGAGAGATACACAGAGAACATAAGGAGAGAGACGGGGGTGGGGGGGGGAGAGGGGAAAGTATTGTAAGACTGTGAATGCCCACAAACTGAAGCCATATGATGATGCGCGTGCGGGGGCAGTGTATATGCTTAATCCCATTTCCTTATCCGGGGTCCGTCCTGAAGGCGCGCCATTGGCCGGCTGCCGTCACGTGGCTTCTTAACTTTGTTCACTTGACAGAAAAGTAGGAGGGTTCAACGGAACAAGAATAACCGAAGAGTAAAGGGATGAGATATAAATTTTAGTTATATATTTTCCGAGTAGGTGCAATTCCACAAAAAGACTGAAATTAATGGCCATGAGCTCCTATTTGATCAACTCCAACTATGTGGACCCGAAGTTCCCCCCGTGCGAGGAATACTCACAGAGCGACTATCTGCCCAACCACTCTCCGGACTATTACAGCTCCCAGAGGCAGGAGCCTGCTGCCTTTCAGCCGGACTCTCTCTACCAACACCACCCACACCACCCACACCACCACCAGCAACGAGCCGAGCCGCCGTACACGCCGTGCCAGCGCGCGGGGCAGCCCGCCTCGGTGGTGATGTCCCCGCGGGGTCACGTCCTCCCCGCGGCCGGGCTGCCGACCACCCCCGTCCCGGAGCAGAGCAGCCGCTGTGACTCGGTGACACCCAGCCCGCCTCCGCCTCAGTCTTGCGGCCAAACGCCCCACAGCCAAAGCACTTCGTCCCCGGCGAGCACGCGTAAGGACCCCGTAGTCTACCCGTGGATGAAGAAAGTCCATGTAAACATCGGTAAGTGCTGCATGCAAACTTGTTTCTCTCTCTCTCCCTCTGTCTCTCTCTCGTTGCGCCTTTGTGCCTGCGGTTGAAACCCATGCAGTCAGCTAGGTGTCCACCGTCAAAATCTACGGCTTCCCCTCCCTGGTTTCTGTTAGAAGTAGAAGAGTAGCCCTTGGGTCAAGATTTACGATCGTCTGTTTGCAGGGCCAATATAATTACACCCTCCATAAATTTTTATTACACCTCTCCGCTGAGGTGCCTTTTGAAGTCCGATCTCAGGCTCGTCTGCTCTAATTCCTCGCCTTATGACAACTCAGACCGAGCCCATAAGTTAGCTTTTATGCTTTGGTAATTTGATTTTAAGTGGTCGGGTTGTATAAACGGTGTACTTTACTCTGTCGAGCCTTCCTTCCCCACTCGTTGTTCCAGGGGAGGGAAAGTTTTATGGCAGCTGAAATATCCATGTTTATGGAGCCGGCCGTAAAACACTAATGTAAAACCGAATAGCTCCAGTCTATTACGGCTCCTCTGTAATGTTATAATAGACTAGCTGCCTACTGCGTATTGGGATAACCGGAGCGCATGTTCGCGTGGAGACAAAATGTCACTTTTGCAAAGTCACCGTAACGCATTCAGTCCACCGGGCCCGGTACCGGGTAAGACGAGTCTTTCTTGCACTTTTCCCTTTGCTGTTATTTTGGTCGTCATGTGTAAGCGGACATGGACTCCACTGCAGCACGGTGCTGCTGTCCGGTTGTAGTTTTTAGGATTTGTTAAATCATTACCCAGTCGGCCATTCAGTGCCGTGGTGTAGCTGCCCCCCCCCCCCCTTCCCCCCCTCCACCGCCTTTATTCTCAACCAGTTTATACAAGACAGACAATGCTGCCATCCTCGTTCTCCGTGGCATCTGTGCATAAGATCATTGAAAGAGAATAATCGCTCCTTGGGCTCGCTGCTCTTGATGTTTAGTGCATTTATATTTTCCGGCTGTCCTAGTCCAACCCTTCAAATGCTGCCGTGGCCCCCGATTTGCTCCCAAATCCCAACATTTGGACACCAGAGTCAGGCTGGCTGTGCTGGGAGGATTCACAGCACCGCAGGGCCTAAAATGACACCTGACAACACTGAAAATCGGCTTCAAACTGCACTGTAGAATAAACGAGTTCAGCTGTAAAAGCTGCATTTGAAATCACAGGGGGAAATGGCGTAGAATGAAAGACGAGCGCAGTCATTAAAAGGTCTGCCAAGGTTACAGCCATTTTGTCTTCTATCATAGTAGGTCCAGCCATGGCTTTATTTCTCTTCGTTGCATGCTCATACTGCTCTGACATTTTATCTCACTGTGGCTTGATGTTCTCAGTTTTAAGTGTGGCGTCCTGTTTAATGATCCATTACTACTAGATATTAAATCATGACTTTATGTATTTTTACTGCAAGCCAATGTTGTACAGACGCCTGTCTGTTTTTCTACAGGGATGTTGCGTATTTACGCCATTATTATTATTATTGTGCTATATTTTGGAGTTAATTGTATTGCGGTTGTCGTATTTTTTTATTTATTTTTTTGAGTGGTTATTGTTGTGATGATGATGTATTCCCATTGTTCTCCCACAGTGAGTTCAAACTACACAGGGGGTGAGCCCAAGCGCTCGCGGACGGCCTACACGCGCCAGCAGGTCCTGGAGCTCGAGAAGGAGTTCCACTACAACCGGTACCTGACGCGCAGGCGCAGGGTGGAGATCGCGCACACGCTGTGCTTGTCAGAGCGGCAGATCAAGATCTGGTTCCAGAACCGGAGGATGAAATGGAAGAAGGACCACAAGCTGCCAAACACCAAGGTCCGCTCCGGGACAAACAACAACACAAACTCCCAGGCTCTAACCGGCTCCCAGAACCGCAGCGGACCCCTATAGCCCGGCTCTTGGGCTCTTTGTCTGATTTTTTGCCCTCCCTGATTCTCAAACTGAACGCCGAAGCGGCAGCCACGCTTGTAGCCACCGGAGCCTGCACTTTGGACCGGAATAACGCCTTTTTACTCTGGAGGGAGGGAGGGAGGGAGGGGTGTCATTGCCACCCGTTTGGCCCTGATCTATGCTGATGTTACACACTATAATATGACGTTATGATGTGGGAAGGGGTGGGGGGAGGTGGGGGGGAATTTCCCATTCATAAATATGAAATGAACAAAAGTAGGCGAAGAAGGAGACTGAATGAACTGAGAAAACTGTATCCCGTCAATCTCCCCCTCTCTCTCTGCTTTTTATATCTGTCTTTTTATACTCCTCTCTCTCTTCCTCCCTATGACAGAGCATAAGACGGTAGGCTGACGATAATGTGCCCGCGTGCCTGTGGTTTCTTTCCTTCTTTTTTTTTTCTATCTGAGACTTTTTTTTGGGTGAAGATGGATCCTCGTTTTCATCTTTAATCATGCCAAACTCGGGCCCCATTTGTCATGTTTACTCTGCGGGTACAAAGCAAAGGGGTGAACCGCGGCTCTGCCCATTACCCCCTCGCCCCTACCTCCCTGCACCCCTCCCCAAACCACTACCCCTCACCCTCCTACCAACTCACACACGCACGTGTAATAAATGGAACTGTCGTTTCGTCTAGAGAAGTATTCTCACACCCCGCCACACACACACACACACACACTCATATCCTTCTGTCCGTCATTATACTGCAACATCAAATATAACCTCCGGTATGATCCCAAATGACAGCAGACAGTGTACTGTCTTGTTGTTATAATAATTATAACTGTTGGTATTCCTGTTTTGTTTAATGACAAAATATAGATTATCACATTTGAATTATAGTTATTTTTGAATTCAGTGTTGATTGTAAAAATGATACTTTATGCTGTTATCGATGAGAAGGACGAGGAGCGTTTATGTGGTCCCTAGATTGTTTTTTGTTGATGTTGTATACAGGGAAACAGACAGGGTGATTAAAGTGAAATAAAGTTAAATTAAGGCATGTCCCACTACGTAGGCTACCAAACAGGGTTTATAAAGCTGCCTGAACAAAGGACACTAATATCCAAACCAAAATCCTGGTAGAAATAGCTCCAGAACACATTATAAACGCAGCACTATACAATGTACTACCTATTACCTCAGTTGTACTTATATATATTTTTATTTTTTTGGTCAACTTATTTTCTCTTGCTCGTTTAATGAAGTGACAGCTTTTCGAGCTTTTATATTTTTTGAATTGTGTGACGAGTTATTATAATAATAATTATTACCTGCAATACAAAAGGCGCTATTCATTTCGTGTATGTGGAAAATTTAAAAAATGTAATTTAATTCTAAGCAATTGTTCTGGCCAGGGACATTCAGAAAAATAAGGAGCCTTTTATTGCATGTCTGAATGGTGTTGATTTGTTTTTTCTATCTTTTCCTCTTTGTCTCTCCTCTCCCGCACATTAAATGCGCGCACACTTCCTTTTCCCTCTTTGCTTCTCCTCCTCTCTCTGTTCTGTCACCTTGTGCCACTTTTTAGATATTTTATTCTGCAAATGTTTTTTTTAATTAATGTTATTTTATTTACATTCCAAAGATCCGTTTCTATCGGTATTGATGATGATAATAAGAATGATGGTATTGTTGAACATGTGTTACCTCCTCCAAAATGTACGATGCTCCTTTTCTGCTTATGCCTCCTCAGTGTCTACCTTCCTATTATTTGTAAATAGTTCATAGAAATTTAAATAAATGTCTAAAAAGTCTATCTTGTTCTCTTTCGTTTCCTCTCTCAAAATTAGGATTTGTTCAGTTTCTTCAAAAAATACATTTCTAGTTTACTATTAAATATTGTTAAGTCAAGAGGTTTGGGGTTACACATCGTTCTTTAAACCGTCCACGTTGGATTGATAATCAAGTTTCTAAATGTTTTCTGTTTAACTTCAGATTTGACTTCTTTGTTCTAAAATGTAGCATTTTGAAATAGAATAATTTCATTTTTGCTCCCAGGGAGCAAAAAACACTGCCTCCTCTCTCCTTCTCATCGAGGTTTAGCAGTGAACACTTTAATGATTTAAAGATGCATTCACACGCTTCCACATGCACACACACAAGGAATAATTTCATTTAATTTCAGTGTTGGTTTTGCCTACAAACGCACAGCGACCTGTCTTGAAAAATCAGCAGCCTGTAATGATTAATCTGTCCCAGCCGTGAGTGATCTTGGTACATTACGTCCTGTAATCTCGTTTTAAATCACAAACCGTCCCTCCGTTTCACTCTCGTTCTCCCGTTAATTTAACGGCTGCTCACACGCTCTTGCACCGACCAAACAGAAAGTATGGGAGCCCCCCCCACCCCCCTTCTGGTTCTGCAGAAGAAAAAAAACATTAAATAGTTTCTCGGTTCGTGGTCTTTTAATGCTTTAATGAGTGTAATTTTTGCACACCATTTTTTTCTTCCTATCGGTGTCTTTTGGACCGGTGCTGTGCGCGCATGTGTGTTTTATTTTTTATATATTACAAAAAGGGAGCGGGCCGGCGCCATAGCTCAAACCCTGACAACCAAATAGATAATCAACAAGACGAATGGCTTCTTTTGTAAGGCGCGGCTCCCGTATTAATTTTCATTTTCTTTTCTTAGAGCAGGTATCGAAAAATATAGAGCAAGAGGGGGGAGAACGAGAAAATAGCATTCCTCTCGATGAACTTTAAACAAAAAAAGTGTGCCCCCCAAATTGGTCCGCTCGTATTCCTCGGCCCAGAGAAGATTCCCTATTACTTGTTGGTTGATTTCTCTCTGGGCCTCTTGCCACAGAGACTCCCTCTGCCCATTTATCTGTTTTCTTCCTGTTTATGAAAGGCTCCCCCAGCGCTGAAACCGCCCTCCTATCAAACTGTACACCTAGATGTGCTCAAACACACATGCACACACACAACACACACACTGCGCAAAAATGGCAAAGCATAAGCGCACTCGCGTATAGGCTTTTAAACCTGCATTTTAAAACATTTCAGTTTCATTGCTGCAAAAACAAATTTCACTGTTTTATTTTATTTTATTTACTATTAACCACTCCGCTCCAAAGGGACTGCAACGTGTTTTTCACTCCAATTTAACCTTTTCCAGAATGTGCATTCATTTACATTTTCTTCTTATATTGTGAACGCTCCTCCACACACACACACACACACACACACACTGACCCTGAGGCTGTGTACCTCTCCTCACATAAGATAGTATCTGTGTCCAAATGCTGTTCGCTACACACCAATTGTCCTATATTGGAGCATCTAAACAGACACCCCCTCTCCAATATTCCCACCAATGCACACACACACACACACACACACACACACACACACATGTGCCTCCACAATAACCCCTAAAGCCCCTGAGCACTTGCAGTCCGAGTTGAAATAAATGAATTTGCGTGCGGGGTGACACCGCGCACAATAAAATCCGCCAAGGAATCCTTATTCTTTTTTAGCCTCTTTTATCAGCCGGGGCCTTCTGCTGCCTCTGTGAATGGGAGCAGATTTTCGTGAGGATGCCCACCCCTCTGAAAAAGTTCACCGCCATTATTTTCTGGACAGGACAGAGGGGACGGCACCTCAAGAAAAATGCGAGAATTATACAAGAAAAAATCATTAATCACTTGTTCTTCTTTAAACACTTCTTCTCCTTCTTCTCCTTCTCTATTGTCATCCGGCAGCCACACACAAGACCCCTTCTGCCAGGAGAGAGAGAGGGCAAGGAACAGAGAGACAGACAGAGGAGAAGAAAAAGAAGACGTCTTGGAAGACACCCCCCCCCCCACACACACACACACACACACACACACACCTCCTCCCTCACACACCCTCCTATCACACACACACACACACACACACACACACACACATAAACACTCATACATACACCTCCCCTTCCCACCCATCAGCAAGCTATTTTCTACACCCAAGTATCCTACCATAAGAAAAAAAAAAACTTTTTTTCTTCCTCATTGGAAAGAAGAAAAAATCCTTCCAAAGAAACTCCAACAAACCAGTCAGAGAGCCCTCACGGCGCAGAAGAAGATGGCCCAGAAGTCGCTGAAAGTGGTGGAGACTAAGGTAAGAGGCCTGGGAACTTAATTTTGTCTCCCCTCTTCTGTCTTTGGCTTTCTTGCTCCTCCGTGTCTGACGGCTCAGTGGCGTTTTTATGGTTTTATTGCCCCCTGCGCATTTGGCGAGGTCAGGCAAAGGGGGCATTTATGGCCATGGGGGCTTTGATTTTAACACAGGGACTCTTGGAGCTGCGTGTTTGTGTTGGAAGGTGTGTGTGTGTGTGTGTGAGTGTGTTCGCATGCAGCTCCACCGGCTTGTGTTGTGCTGTTTTCTGTTTTCTCCTGAGTTTGTGCAACTGTCGTCTTGGTGGTGTCACCTCTGCGTCTGTTTGTCACTCACGAGGCCTCGCGCTTCTTGAGCATCTGTTGTTGTGCGAAAAATGTGTTATTGTGCGTCTTTTTAAGCACGGGATTTGGGTGGGGGAATTGCGGGTTCATTTTTTGTGATTCCTCAGATTCACGTGAAGCTGTATTTTTAATTTATAGGGGTGACATGATGCAATCGGACTACAAACTTAACGCAGTCGTCTATGCGGGCTCATCTCAGGAATACTCAGAAACGCTCTTGCTAATGACAGAAAGGCCCGCGTGAATAATTCCTGGTTCACCCGGAGCTTATTATGCATTTTGTCTTGGCTGTGTTTCTGTGGTTATAAAGTGTTGCTGTGGCTTAGGCCTATAGCTTTTAATGAGATACTGTTGCTGTGTGCGTTTTGTCGGCCAGGTGCAAACAGGCTGTGGAGACTGCAGTCGGAATATGAATAATACGGCGCTCAATGAGGGGGAGGAGGGAGGGGGAAAAAGAAAAATTAAAAGAACTGGGGGGAGCGCTGGTTAATGGATACTCTCTCGGTCGCGCTCCAAAACAATTTACCTCGAAAACAAACGATCTGCTTTCCAAATGAACTGCGAACGATCGCCGGCCGCCGTGCGCGCTCAGGCCTCCGGTATCTGCTGAGCCGAGCAGTAGCGGCCTCAAGAAGCGCGCTCACTCCTGTTTGACCCCTGCAGAAATCAATCTGCCTCGGGATTAAAAATAAAAGGGCAGCGGTTCTGGTGGAGGTGCTCCGGCCTCTCATGGGGATGCAGGCCATGGTGTGATGTGATGCGTGGAGAAGTAAGAGAAACAAATGAGAGAAATATAAGCGGCGGGAATCGAAAGAAAGGCAGAGAGGTGGAGAAGGGAAAAAAAAAAAAAATCGATGGTCATGCAGGGGCAGCGGAATGGCCAAGAGCTGCGACCACAGAGGGTTCAACCAGAGGACACGTTTTTCTGACCGATGAGGTCCACTGGCTCTGAAGCCAGAGCCTGACCCGTGGCTACACCCCCCCCCCCCCCCCCCCCCCCCCCCCCCCCACACACACACACACACACACACAACACTCATACCCCCATCACTGCCTGTCCCCCTTGACCTCGCAGGGCTGCTGGACCCTCCGCTCCCTTGGACATTCCCAGACCTCCGCAGCCCCCGGGCCACTTAGTCATAACAGGCCGAGTTCAGGGCACTGTAACCAGGGGGCACGGCGGCGATCTCCGCTCCCACACCCAGACAGACAGACAGACAAGTAAGCTAACCACCTGGTCAGGGGTCAGCCACAGGCCACTGATGACTGTCAGTTAAATGGGGTTGTGTTGATGAGACTTGCAGAGAAGTAATAAATGATTCTCAGAGGCCTTTTGGAATATGTGTTCCCAGTTTAACATAATAGTAAGACTGTCTGCCTTATAACTTGCCCCTAATAGGAGGATACTGGTTTGTAAACAGTAGCTGTCTCAAGTTTTAGTCAATATGTCCTTTAAGAGCAGAGCTGTTCACATTTGGTCATTTGTCTCAATCAGGAGCATGGCGCACTGTAATACAAGGTGCTGGGAGACATTCTAACAGTATGATTTGGTATGAAAGGGTCAGCCAGGGCTGTTAGACAGGCTGAAATGGAGAGAATGTGCCGCCTGATGCTGGACAGCATTTGGACAAACTGGGACCTCAGTGTAAACAGAGCCTGCCCCTCCTGATTGCCTTGCTGAAAAGCTGCTGAGCAGCACTTTTAACTTCCAGGCTTGTTGCAGCCATGTTTGCACATTGTATTCAGCAGGAGAATTTGACACCAGATTATGTTTGGTGAAATTCAGGACATGGCACTCGTTTTGACAGGCTGAAGAATAGAATGCTGATAGTTTTACTGTAAAAGTGACAATTCAGCGAGCTGCAGCCACCATTATTTACCGACATTGGGCCGGTGGTCGCTGGTCATTTTCCGGCCTGGTAATCTGACCTGCAGCTGGGAGGGTGCTGTGTGTGTGTTGGGGAGTACTGATTAATCAAAGAGACAATGGCACATGGAGAAAATGCTCTTGGTCAGTTTGTTTCACTATGCCTCCATAACCATAAAATCTTTCCCATACAGTGTGGGTATGCCACTTCATTCTATATTTTATATTTTACCAAGGTCTCATAAAACATGCAACATTTAATAGTATAACCTCTCCAATCTCTTGCACCTTGAAAGACCCACTAATGGGTCTGTGTTTACACTCAGCGTACACAGTGAAGCTCTTACTGATCCCTACAACTTTGTTTTAATTTCAGTCACCATCCAAAGTGAAATTTGTAGGAAATCGGGCTTAAAAGGGATTCCAATCATTTTAGCAATCAGCCATAAGACTTCTAAATCCACGCCAACATAGATTTTATTTTTAGACCCAACCAGTCTCTTCAAGGATTTCATCAGTGGGTTTTGTGACTGTTCTTGGGATCAGACGTGTGACTTCTTGTTTACCGGACCATCTTCATAAACTATGGTCTCAATAGTTGACATATTACATACTAAAGTTACACATCTTGCATCTTGAGAAAGCTCCAATCTGTGCTCTCTCAGTTCTTATTTCAACTTTGCACATGAATACTGTACAGGCTAGTCACAACAACACAGCACAGCTCTGCATCAGTCTCAGCTGGAGGTTTTTCCTTTAGATTACAGTGGAGTCATTTCTATGACATTCTCCACTTACAGCAAATGAGACGCTAGAGTACGTCAATACCATCATTTACCAACAGCAGAGGAGTTACAGGGCAGGGGTCACAGCACCTTGGGGATCGTTAGACATCTTTTGTGTAAATGTGATACCTATATATACGCACATATATACATATATATGTGTGTGTGTTTGTGTGTGTGTTTTCAGCAAAAGCATTTATTTTTTAACAACTTTGTCTAAATACAATTGGGCATAAAATTATCAAAAGTATGTTTTAAATAAGCTCATATTTGATCAATTAAGAATGAAACAAGTTTAGGAAATTCACCAGGCATTCGGTGCCAATTTTCTTTAAGAACTGAAAAATTGCAGGTTTGACAGCCAACTCCACTCAACATTGATCACAAGTGATAGAGCCTGGGAACCAAACAAATGGGAGATCCAGTTAAGTTTGGATAAACCAATTCTGTGTATCTTTTGTAATTATTCCATACTTTTCTTTGGTTACATTTGACATGACATGCTTTCTGCAAAGGGTTGAACTGACTGAGGAAGACAATATGACATGCACAAGGACCAACATGCATTGGTTGTTTGCTAAAACAACTTTGAACAACCTCTTTAATATACTAAAGCTGGAAATAATGTGGCATCCCTAGGAAATGTATGGTGTGAAGGTCCAGGTGATGGATGAGCACACAATGTGTTTGGTGGAGACTGAAAACCTATTTTGTCACCTAGGTATACAGACTTGTTACACATTTCTGTTAATTGCAGTAAAAATTGTAATAGGTTGCAGTGCATTAATAAAATAAAAAAAGATGGGGCAAGTTTCAAAGCAAAACAAAAAGAAAAAGCAGCAATATATTTTAGAGACTTTGCAGTATACACAAGGCATTTTAGAAATTCCAGTGACATATTATAAATATATGGCATATCCAGGGAAATGGAAATGTAACCCTTGCAGCATTAATGCTATAGCTCTGCTGACTTATAGAGAAATGCTCTGTGTAAAGTTTCTAAGCGCAAAACCTTGAATGGAGTAAATCTAATTTATGCCCTGAGCTCATGTAGGTTCATTAAAACATCCTTGTTTAATTAAAAGTCCTGCTGCTCTGCCGCTGCATGAATGCCCACTGAGCTCTTATTCAGTGAAACTAGCCATTACTTTTTGCTATTTGAAGTCTGTTTCTGCCCCTGTATGTTAATACGGGTTGTTTTTTTCTGCAGCTTTATCACTTCTCCTGATGCTTCTCTCCATGTAAAGGGAGATTTGTTTTTGCAATCTCAGTGGGATGAGCAGTTTAATAACTGTGAAGTAAAAGCATGAAACAACAAGGAGTCAGGCAGCAGTGCTCCACTGACCTGTGGTTTACAGAGAGGCTGCTTTCTGCTTTACAGTCTGTTGTCACTGACATGTTTGGAGGGTTCAGACCAGCTGATGGAGATGATGTTTCAACAGCAGCTTTACACAGGAAGCTGCAGGCTTTCAGAGTTCACACACACACACACACACACAGGCAGGCTGTTGAGTATGGACATGCACTCTGACATGCATGTTCAAGTCACAGGCACCAAATCCTGTATGTCTCCACTATGTGTTTGCCAGCGTGCACGTGTTCACATGGTTCAGTGACCATCACAGGGTGACACACACACACACACACACACACACACACACAAAGAACAACAGTTACATTAACTCTCTTTCTCGCTCTCTCTCTGGCCCGGGGAGTCTCGCGGTGGTTTGCTAATTGCCAGACAAATCGCCCGCGCGTTTTTTTTTTTCTTTTTTCCTTCCTCGCGCTCGTTGTAGCCGCGTTGCCCGAGAAATTTATTATTCTGGAGAGCGCGAGGAGCCGAGGAGGTCACGGTGCAGGCGCGCGGGCTGCAGGAGGAGGTCGTCACGAGAGATATATCGCTGCCAGGCTTTTACTACTGCACCGGCTGTGTGTGTGTGCGTGTGTGCGTGTGTGTGCGTGCGTGCGTGTGCGTATACGTGTGAGAGAGAGCGCGTGCGAGCCATTTAAAAGTAGACATGTATTAAGTATTAAAAAGAGAGAGCCAAATAACGGTTGCCAAGTTGCAACACGCGCATACACTTGTCTTTTTATAGGCCAGGCTGCTGTAGTACAATGCTGTGACAACGTGGCTGTGTTTTGGAGTGGAACGTTAGTCAGTAGGTCTTAGAAAAATAAAATCAAGTTATTTTAAATGATGAACTAATTGCTAAATAAATATGAGCAAATCAGTATCCTCAAGCAACGAGGAATTGGAAAACTCTAAATCTCTTGGCGTGTTTCCTGTTATCGTTTGTCAGTATATACCTTTTATTAACAGGAGGTAGTGAGGAGGTGCACCTTTCAGGACCCTTTGACTCAAGCCACAGCACCACAGCTCTGTTGTAACAGCTGGTTTAATTGCTTATTGAAAACTTTTTTTTTTTTTTTTTTTTGTCTTGCATCAAATGTACAACCTACCAACCCAAAGGCTTTTTATAGTAAAGCATTCTGGGTTCTTGTCATTGATTTTATAATACATACATTATTAATGATTAATAAATCATGCATCTTTCAATTTGTAACCATTTATTTAGTTCCCTTTAGTGTTAAGTGATGCTGCTGTTTGGCAGCGTTGGTGTTGCTGCATGAAGCAGGTCTGCAGTATGATGGTCCTACAGGGTGGTGGTCCTACAGGGTGGTGGTCCTACAGGGTGGAGGTCCTACCGTGATGGTCCTACAGGGTGGTGGTCCTACCGTTGTGTGTCACAGCAGCGCTCATAACCGTTAGATGTGAGTGATAAATCGGCCACTGTGGCCTGTGTGACTAATGGCAGAGCATTAGGCCAGTACACGCTTATTGATACTAAAGTATTAAACAACCCCTTTGCCCCTTGTACCGTTTACTTATCAATATCCTGGTGACAAAGACGCCCTAACTGCTGTTATATCACATTGGCCCTACAATAACATCCCGTGGACAGCGAATCTGACACACACACACACACACACACAGAGAGAGATTAGAACTGGGAATTGACTATTTGAGCCTCTCACATATGTCTACAGCTTCTTATACGCCTAAGTGTTGCTGGTCATGTCGTGAAATATTTCAGAATGTAAAGGAACAAAAAATTAACAACAAAATCGAAAAAAAAAACAACAATAAAAATTTACACTCACAAGGAAACGATTAATTCGTCAATACGTGAAAAACCTGTATAAGTGCAAAATTCACTCAGTAGGCAATATTGCTGCTCATCTGTTTGGCCCATCTCATCTCATCGTGCTTTATATGTGGATACATATATCTGTTAAATGTGGTTTCAAATTGAGAGTTTGTTGCAAAATGTTTATTGTAGCATGTGCCCATTAGTGCTTTATAGCCAGCATTAAAGACCACATATCAATTATCTCTACAGTTTATACAGCAGTAATCTAAACGTGCATTAGAATTAAGCCAACACACTGGCTAAATTGTGTGAAAACACATCCAGGAGGTGGTTGAGATTGTTGTACTGATGGCTGTAATCTGAGATGTGAAGCACAGGAAATCAGCAACATAAGAGGTGTGATTGTAAACAAAACACATATGCAAAGCATGCGCAGTGTAACAGATACTGTAACTCAGCAGGCTCTCTCCAGCCTGGCTCAGGTTAACAATGCTGAGGCAGTTTGAACATTGCTCAGAACTCATTGATCCTGTCATGTCTGACAACTAAACAGTGACAGCAGCCTATTAAAATGCGCTGTTCTTCAGTTTCAAGTAGCCTGCAGACCCGGTTTCCTTCATAATAATAATAAAACAGTTGGCTAATGAGCGCGTGCGTGCTTACGGATGCATTTTTAAAAAACATCTTTAATCACTTGCATGTTATTAGTTATTGATTCTGATTGGTCCTTAGCAGTTATTAAACAAAGAGAACAATAATAAGGCAGAGGGCTTATGGGCTCCTGAAGCCAGGCCACTCGGCTCCTGAGACCGGCCGGGGATGTCTCTGGTGCAATCCCATAACGGGGGAAGACCTCACGTCTCGCGCAGGAGAAAAATATATTTCAAAAACCGGTTGTGCGCGTGCTGCCGTCTCGAGACAGATTTACGAGCCGCAGTAAAAGGCGAGATGTCGGCGCCTGGTAAATCAATCTCTCTCTCTGTCTCTCTCACTCTTAATGTCTCTAGCTTTTTGGCTCTCTCTTGGATCAGGCTAGCCTTAATAATAATAATAATAATAATAATAATAATAATAATAATAATAACGTGTTTTATATTATATAAATAGTAACTATCTCTGCTCTTGTGTTCTAATATGTCTCCACTTAATCACGTCTTGGACACTTTAATTTTACGGCCATTCTGCATTTGAACAAAGAGACATTTTCAGTTTCTCTCGTTTTATTCAAAGCCTAGTTAATCATTAACGAGGAGGAAGAATCTACCTGTCTTAATCCATCACGGACCAAGAGACCCCCAAGATCTCAAAGAACTCCAACATCACTTCAATTATGGGCGTTTAGTATTGTAGTAAATGTTATAATAACCCGTGAGCCACAGTTTTATGCCAATTTGAATTTCGTGCTCGATATTTTCTGTAAATATGTGAAATATTAGTAGGTTAAAGATATTTTAAGAAATACGTATTTCGCTTTGTTTTGATAATATTAAACTATTAAAATGCACACAGTTGCAGCATCTCAGGAAGACAATGCTTCCTGCAGTCAGATGGAGCTGGTCTACCATCGCTGAATGCATGATTATTATGGTTTAGATACAGCATCACAGCGCTGTAGTTGGAAGTATCTCTTCCTGGTTGACTCTACAACCCCCACCCGTCATAATTCGGATGTTTAGGCTATTGAAATGGTTTTGTGAGTGTAATAGCTTTGCATGCGGCTGTGCCAAGTTTGCAGAGCTGGTTTGCATTGCTGTTGTCAGGCCGGCCCAGGTCTCTGCTGCTACTTATCTTAGCTGTTGTTTCACACTGTGATTGCTATAATTTATGGCCGTCATTACAGACGCCATCATCACCACCGCAAATGTTTGATTTCAATCTTGTTGTGGGTAAAATCTGCAGGAACCGCCGCGGCGCTCGGAATACAAGTTTAAAGGAGCCTGTCTGTGAGTTTTCAGTGCATCAGAACCGAGTAACAGATAAATTACCACCAACTGTTCCACTGATGATAGGTTTAGAACTACATTTGTTTCCCTCTTGCTAATTATTTTTATGCCTTTGTCATGTTGTGGATTATATTTTTAGAAACTGGCCAATTGGGTTTCCGCTCTGAGTAGTTCTGCCTAATTGCATTTCACATTACATGTCTTTTATTTGTCGCCACTTGTCTGTTTCTCTGGCCTCCCAAATGTTTAAACCTGGCTGAATAAAATATAAACCCAAATGGGTTTCGTTTTAATGGACCCCTCCCGGCAAAGACAGCATCTCTTAACCGTGTAAAAGAGGAGCTTTTGCATTCTTAGCGCCCAGATCCCCGAAGGATGGAGAGGCCTGGGAGCGCGGCGGTGTTCGCAGCCCGTGTTCCTGTGAGGAGCGGCAGCGTGTCTTGAGGCTGCTGCGGCCCATTGTTTGACCTTGAAGTGTTTCTTAGCAGCCAGGGTGTCCCTGTAGCCTCCCAGCCTCAACCCTTTTTTTTTTTTAAGAGTCTGGAGCTCCATTGTTCTGCTGGAGGCGGCTCGAGCTCTGGAACCGGGAGACCGAGCGCTCAAAGGGCTCCAACCCGCTATTGTTGCTGCCCTGCCCGGCCTCGCGACGGGGGTTTTGTCTCTCCGTTGTTTCTGCTCCTGTCTCTCCCTCACTCTCCCCTTCCTCTCGTGTTGCCCTCTCTCTTTGTCTCCCTCTCTGTCTGTAGCCGCTCTCCTCCCGGCTCGGTCCCGGGTGCTACCTGTCCGTTACTCTGCCTTCTTAATAAATGGCTCCTTCTAAATGAATCACAGCGCGCGGTCACCACTCCAGCAGGAAAACTTGTTAATGGGATAAAAGAAGGTGCGCGTTTGGACTATTTAGTCCAAATGAAATATTTGATTGTGGTTCTTATTATGATTCAGAGGAGGAGGAAAGCCTGGCCTCCTCTGTTTGAGGGATTACAATTTTTCTCTCAGATTTCCAGCAGCTTTACTGTCACATTTCGAATTTGTAACAATTAAACACACAATTTGGCGTGATCTGTTTCCACTGACACAGTTGGCTTAAGTCTTGGAGGCTGTTAAATATGTAGTTTAGCTCCAGGACGCGCTAACATGACATGAATATGAGAAATAAACTCTGCTGTATTGCGCTATAGTCGGGTAAAATATGCCCGCGCCTTGCTCCATCATCATGGAATATTTCCGATTGCTGGAAACAAATCCAGGGAAATATAAGACAGGACAGTTAAAGGAATTCCCCTCGTTCTGCAGACTAACAGCGGGCTGAGGAAGAGATGACAGTGAGGAATAACGAAGAAAGAGTCTGAGGCGTGCAGTCATTTTTTAAAACGAACATAGTCGGTGACAATCATCTTTTATCGGCCTCTCTGTGTGTCTGTCACAGGCCTGCCTCTGCTCCACCGTAAGGTTTATGGCACACACACATTCACACACACCGCTCACCGCCTCCCACTGAAGAGGCTGAAAGGTGAACACGAGTGCTCCCGTGCTGGTTCTGTGTTCATTTTGGAAACTCAGAGTCCTGCACCACACAGCGCTCCCGCGCCGGTCCGGATGGGTCCCACGAACGGAGAGGCGCACAGATACCCACCCCACCCCACATACCCCCCACCACACACCCCCCGCCCCGACTACTACGTCACGTGTTCATTAAATAATTAATGCAGAGGTTGCAGAATAGATATGTATTCGTCAGGAATATAACGGTAAGACCTGGTGCTGCTCCGGTGTGTGTGCGTGCGTGCGTGTGTGTGTGTTTGACGTCGAAAATTCAACTGTCCTTTCAAAAAAAAAAAAAAAAGGAATACAAGCCCCCCTATAGCAGCAGAGAGAGGGGGAGAGAGAGAGAAAAAAGAGAGAGAGGGAGAGAGGGGGAGAAGAGGAGACACTGAGAAACGCCAACGGAGAGAGAGAGAGGAAGAGAAAAGAGAGAAGGAGGCTGCAATAAAACAAATTTGGACGGGTGTGCGTCTTGCGGGTCGTTGTGGACACCGTGAGTATTGCGGAAGGAAGGGACTGCATGGGGGGAACCACACTTCTTCTTCCTCAGCTTCTACGCCGCCGCGCCGCCTTCGCCCGCGTCCCTCTCAGTGAATCATAGCTATTTTAACATCGTGGTAAATATGCCCAAAAAATACCCATCTTTCGCCGTGTTTTCTCATCGCATGTTGCTGTCGTGTTGTTTACACTTCACCCCCCACCCATCATCATCAGCCATTGTTTATAGGTTGAAGCGGTGCAGCCGCGCAGCCTGCAAACCGGAGAGAGAGAGAGAGAGAGAGGGAGCGAGAGGGAGAGAGAGCAATGCAATGTAAGCCGATGGCTGTTTATATTTTAAGAAGCACTTGGATATTCTCCTCCATCTTTCTCCCATCACCTCATGTCTGCCTCTACATCTCTCTCTATCTGCCTGACTCTCTGTCCATCCCTCTCTCCCCCTCTCTCTCTCTCTCCCTCTGTCTCTCTCTCTTCTTTTTTTTCCCCAGCCAGCTACTTCTCTTGATTTATAGTGAGGCAGGGTGTCAGCGTGCGGCCGGGGCTGCCATTTGTGTGTTTGTGAGGGAGTGCTGTTGTTTACGGTGCTGCCCGCGATAAATCATGTTTCCCTCCGCTGTGGGAAGACGGTGGGGAAAAATGACGGTCGATGGACCGATGATACACCGGAACGAGGAAGAGGGAGAGGAGGAAGAGCTCTCGCCGCGGCCGCCGCGGGCTCCTCTTTCGGTTCCCCTCCTCTGTCTGTTCCGGCTCTGTTTTCCTCGCTCTCTTTCTCCTCCTCTGTATCTGCCTGCCTTTCCCTTCATGCCCTCACACACACCCCTCCGCTTTTTTTTCTACACTTGATTATAACCGGGGGTGTTTTCTTTTTCGCCCCGCTCACTCTGACAGTGTCTGGCTGTATCTCCAGGTCTTGAATTACTGCGGCGACCAATTAACGGGAGATTTGTTTAAATTTGGCACACAGGGCACGCCGCGGCCGCCATGAAATCTCATAAAAGGACCTGTCGGCCAGGAAAGTCTCAGCTATCTAGCCAGGAGGCGTGAGTGAATCCAAGTAGCTCAGCCAGGGGAGCCAAGCTGAACATCTAATGACGCCGGTTCGAGTCCATGGCTTCTCAGGCACAATTAGCCTAGGCCCTGGTTTTAAGTGAAATACAGTCATTAAACAGCTTTCTGCAGTGACACAAGTTATCAACTTGAATTTAGAATGTACACCGGCTTCATTCATGTCACCTAAACTACCTGCCTATTGTTAAAAGTCTGCGAGATAACACCTACATCTGCTGCTGGTAACTTTATTTAGAGAAAACCAGAGGTGTTTCATGTGTCCACTTAACTTTATGCATAAAGCAGACTGTACACTGACTCTGAGTTCATTTTTTAGAAGTTGTTTTTTTCCTCCTTTTCTCTCTCCAAGCATTTTTCTTTCAATGTGTTTTCTTTGGATGCCTGCTGGAATGGAGCTGGGCGCCATTATTCATGTCAGCGCTCAGTGTCTGCCTTTGCTCAAACTCTTCACCGTGAATCAGACCTTCTTCTTTTCTTTAAATGTGGCGAGGAAAATCACATGCAGTGAATTCCATTTTTTTTTTTTTTTTAGTTTTTCTGCTTCATGTTCAGCCTATATTCGCACATATCTCATATCAAATACTGTTACTCGTTTTATTTACGTTCTTCCTATGGCTACGGAACATCACACGCAATGACTCAATGAGACATTGTGAAGTGGTCGTGGTACCTTTTTTAGCATTTGTAGCAAGTGGGGTGGGGTGAGGAGGGGCGGGATGGAGTAACGCGATTTCATCGGCTAACTTCATAACTCACTGTAGTGGATGACGCTTGTGTGGTGTTGTTTCGGTGTGAAGCCAGCTGGTAATAATATATGCAAAGTGCAATAAGTACAGAGGACAGTCAGCAGCAGCAAGTCATTTTATTACACAGGCCTACATGCAACATTAGCTTCCAAGACCATTGTATAGACATGATAATAATAATAATAATAATAATAATAATAATAATAATAATAATAATAATAACTGATGTGTGTTACATAGTTATTAAAAAATGTAGGGCTGCATCTCTTGCGGATGGCATGGATGGATGGATGAATGTGACAACCCGGAATCACTTTACAATATTACATCTCCAAGGCTGTGCTCTTCCATACCCCCCCCCCCCCCCCCCCCCCGTCTGTCTCCCCTCTCGGCCATCACTACCAGTGTAAACCTTAGTGTAACCAAATTACAGCGGCTCCGCGGCTTCCCATCACATAATAATGGCAGTAGCTGCAAGAGGCAGCGCTTTTCAAAATGTGTATTCCTGCTGTCCGCCGCCGTGTCAAAAACAATATCCCGCCTCATTTCTGTGGACAGAGAAGGAGACGGAGAGAGAGGGGGTGGGGGTGGGTGACAGGGTTTCTTTGCTCCTTTTTTCATATATATTTAAATATTTTGCTTGGTATCTCGACCTCATATCTGATTTGGGTGGCAGGGAAACGTTAGAAATACATTTCCAACTCCATCCAGGGCTCCTGCTGCGGACAGACACACAGCGTGGCCCTGCACTGAGGGGAAAGTTAATAGGGAAGCACGCTTAAAACAAATTAGTCAAATCAGAAGTTCCTCACACTGCTGCATTAAAATAATCCCACGTCACACAGAGAGCGGAGCAGGACAGCAGAGGCGGTTGGTTTATCTTATCTTATCCCAGGCATGTGTCCAGTGGTAAGTGTGTTTTGTCTGGGAAGATAGTTCCAGATCAAACCCAGCTGAAATAGTTCAAATATTTGAAACGTTGTTGAGAAATGATATCAGTCCCTGTTTGACATCCATTATAGCTGCTGCTGCTGCTGCTGCAGGAGGGGGCCTCGCTGCATTCAGACTGCCTATGCTGCTGCACTATTATTTATAATACAAATGTGTAAAGGCGTGCTTGTGAAAAACCCAGATAGCTGGAGTTAATGTGTCACTGCGCTGTGTCTGCAGCCTGTTGTGGCACAACAGACATTTGAGGCTGGAATTAATGTTTACACCGAAACCTGCTGCAGGACAATGGCAGCATTATCGGCTCTTTGTGACATCAGGAGAATAAAGGAGGGCGTTGGAAATGTTACTGGCCTGTAATAAGACGGCTCGCTTGTTTTTGTGTATGTTCATATATTGGCCTGTTTGATTGTAGCATTTAGTTGAAGCTGGAGCGGAGTCATTAAATGGAAGTGACTTGTGTTGTGTCGCATGGGCTATTTAAAGAATGATGAGGCATTTTCGTTGGACGGCTACCATATTATTGTCTTTTTATCATCGCTTCTCATGAATGTAATTGCGCTCTGCTTTAAAATGTAGTTTTTGCGATGCAAATCAGTAATGTGTGTGCCCGTGTGTGTGTGTAACAGAGAGAGACATAGAGAGAGAGAGATGTATTATTTGCTGCTGATTTAACAGTAACAGCTCAGGGGGGTACTTGTTTTAAGTCTTGGCTGAACGGGATGAAATTGAAAGGAGGCTCTGTGGTCAGTCTCTGTACTGCTCGAGGAGCCTGAAACACCAAACCACTGAGGCTGAGACACACAAACACGGAAAACTCTTGTTTGCATCCGCCGCGAACGAAGCATCTTTTTATTGCATATTGTCAAAGACAAGGTCGGTGCAGGCCCACGCGTCTGCCAGACACGCATGAAAGCAAGAAGGCACGCAGACGCGACTTTACACAAGGCTCATCTTCCCACTGACTGCTGGGACTGGCAGCCATATTGTCTTCTCCTCTGTTCTTTTTCCCACGCAAAACGCTTCCAAATGTGCCGAGCGATTGTTCCTGTAAACGGTGAAAGAAGGCTTCGATTTATTTTTTTACTCTGCTATTTCAACACGCCATTGTAACCTTCTGACATTAAATTAAACACAGCCCGTTATAATAGTATTACATTAGGTCCTTACAAACGTCGCCTGATTCTAAAATCTGCTTTTCATGACATAACAAGACGTAATCCAGAAACAAAATCCCCTTGAATTTGAGCGCGTTGGGTTGCATCATAGACACAAAGTGCAAAGGCGTTTATTTTATGGCTTCTTTTAAATATCCAAGCGTGTAAACCTGTGTTGTTTACTGCATGGAGACAGCGTGGGGTATGTAAAATGAGTTAAAATATTTTTAGATGAACAAAAATGTTTTTTGTTGTGTCCCTCTTTAAAATGCACAATGTGCAGGCTGCTTTAAGCTTTCCTGCGAATATTCCAGTCATGCAGAAACGCGCTGTAAAAAGAGGCCTTAATATAGTGAAAACAAATCCAACCAACAAGTAGCAATAGAAATATATTCCATATCCATAAAGGTGATGCTGATTGTTCGAATCCGCCTTCCGCTATAAAACGCCACGAAGTCAATTTAACATCAAGGTTTTGCATGTGGGCTATAATAGTCGCTTGCAGACAAAAACCGGTTTAATTTCTCGCTGAATGGAAGTGAAAAGGCAGAAACCACGGGAGCAATGAAAGAAGCTCGGTTTAAAGCGGGAATGGAGCAGGGATTCCTCGAAAAGAGTCCAACATAAATCAGAGGACCGCTCGGCCTCATAAATCTGCAGCTGCTGGACGTTAACGAGCAAAGATTTAAGTATGGAGAAAATAATGTTAACAAAACAAGTTAACACGTGTTTAAATCAACCCTAACAAGGCGGCTATTTTACAAATCCATGACATATTATACTAAAAATACATGGTTAGAAGAAATAACAATATTCGAACTTCTTATTTTTATTTGTAATATTCAACCCATAGCCTAAATGTCCTTATCTCTTAGAGAGCCGATATCCAGTCTCGCGCTCCATGTGCAGGGTACTTCCGGGGCTCTTCCTCGCGCGGAGATGATTACCCGTTCGGAAATAAATCAATAAGAAGCCTCGCGCTAATTTATAATCGTCTGCGCGAGGGCAGTGATTCAAAGCGCGTGAAAAATGAGCGGCTGAAACCGTATCCAGAGCCCGCGAGCTCCCCCCCCCCCCTTCAACCGGGCCGGAGAGCAGCATGCACGAGAGCGATAAGAGACCGAGCTGGTGAGCCGGAAATGTTTCCACGAGGAGGGGAACAGGCGCGAGCTGTTTTCCTTTCCATCCTCTTTCTTTTATCATAGCGAGCACAAAGTAAAAATATCGGCTTTGCTTTCGTGAAGCTGAACTCCTCTCTCTTCCTCTCTCACCCTCTCCGTGTGTGTGTGAGTGTGTGTGTGTGTGTGTGTGTGTGTGTGTGAAGGCATGTCTATACGCGTGGGTAGATAACACAAATACACACAGAGAGAGCAAAGCCAAGTGCATCTGTCTGACATTAATTTAATGTCTAATTTTTACCTAGGACAAATGACCAACCCCGCCATGACAGGCCGCTCAAATAAAGAATTACCATCTAGTAATGTCCAAGGTGTCCAAACATTTCCAGGATGTCCTCTGTGATAGCCTGACAAGATGCATTTTATGTTAATTTAATAATTTCAGTCAAAAATATCAGAATATCCTACTAAATAGAAATTGGTCTAAATATATTTTGTCAATATTGCGCCTTCTCGGAATTTGTGTAGACCTAACTGGCAAATAATAAGACAGTTGCCCTAACTTGTGAGGCTGGTGCAGTTTAAGATGAATGTAAAGTTTTGACCATGGTTTTAGTAGCCGGACAGGCCTACAGGCTGGGATATATTCTGCCACTGAACGTGTGGAGAGACGGAAACAGTTCCCTGTGTGGATGCGCAGGTCAAATCACAGCGGAGGCTCTGCTCTTCCTCCCCTCTCTCAGCCTCTTTCTCCCTCTTCCTCTCCTCTGATCGCGCTCAGTTTGACTCCATGTAATAACCAACATCTGGCCCCGGCGCAGGCAGGACGGACAGGCAGGTCACGCTGAACCTCGCTATCCCCCTGGCGCACCTCAGCAGACTCCCCCATTGGACACGAACAAGAACCAGGACTCCCAAGGCCCTAGCGGCCTGTCTAGCTGTCAGTCCGCATCCCGGTTCAGGAACAGTTCATGGTGTCAATCCGCCTATCCCGCACCAGCGCCAGAGGTCCGAGCAGGGAGAAACAGCGGTGGAGAGGCGGAAAGAGAGCGAGGCAGAGGAGGGGGGGAGAACCAGGTTAGCTCTGGCAGTCTTCAGTGTCCCGCACATGATCAATGAACAATTAAAATGCGCATGAAGGGGAAGTTTGGAGAGACAGACATTGTGGTCAACAAGGAGGGCCAACGGCTACTAGTTAACAAAACAACAACACCGAGTGTTTTGGTGAGTTTGGCTTGAACCAAAAGATACCAGCTGTCGGGGGGGGAGGAAGAAGAAGAAGGGATTGAAGGCCACAGGAGGACTCTGCTGCTGTGTTGTGCTGAACTGAGAGAGAAGACGGTAAAGAAGAGGAAAGACACAGGTAGAGACAGAGGAGGGGAGCCCAGGGGATACGGCGTCACGCTCAATCCAGAGAGGCTGTGGCAGAGCGAGCCGCTTTACTGTGCAGGCTGGCTCAGCAGGCTGCGGGCCCGGCGGACTCTGCGACACATGAAGGCTTCAGGAACAGAAAAGCGCGAGCCCTGACCGGCTGCCGGCCAGCCGCGCACCGGCCCCGACACACGGTGAATTCTGCAGCACAGGCGGAGTGGGGGTGAGCGCGCGCACGCCTTTCTTTTTTTCTTTTTTTTTTTTTTTTAGGTAAAGGAGCACCGCGAGCCCCAGACTGAGCAGTCCCCGTCAGCGTGTGTGCTGTAGGTAGGCTTTGATTGTCGAAGATTTATGGCCGAGCCGACTCAAGATTTATGGCTTTTCCCAAACCGGGCACGCAGACGCCTGGCGTCTCCTGCACGTTGTGTTTTAAAGGCGCGCTAATAGGTACAGCAGTGTTAAAACAGCATGCAACAGAGCAGTTTAAACGCCGGGTTTAATCAGTGTTGTTTTGGTGCTATTTTGGACTCCAATACAAAAAGCTAACCCGTCGGACCGACTGCGCGCAATTACGCACTCGCAATCAGTGAAAAATACGTCCAAGGCTTTCCAACGAGGGGTACTGTGGGCTTCTTTACTCCAGCCGGTGGGTCCGTCCGTGTCAAAAACAGACTGCATCCAGGGAAAAAAAAAAAAAACCCACAACAACAGGAGGAGATCCGGGAGGAGAGACACGCCGAGAGAGCGCAGGTAAGGTCTGCCGGGATGCTTCTCGCTCAGTGTCCCGGTGTGTGTTCCCGAGGCGTCCCCATCCCACGCGCTCCGCCGCTAGACGTGTCATTAATTATCTGTTGTGTGACCGTGGTCTCTCTCGAACTCGCAGTGGCATCCGGGGTGTGCCCGCGGGCAAGCTCTATTGCTAGCCAAAAACTTTTTTTCTGTGTGTGTGTGTGTGTGTGTGTGTGTGTGTGTGTGTGAAGGCAGCTGAAAACAGATGCCTCAGAATAGGTAACAGAAAGGGGGCGAAAAGGACACCTCTCTCTCTCTCTCCCTCTCTCTCTCTGTCTCTCTACCGTCATTTGAAAAGAAGTTTACTTGCAGCATGACGCGCGGTTTGGACAGAGAGGTGTGTGTCCTGCAAGTGTGTGTGCTTGTGACACAGGAAGAATGAGTCGTAGTGAATAGGGACCTGACGGCTAGGTGTAAAGAAAGAAGATGCATGTTAGCAAAGCTGTGATTTATGGTAGTGTGAAAAGATTGCTTACTCAAGAAGCCGCTCCCCCCTCTCTTTCTTTCCCTCTCTCTTCTATCCACAAATTGTCATGTCCTTCTGCCCCCCCCCCCCCCCCCCCCCAACACACAAATCCACAAATGGTCCTACAAAAACAGATTTCTCCTCTAACCAGCAAAAGCAGGCAAAGCAGTTATAAATCGGTGAATAATTACAAGTGCCACTTTATCAGTTTGAATTATTACAAACTGAAGTTTATTGCACAATGACCCTAATCCAGCTTTATTCTGACTAATGTGTCGAGTTTCTTATTGTTATACCAGCCAGATGTAACCTTAAGTCCATTATTTGAGGTGAATGAAACCACCATAAGCAGTACAGGAATATAATCAAATTACGCATGAGCTCAATAGAGGAATTTGTGTCCATAATAATACAAAATAAATATGCATTAAGTATAATTTTACCAATCAGCCACCAGGTCTTAGTTCTCTGGATCTCTTTGTTGTGACAAGATTTCAGTATTCTAAAATTACTTTAATCATTTGTTTAGTCTTTTGTTCATCTTGTGAAATGCACTGTTTTCAGCTTAATCCAGTTATCTTTTTTCTCTATAGATATGGTCCAACATTGTGTACCCTCAGATCTGTTTAGGAGTGAGTATTATTGTATAGTATAATTTTATCAGCCAAGGTAAAAAAAATAAAAATAAAATCATCTACTAAAAAAATTGCCACTAATATAGCCATAAAGGTCAAATAATATATGAAGTATGAAGTGTAGGCCTAAGCATTACTGAATAGCCCCCTCAAGACAGAGAGACTTGATTCCATTTGAAGGATGTGAGACATAATAGGTTGCATCCAAATTTATTATTAAATATAATTATATGTGATTGATTGTTATCAATACAAGTGTAACATGTGACCATGTTGATCTCCATGCAGGGCTGGTTTTACAGATACTGAGGTCATGAATAGTGGATGAGGCTTTTAAAGATAAGAATTTCTGCTAAATATATGAATTTAAACATGGTAACAGGTATTCTAAATTCCTCACATCTCCCATAATACTGATATATACCTCTTCCCCATATACATGCTGCACTAACCATGGGGCAATCCAAAGTTGTTCAGTGTTTTTTTTATCATTTTTATAGCAGCTAAAGTGTAAAGCTAAGATGCGATTTAAAAGCTCTGTATCACGTATTTGATCTTCCCATGGTTACCCAATACAAATAAAGAAAAACATATAATACTAATCTATTCCTGATTGGACAAATTTGGTCTGAAAAGTAAAAATCACTATTTGCTTTGAACTGTTCGCCCATCACGTCTAAGGCAATAACCTGTGATTAGAGGTCGCAAGGAAACGTCCCCTCTTTTTAAAGGGGTCTCAAGCCAAAAAGGTTGGGAGCCACTGCTCATCACATCAAGTAATAGTTGGACAGCTCCTCTGGAAGCTTGCTTGACCTTGGCGGTTTTTTCTCACTTCCGGGTATAGAGACTTTAAAGTCATGAAAAACCCACAGCAACTCGAACACAGTCGTGATTTAATTGATTTTTTCATACATCACTGACAAACTATGGGCAAAACACCAATCAGAGTAAAATAGTGGGGGCAAGCACGCCTAATGCTGTCGCAGTGTATAAAGGCTGACAGGTCTGGCTGAGAGCCATACAGCCGCTCTCTCCTGCTGTAACAGGCTTAATAGCAGGCCTGTCTGCTGCTGGGCCAAGTGGCCTGATTATATTACAATCATTGGCTTCTTTTTCTGATCCATGTGTCATAAGAGGAGCATGTTGTTAGGAAATGGATACAGGCCTGTTGTACTGGTGCAGGTTGTTAAACACTCAGCGTAATGAGGCCTTAAAGCTATATAATAACAAGTTTGGAAGATCCACTTTTAAGGCAATGCCAAACCACACATGACTACAGATAAATATCCCTGAGTTCTAGTGTCCCTAGATTGACTGCAGGAAATTATATTTTTTGACCAACAGGCAGCCACAATGGTTTTATGTCCTGAAATTCAACATCCACCATTGGTC
This sequence comes from Lateolabrax maculatus, assembly GCA_031216445.1. Classification (NCBI taxonomy): domain Eukaryota; kingdom Metazoa; phylum Chordata; class Actinopteri; order Acropomatiformes; family Lateolabracidae; genus Lateolabrax; species Lateolabrax maculatus. The sequence continues at coordinate 3,326,700 of CM062216.1, forward strand.
AGACAACTAGATACACAATGACAAAACCCCTGAAAAAGATGCTCTGTCATTGGAGAGTCAAAACCTACAGCCATCCTGCTGTACCCCTCAGCACAAGTAACGTCTCCCTATTCTTAATACCATGTGAGAGTTAAACATTAATGCAGCAAGGCTTAAAACACCCTCCCGAAGCCCTCTAAAGGCTTTTTAGGAGCTTTCCACAGAGGATCCCACACAGACCTCCTCTAAAATAACCAATCTCTGTGAGATATCACTGTGCCTTTAACTCAAGGACCTGCACCATTTTTACGCTTGTCTAGAGTAGCACTATATTAAACCTTTAAATCACTACCAGTACTTTTTTTTTCAATACTCAGTAATATTTACAATTATAATCACCCCAATACATTCATCCATACAAGCTTATAATATAGAACGTTCAGACACCCCTTGAAACTTTGTTAAATGCTTTGACATCACACACGCAAAACCATGAGTTACTTTTGCTGCTCAAGTCAGAGCTACAGAAGCACTTCAGTACGCTGTCTAAGCTCTGAATGCAATATTTAAACGCAGTTTATCAACTTTATTTTAACATCAAAGCTCAGCCAGAAATAAATCTTGCCCTCTACAAACCTTTCCATTCGTGATAACACACACACACACACACACACAAGCAGTCACATCCATCCCTGTTCTTCCAATGCCTGACAGACTTGGTGAGCTTGGCACTTTTCATGGCCCAGGAGCAGAAAGGGCAATTTGACCCCCGCATCACACCTCCCTCTAAACCACCCCCAAACACACTCATCCTCTCTCTCTCTCTCTCCCCACCTCCCTCCCTCCCTCTCTCTTCTTGTCAGGGATTTCTTTGAGTTTGAGGTTAAAGATTAGCATCTCTGATAAAGATTAACTCTCTGTCAAAGGAAGGCGCTGATGGCGTGAGTTTCTGGTTCAGGACTGTTGGTGACACAGGGACGAGCTCTTCCGGGAGACGACTGACCCTGCCTGCAGCAAGAGAGGAGGGTGGACAACGGGCTAAAAGTGTTGGCTCCATTGAGAAGATACACTTTAATACAAGACAACATAATGGAAAGCAACATAGTTGGTTAAGCTTTGGGCGAGTGATTCACGAAGTTAAGTCATAAAGTTGGCTTTTGGTCATGCTTCACTAAATGTAAAAATAGCTTAGTTGACCTCACAAGACTTGGAACTGTTTGTACATGTAGAAATAATTATTTTCTTAATTTTTTTTTTTTAAAAAAAAGCAGGTTTCCATTTGAATAAGTTTCAGTTCTTTTCATTTCAAAGAGGAAGAGACCAACAGACATTTTCAGCTTCCAAACCACCCTCAGTCTGTCCTTGTTAATAAGTTGTTGAAGTCAAGTTCATCTATGCTTGTTAGTAAATCTGTGCATGCAAACCCTGCAAACCCTTCTGAGAGCATGAATTGGGAACAAGATTTGTCCTCTTCGGCAGAAGCCCGTGGCTTAAACAGGATTCAAATAGGTCTTTTGTACACAGGATGAGAGTAATGCCTCAGTTATGTGTCCACAGCCAGGAGCAACAAACTTTATAAGTAGCAGATTTGTTCAGATTTCACAAGCTTGAATGAAAAGAATGTGCTCACAAAATAAGGGGATGCATACCAAAACAGCAGATGATGCCATTCTGCTTCAGTTCCCTCACTGGTGTACAACGGATGTAACTGAGAAACAGCAGTCTTTAGAAACATGGCTGTACACACCCATGGAGGTTATGTAATTTAGACTTGTTGTGAAATGAATAGTGTGTACTCAAAGTGTTCCTCCTGAATGCATGTTGGTTTGTTCCACAAGCCTTTATAATGAAATAACACCAATTAAGAATAAAAACACATGACTGTGGTGTGGATGATACATTTCAAAACAAAGTTACTAAATTGTCAGTGCATAGACGCTGTTTGATTTGAGTTTGAATACAAGCTTCCAAAAAACGTAACTGTGTGTTGGCAGCAAACCAGAAACCCTGTACCCCCTGAGACCCACACTTTAATTGAAGAAACTGGAAGGCACATGTAAGGTGTCCCTCTCTCTCAGTTACTCTCAGTAGTGCACGTCTGCCCTCTGAAAAACAGTGTTGAAATCTGTGTGTCATCCACTCCAAGCGGGAGGGAGGAGGTGAAATGTGCTGCAGTATAGGTTTGTCGTCGCTTGCCCATTTGAGGCGGCTGCATCTGTTGGTGATGATGCCGCATGGTTGTTCAACCTCATTACACCTCACAGAAGTCTTCAAATGGACTTGACGAAAAATGTCCCTTCGGCAGAAGAGGTAGGGATATTGACTGATCTGTGGGGAAGGGAATGGTGATGGCAATGGGTGCTCTGGTGGCCCAAAAAGGTCGACATTTCTAGAGAGACACTGAATTAAGCAAAGGTGAAGGAAAGACGGGTATTGCATGTTTTTTGTTCTTTTTTTAGACTAAATGGATTCAATTATGAACAAAATAATACTTCTTTAAAAACATTAATGTATAAGGTGAAAATAATTTTTTAATGTCTGATGTTTGTTTCTATGAACCAAACTACTTATGTACCAGCAGAGAAGAAAATGAAGGCAAACAAAACTCCCATAGATTGTAAAAGTGTAAGTGTAAAAGTGTCATGTGATGTCAGACTACAAATGTGTAAAACTTTACATGTGTTTACAATGTGTAAATGTTTTCATATCTAAATCAGGGTGCATCTTAAAAGCACATGTGCTTGAAACAGGACCTTTTTTGCCATTGAAGTGAGACCAAAACAGGGAGTTCAGATTCTGGGAAATGAAATGTGATAAATCCTCCAAACCAGATGAAATTCTAACCATGGAGATCATTTGAGAAGAATACGTGGCCAGAAGCCCACTGACGGACGTAGCAAATGACGTCAAATCCGGAAATTGGATACAGGTGGGGGGATGTGTTACACAGATAGGTTGTTTGAGGCCAGGGCATTTTAAAGTTGTTGTGTTTGTTTTTTTTCTGCAGCTACTGCAGCAAACGTCTGAGGTTCAGCTTTGTCAGTTTAGTTGGTTAAATAAGGCTGAACAAATTCATGTTCTCCACATGATCTGTGAATGGTTGTTGGCCTTCAGTTTATTTGATCTGCTGACTACATGGACTGAAATGCTCACTAATTGACAGTTTGGAGAAAGCAGTGAATCCACAACCTTGATAAACTATAACTGTTACATGCATCATATTTTGGATGATAATCCTATACTTATAATTAATGTCAATATGCCTTTGTGTTGCTATGATAGCGATTACTTTGCGAGCCTGTGGTTTAATTGTTTGTCCTGATATTAGATGACTGCTAGTTTCACACCAACAGCTACAAAAAGAATTCCCATACTTTCAGTTGGAAGTTAAAACAGGTTTCCTGTAAATCCTGTCAAAATTAACAATTTACAGGTTTAAGGATTAAAGAATAAAATAGTACATGAAAATGGGATTCTGGAGCACTTTGCCATTGTGCTGATCATTAAAGCACTAAGCTACTGCTCCTCCAGGTCAAAGGTCACTTTTGGAGAGCTGTGCGCCAATATATCACCATGAGTGCTTCAGTGGGGGCTTTCCTGCGTTAATACCACAAGGTGTTTCTTAGCATTCTGCAAACTAACAGTACTGATACTGAAAAGTCTGAACTTGTAGTTGTGTTGTAGTTGGATCTAAGGTCAAAGAAGTAAAAAGAGAAAAGAAAAACTCAGCATAAAACTTTTAGATGGAGCTAGCCTGGAAACACCAGAGCAGTTTATTTATATCCAACACACTTTAATAAACACAGAGAGTATGTGTAAAGCTGTTCTTACCAGAAGCGTGTGTGTGTGTGTGTGTGTGTGTGTGTGTGTGTGTGTGTGTGTGTGTGTATGTGTGTGTGCTGGGGGGGGGGGGGGGCGGCAGGCACGACCAGACCTGGTAGAGATAAGAGCAGAGTGTACTGATAAAGTTTGTTCAGTTCATGTGAGACTTTAAAAAGTGTATTAGATGTAAGAGGCATCAAAAGCAGCAGCTTTCTTTTGAAGAGGCATTATCTCACAGATGCATTAACCTATAAAAAATAAAAAAGTTGTCATGTTATTCAGATAAATGGAGTCTCCCTATGAAATACTTTGTAAAAATAGCCTAGAACATCTCAAAAAACAGTAAATACTCAAGTAGCTAGTTTGACAAAATTGCTTCAATTGAGTTAATGCACTTAGCACATTATTCTCAGTTTTTGTTCCATCGCTTCATCTCCCAGGAGTCTAAACCTGCTGTTCATCTACTTAATATGCATTCTATCAAATTATGCACCGACAGACCCTTTGTTGCTTCCACCTATAGTAGGTTGCTGCCGTTTCTGTCGTTACTTCATCCTTAATTTCAAACTTTCCCTTCATCCTACCTGAGAAAAAACACTCACCTGCACTGTTTTATCTGGAGTGCGGGTCGTGCGGCTCCATCAGGAGCACTGCTTTCATCTCAAAGTCCCCCTCTCTCCTTCTGCCTCCTCTTTCACTCAAAATTTGGCTCATCAGCTGTTCTGGAGCTCTGGAGGCGGCCTCCTCCCTTTGTCTCGGCCTATAGGCTAGCTGGCTAAGCTAGTCGGCCCCTGCATCACTTTCTGGGCAACTTTAGACTAGTCCACTCCTGCTCCGCGGCTCCAAATATCCGACTAACCCGCGGGGCTGAAAGGGGGGACACGGGGAGGAAATCCCGCCTGGTGCTACGATGAGGATGGACGGCAGCCAGAGCTGTGCGTGAGTGCATGGACGGAAACAATAAATAACTTTATAGTAGGAGTAGTAGTGGCGGTGGTGGTGGTGCAGGCTGGTACGGGGAGGTCGGGGGATCCTTGCTTTTGATTTATGTGTTTGGAGGAAGCTGTCAGGAGCAGAAACAGAAGCAGCGCGGCCCACAGATTTTATTCCAGCACTTTAATAATATAGAAGCGCCACCATGCAACCTCACGGACAGCGCGCTTCTACCTGCCGCTCTGGATGCGATTACACAATTACACATTTCAACTTTAAACTGCGTCTTCCACCGCCTGCAGCACCGGGCGGATGGACGTCTGTCTGCGCAGGATGAGTTCTCCTGCGCTGGGTGCTCAGTGAGGACGGCCGGGCGGACAGTGGCCCACTCAATGTTGTCCAGGATGTGTGCTTTCTCTCGGCATGATCTTGAAGTTATGGGCTGCATGGATGCAGAGCCGCTGGGAAGCGGCTGTTCTCCTCACGGGGCCGCTTCTCCTTTTCTCCTGCTTCTCTTTTTCTCCCGTGTCGGGCTGTTGTTGGGGTTTCCAGCAACATTTCGGACTTTTTTTTTTTTTAGAAGGCCTTCTTCTTGTGGTTATTATGGATTTATTCTGGATTATTACAGAGAGTTTACATTTGTTCACGTGAAGGTGTTTTTATGATAATTCCCATTAAGATTAATCGGAATCAGGATTTAGACGCACCCCATGCGTGTTGTTCGATTATAATTCCCTTCTCTTTTAGATATTGACTCTATTTGTGTCATATCTGTTTTTGCTTGGTGTATTATTATTTCTCCAATTTATGTGTTGACGTTCTCACAACAGGTTGCAGCCATTATATTTATATATATATATAGGCCTCAGTAAGCAGTCTATTTATTATTTTAATGAGATTACTTTAGTAGTTTTTAGTTTTTTTCTCTAGACTATTTTTTAGGATTACATCCTCGGACAGAGACATGTTGCCTTAATATTATTGCTCCATGATCAGGTTCCATAATACTGTTTCAAATTATTTATGGTTAATATAATTACATTTTCAATTCCTTTTATCTCTCCATTCCGACTTTTAACTGCATCACTGGTGGCAAGGAGCGCTGTTCTTCCTCTTTAAATGTTAAAGACTTTCACAACAGCAGGCAACCCAGAACAGAGATTCCCAACGTTTTTAAAACACGGGGAAATATGGTAAATATAATAGGATGTGTAATATGATAACCAGAATCAATAACATCTGAGATCACTCCCACACAGCCTGCATCCGTCTCTCTGCTCTTATTGCTTTTATTCCGGGATTTCACCAGGAATAATTTAAGGTCAGCCATACCTGTCAGCGGCTGCTCCTGTCCCAACCGTTCGATTAGACTACAAGAGGTCTGTGCTCTGTATCGGATTTTACCAAGACCTTTTGATTGCATATCTCTATCTCTTTCTTTCCTATCTGTTTCCCTCCCTCTATCTCCCCTTCTCCCCCCTCCCCCCACTCCCCGTTATCCTGCAGTTCTTAGGAGCTTTCTGGAAGCCGTTTTCTTCCACCAAAACATCAGATAATAAGAGGAAATCTTTCGGTGAGTCCTACTGTTTTACTTTATTCCGTGTGATGCTGTGCATGTCAAAACGAGCTTTAAGTCTGTGCATCTGTAGTGAGATCCATCGACACGTTATTAGACCGTGGAGAATGTGGAGGTTTTGTTTAAAAACCTCGTGATTGCACGTAAGGGGATTTTTGTGCTGTTATGCTGAATACTTTAAGTACAGACCATTAAACCTGTTCAAAACAATGCATATCTTAAACAAAAATGGGTTTTTTTTTTTTTTTTATGGGAAAAGTATTTTTTTTATTTATTCTCACATTTGTAGTTTTTTGTCTGCATCGTAATGAGTCTCTGTAGGCTGGTCCCGACCATGCAATCCATGTATTATTATAAGCATTGTTATTATTGTTATTATTTTCATTCTTTTTCTTTTAATTTTAGTTGTTACTATTATGTAGCATACTTTTAGGCCATATATCGTTGGAATTCACACAACGCAGTGCAGACATCGTGTTAAATAGGCCTAAATGAATGTGGAAAGTGTGCGCTTAGTTTTTTTGTTACATTAATAACATTAATTTCTATTTTTTTTTTTTAAATCGACTAATTTGTAGAAAGGTGCTGCTGAGTGCATGCGAATGTTATTGGTGTGTGTGTGTGTGTGTGTGTGTGTGTGTGTGTGTGTGTGTGTAGCCTAATATAATGTAATGACACGTGCTAATGTAATATAACCCAGAGGTGTGAAGGGCAGTGTGATGGCCGCGGGTTACAGCCGCAGCAGGAAACATACCAGGCTCAGTTCATCACTTGATAGGACAGTTATTAAAACAGCACTTTGCAACTGCAATAACGACAGGAATGCTAACACTGGCAGTAATAGTAACAGCAATGAAAGAGCAGCACACAAGAGTTCACAGTTGTAGATATGCTTATGCTTTAAACTTATTACAAATTACAACATTACAAATAATTCTTCATTTGTGTTGAATATTTTAGCATTTCCAGCTATACAGTGTTTCCACAGTCCAGCTGTAAGTAAAATGTGATTTTAAATCCCGTAGTCGGAGGAAATTCCTTTGTGTCATCTTCAGTGGCCTACAAGTCTGAAGTCCTGGGGGGAAAAGAAAAAAAATGGAAAGAGTATTTCCAAGGCTCTGCAAGGCACAGAGTATCAGTTGTGAAACCCAATATCCGTGACTCAATCCGAAACACGGAGCCGTGGATGCGCGTCTGCCATCCAAGGAAAATAAAGAATAACTGCCATCCTTTACAAGCACCGGCGTGCTTTTACAAGTCAGTACATACATGTAATCCGCTCTGCTTATTCCTCCACACGCATTTTTCTTCCCACACTGTTGCTCAGTGGGAAAAAAGAAAGAAAGAAAACACAGAGACAAAAAAAAAAGAAAATAGCTGATTAGTGGTTTGGTTAATGAGTGATGAGGTTTTTCAGCAGCAGTTAGCAGATCCTTCAGTCCTACAAAGGCGGGTTTGAAGGAGAAGTTGCAGATGGACACATTTCAGGCTCCCACCTTCCACCTACACGGAGCTCATCCTCTCATTTCAGCAGCCCACAGCGAATGCTATCTGTTTTAAAGTTGGGCTGTTTACACACACACACATACACACACACACACGCTGCTGGGTGCGAGAAAACTCATAAATCTTACGTAGCCATAAACGACAGGGGTAGCGTCCTGAATAATAAAAATAGAGGGAAGTGGGAGAGAGAGCTCCAGAGACAGTGTTTGTGTGTGTGTGTGTGTGTGGGTGTTGGTAGGGGAGGGGGTGTGAAAACATTGTAAGACACCTATATATTTTCATTTCCATTTTGGTCTCACCTCTCTGTGTCTCTTTCCTTTTGGGTTTTTTGGACACTCTTGCTTTTTTTAGCCTACTTCACCTCTTCCTTCAGATGTTGCTGCAGCTCCTGTCTTCCCCTCATGTCTGATAAAGCCAAAACACAGGGAAGAACTCACACTGTCTTTTAATGTTTCCTTTCCTTGCTTCTTTAAAAAAGACCTGGAAATTGAGAATTTAAAGGCCTAGTTTCCCTTACATATCCTTTTCTTGATTTGTTACTCTTCAACTATTGCCTCCTTTTCTTTTTTTCTTATAAGTAGCATTTAAAAAAAAATCTCATTTCAACTGACACATGACAACTCACTGCTTTAGCCTCTTTAGTTTGACACAAACTATCTATCTGTCTATAACATGCTCATGATAATATTCTCAGATGAGGTTTCTTTGGTATATATTGCCAGCTTCCTGTGGACTGCAAAGTAGTTTGATGTAGCAGCCCACCTACAGTTATAATTTCACCTACATGGTCCTAGCTAAGTAAATATTGCACTAAACTAATCTACAGCCAAACTCAGAAAACAAGAGCTGCTCAACCCTGATTGGAAAATGAAACTATGGCTAATACTACTAATTGTCTAAGGCTGTTATCTCTGTCATTATCCTGTTCACCATGGCCCAATTTACACAGTGTTATACCCAACCAATACAGTCAGCCTTGTACAGCCTATATATATATATATATATATATATATATATATATATATATATGTGTGTGTGTGTGTGTGTAGGCCTATATATCCATATAGCCTAGGCCTACAAATTAGAAAGGGTGAATATGGACTCATGCTGTTTGAAGTCAGTGTTCTTACAGGAGAGGAGGAGGGTTGAACAATAATAACGTGTTTTTATAGTTATGCATAAAGTTATGCCCAAAGTTCCCCTAGTGAGAATAGCCAGTTGTTCCATGTTAAAACAAGTGATCACAGAAACAAGTGCACTTTGAAGGACTTAATTGTGAACGGATGGTGACACGTATAAAGTGTCCTGTTGTCCCTGCCTGCCTGCTCCACTTGCAGCCGGTGGGATTAGCATAATGTGTGAGTGACGCTGAGCCGTTTGATGGGGAATCAACGCGCCCGCCAGTCGAGTCCCGTTATTTCCTCCGTTTCACCCCCGTGAGCGCCGCTGATACCCGGTCTCGCTGTCAACAACACCACGAGAGCACCCGCCGAGACACCACCAGCACAAGCGCCGCTGCTGCAGGCTGTGGACCGGGGGGCTGAGCCCGGCACCTACAGCCCGCCAGAGACCGAGGCGAGGCGGGAGCCGACCGAGGACTGAGAGGGAGAGAGGCAGGGGGACCCGGGGACACAGGGACTGGGGAAAAGGAGAAGGGGGATGTGGGGATAAAAAGAAAGACGAACAAGCACCCGAAAATGCGATGGGGTGACGTTTCGCGGCGGACCCGCTGCTCGGCGGCTGTGTGACCGACAGGCTCGCCGGCTGGCTGGCTGAGAGAGCCACAGAGGCGCAGAACAGAGACACGTCTGAGGCCATTGTTATCAGCCGGCAGCGGTGCAGGCAGCGCTGGTGCTGGAGCTGGAGCTGGGGCGGAGGGTGGAGGGTGGAGGTGGAGGGGTGGGGGGTGGGGGGGCGGGGGGGGGGACGCGAGCAGGCAGCAGGCAGGCTCCCGGTAAGCTCGTTCAGCTCGTGCGCTAGCTAGCCTGCCCGTAGCCTACACCAAGCCTGTCCGTTAATTCTGCCCATATACCGAGCACCCCCCCCCCCCTCCACCACCACCACCACCACCGACGCCTCGGGTCCCGTCCAGCTCTCCGGCCGTTCATGCCACACGTTGTCCGGCTCGCCGCCCTCGCTCCGCCCGCTCCGCCGCCGCCGGCTCCTGGAGGTGTTGTTGTGGAGGTGGTCGGGAGCAGCCGTGCTCGTCTCGAGGCAGCACCGGAGGAGCCGCGGGGTTTGCGGAGAGAAGAAGAGCGGAGGAGGAGGAGGAGGAGGAGGAGGAGGAGAGGAAAAACGGGAGAGAAAGCGAGCGGATTCGTTATTTCTTTAATTATTTATCAGTGTTATTGATCACCTAGTGGCCGTGCGTGAGGACTCATCTGTGATGCGGCGTTGCTGGGTCCGTGCCGGACTGGACCGGGACCACCGGTGCTAAGGAAGGTAAGGAGCATCACCGGCGGGCAGGCGGGCCAGCCAGGAAGGCACGAGCCCGACAACAAACCAGAAATACTGAGTGTTTGCTCGCTGTGCAGTTTGTGGACGGCGGAGTGGCTGGCTCAGTGATTTATGGCCCGTATGACTTCAATCCCGGTTCAAGAAGAGTTCACAATGCTTTAAACTGCCGTAGCTACCCGCCGCAAGCAGCCCCCCTTCTTATTTCGGCCCTCCATCTCTGTCTTTTTCCTTTCTGTTTTTTTTTTTTCCTTCTCTGTTTTTTTTTTCCTCCTACTCTGTGCACGCCTTGTCCTCACTTATAGCTATTTATTTACAAAGCAATGGCCGACCATTTTTCTGTTATGGATGATCCACATCTCCCTGGCGTTTACCTTGTCTCTTCCTCGCGGGCCTCCGTTTTTATTATTTGATAATACCTGACATTTATTTTTAGGCTTTACTAAAATAATGTTTATTTAATTCTAACAAGCAGGCTTCACTGTTTTGGTGATTCCAGCCTAAATGAAGGCCATGGACATAGCAACAATAGCTCTGATCAGGCCAATCCTTTATTGTTGCTGGGCTCGGCTCCATTTAATTGGCCCCTCTCTCTCTCTCTCTCTCTCTCTCTCTCTCTCTCTCTCTCTCTCTCTCTCTGTATGTGTGTGTTTGTGTGTGTGTCTGTTAATGGGATAAGGAATACGTGGATTGTCCAAGTTAATGCATTCTCTCTGTGTCTCCCTGCCTGCATAGCTCTTCATGGCAGGCGCCATTTGTAATTTTATATCCCAGGATAAAACACAGACACTGGACACCAAGGCCGACCTTTCTCTCTCTCTCTCTCTCTCTCTCTCTCTCTCTCTCTCTCTCTGTGTTGTTTTTGTTTGGGTGGCTGTTTCTCTGTCAGTATAAGTGGATTATTCAGGGAGGCGTCTAGTAAAGTTGGTGATTGTATTAAGCTGTAGCCCTACAAGCCAGGGGCAGAGACATTACGTGTCCCGTTTAATGGTGAAACAGCGATATGATTTAATAACATATTCCTCCTACACTCACTGCCACGGCCTCTCTCTCTCTCTCCCTCTCTCCCTCTCTCTCTCTCTCTCTCTCTCCTTGGGACTATTCCTCAGAGTAAATAATTAGGATTCCAGCTTGTCTACTAGAAAGATAAATGGCTGACATGTGTGACGTGCTGAGAGCTGGAGTAGGGCTGGACTGTCTGATCCCCCCAAAAAAAGAAGAATAGTAATATGGAGGGAAAAAAGGGAATTAGGCCTATATTATTTTAGTTTATTCCATTTTAGTTAATTTGACCCCATAATTATAAAAACATTCGCGTCTGAAGTTGGATTTAGCCTACTTATTTGTTGTATTTTGTATTTTGTAGGAAACAGCCCTCTTGTCATACCTGCATTTTCTCTCTTTTTTGCTGTTTTTACTGCTATTTATTTATTCAGGAAATGTATTATCTGGGCCTGGTATGTTACTGGCGTTTAAAAAACAATTTGTAGGCCTATTTCTTTCAGCGGATCTTTTCGCTGATATCTAACATCGTGATGTTGGGTTAATTATCTCCGCACGCGCTTTAGTTATTATTCTTTTTTTATTTTTCTATTAGCCTCTCACCCACAGTGGCGAACACACACACAAACAGCTTCAATATGATGACACCAGGACACAGACGTGAGGGCCACATCATATCCGTGTGGCTGAATTATTGCTGACGTTAAGTCGGGGAGCCTCAGTAGTTAGCAGCAGAGGCTCAGAGGCAGCAGGCCCGCGTCACCTCCTCCTTCTCCCCGTTAAACATTTTATCTCCAGAGGAGAAATGAATGCCAGGTGCTCTCTCGCGCCTGACAAGCCGGCCTCTCGCGGCCACAGGCCCACCCCAGCGGTGTGCGCAAGATAGGGAGTCTATGGGGGATCACACTGCTGCTTTTTTTTTTCTTCCTCTCTTCTTCCCTTAAGGGGCCATGATAGAGCACTCTGACCACTCGACCCTAATGAATCACTGACTCGTGAAGCTTCTTCCGGGGATTCTTTCTTTCTTTTCTATCTATCTATCTCTCTATAGATAGATAGATCTATATTTAGGTTATTTAGGTTATTTATTGTTGGCTTCTTCTTTTCTAAGTGTTTTGTTTTGCAATTGATTGATTAATGTTCTCAATCTTTTTTAAACGTATCACCGTTTTAACAAAATAGAAGCGGAAAATTATTAGCCGATTAACCCGATTTCCAATATCCAAAAATCCAAAAAGAATATGCTGAGAAATATTTCCGAGATCTCCTTCAGCATGGAGATTTTATACATCTCACCTTACCAGTTCGATGCCCCTTTAAGTAGTATTAATGCGTTTTTCTTTGTTACTCCGTTTGGAAACTCTAAAAAATCTAAAAATACATTTTACCCATGCCCCCTTCAACCTGGCAAAACAAATGCACTGTGATGCACGAGTCGCCTGTTATTCAGCAGCAATGGTCGCTTCTGGAGATAGACTCCTGTGAGTGAAGATGAGTGAGGTAACAGCCGAGCAGACGGGATACAGTAAATCATGTGTGTGAGGCAGAGGTTGACAGAAATAGGCTACCTACATCAGTCACAAAGGAAAATATACAGGCCACATTCACTGCCGCCATTACACAACAAAATGTGCCGTTCAGCTGGAATAACAGCAGACATGCTGGGGTAGTGCTTTATTCCAAAAACATCATTCTAAACGAAATGAACTTATCGAATAAAGAGAAAAATATGACGTATAGTAACATTTGACAACAATACTGAAAAGAGATTTTATTTCATTTTATTTTTAAATTCAGCGGTGAAGTATCGTCATCTTCTTTGGATTAATTGCTGAAAAATGAGAATAATTAGTGAAGAACTCAATAATAACAACTAATAATTTTACTACTACCATTATTAATAATAAGAATATATACGCTTTATGTCACACCTAGTAATAATACAATAATAATAATAATAATAATAATAATAATAATTAACATTAACACAAACAACTTTTCTATGGAAATTGAACATGAATACGTGTATGAGTCTTGTCCTATGTGTGTGTGCGTGTGTTTGTGTGCGTGCGCGCCTGTGAGTCCAGAGAGGGAGCACAGTTTGCCCTGCTCGTGCCCCCTCCACCAGAGCATCTGCAGGCTGTGCACTGGGCTCCGAGGGAGGGGGAGGGGAGGGGGGTGAGAAAAGAAAAGCAGTGGTTTCTATTCATGTCATGGCGCCTTTGACTGGAGGAAGATGGATTTATCTCTCTTATTTCTTCATTCTGCCTCTCCTAACCTCTCAGGTCAGATTGCTGGGGACCGTTGGAGAGACACCGTCACGTGACCCCCGGTACCAAATGGTCTTCCGGCAGTGGCTCTCATCAAGGACCGGAGCACAAGAAGACGCCGCCACTTCTCTCAGAAATGCAGAAGACAACATACTACGACAACTCCTCGACGCTTTTCGGTGGCTACTCCTCCTACCAGGTGCAGGGGGCGGCAGCGGCAGCCGCCAACGGCTTTGGGGGCTACGATGCCCCGGTCCCAGTGTCCCACCACCAGCCGGCCTTCCAGTCGGCGACCCATCTGGACGTGGATTCGTACCAGCGCTCGGCCTGCTCTTTGCAGTCACTGGGCAGTAACGGCAGCCACCAGCAGCAGCAGCTAGCCAAGACCAAGGAGCTGAATGGCAGCTGCATGCGGCCCAGCCTGCCGCCCGAGCACCACCCCGGCTCCCAGGTGTCCCCCCCGCTGCCCCCCAACCCCAGCAACGGCAATACCGGGGCTCAGCAGCCGGGGGGCAGTGCTGGGGCCTCCTCAGTCTCTAAATCAGGCCCCAACAAGTCGTCTAATTCTTCCTCCTCCATATCGTCCTCCACATCGTCCTCCTCCTCCTCACTGCCCCCCAATCCGACCTTGGCCAAGCAGATCTTTCCCTGGATGAAAGAGAGTCGACAGGCGACCAAGCAGAAAAACTGTTCACCCAGCAACAACTCTGGCAACGGTGTGTCTCTGTCTCTCTGTCTTTGCCCCCCACCCCCACCAATAGCACCACAGAATAACATGGTTTAGCCAAATAATTATTCCTCCTTTTACACCAGTTTCTCCCATATTACTCCTGTCCTCACTCCTGTCTGTCCTCCTTCTATATCTTTTTTTCTTCCTTCACTTTCCTTCCTTATTAGCTTCTTGGTTTCTATTATCTTGCCTTCTCCTTCCCATCGCCACATCCCTCTTTCCTCACCTCTCTTATCAACATCCTCTTTCAAGCCCCAGATCCCCAGAGGATTTAAAAGGTTTTCCAGACTATTATAGCAAAACAGGTTTCCACAGGCACTGGGTCAGACGGGGAAATGACCACAGGCGACTGGTCAGGCTGGTTGTTATTTATCTGTAGCTGGTGAGTCAGTCTGTTCTGGTCCAAGTTAATGTTAGGCGTCTAATATTTCCTTAAAATGAACTGTGTTGGATTTGACAAAAGCATTTTAGAAAAGTTATATCCTAGATATCATTGAAACAAGGTAATAACAAGTGCTAACAAAGGAGAAAAGTAGAATTGGGAGAGATATTAGGTGTTCAATCGGTAGTCAATGTCAAATCTTAAGTAAAAAGACGTAAAAAAGTTGGACCGATAGAGAAACTTCCATGGCAATTTGTCTTTAAGCTGACTTTCTGATCAATGGAAACTGAGCAGTCATGGGTTCATTACTGTAACATTACAGTCAGTTATAGGACAGTCTTGCTAACCAGCTGCCAATAGCCTCTACACCTTCCTTCATTTATTTACTTCCTCCTCTTCACCCGGCACCTCTTCCTACTTTTTTCCTTGCCCTCCACCCTCTGGTTATTATTTTCCTTTTGATTGCTCTCCTTCCTCCCCTCTCTGGCCTCCTCTCTCTCTCCTACTCCTCTCCTTTTGGCACCTCCTTGGAAAGCCACTGCAAGAAGGAAGATATTAACAGGAGGAATTTAAATGTCATGTATGATAACAGATTAATAGATTCCCAGAGAGAGGGAGAATGAAAAGTAGACATTTGAAATGGAAGATATTAGCAAATGGAAAAAAATACAAACAGGATGATAAATTTGAATGTCATTTGCATGTCTGATAACAGACAGACAGATATGTTATTTGAATTGCTAGTTATCAATGAGAAAAAATATGGTCTGCCATAATGAATATGAGTCATATTCATATTCCAAAAGCTTTCACTTGACTGGGCAGAGAGTTGAGGAGCGATTAGACTGTTTATTGATGAGAATTTGAAACAATCATTTTGAAAATGTCACTGCTTTGTGAGACAGATGATGTGATGGTTACCTCTCTCATTCTTCTGGTCTGTCCCTGTCCATAGGAATAAACACTAGAGTCAACTGTTTATACTGCTGAGAGAAAGATACAAGCAAGCACATAGGCACGTATCTATAACAGAAGCATATTGAACATACTCACAGAGAGAGATGGAAGAGGCACTGTAGTTCAACACTACTGTCTAGTGTGGAATAAACATCAAGATGCAAACAAACCATCCCAGAGCTAGCAAAGGATCGTCTGTTGCTCTTTAAGTTAGCCTATACTCACTACTACTACTACAACTACTACTACTACTACTGCAGCCATTTACTTCAGTAGCAAACCATCCATCGTGTATGTAAGTTGCCTCGACACGTGGAACCTTCAGGATTGCTGCGTTGAAATGATGCAGTGCGTACCGACATGTACGCTCATGGCACATGGAAAAAAACATCAGTCTTTTCACACTAGGCATGACCATTGTGGAAAGATTCAAGAAAAACTAGGTTTTATTTTAAAAAAGAATAAAAAAACAAGCGAGAAACTTTGAACTCTATACTCGCCATAGTTGTGGGCATTCACACAAGTTACTTCCATTTCCTGTATAAATAAGCGATCATTTTACTCACTTTGACCTTAATATAAACACTCAGCTGTTGCAAAAGTTCCAAGTTCACTAGGTACACCTAGCTAAAACCTTCCTTAAGGTTCTAATGTTCAGTTTCTGTTGAAACATCGCTTGAAACTGGATTATTCTGGAGGATGCAGTGTGTCTGTTGAACTGTATTGCATTACACTAACAGGTGTTTCTATTTTTGCACAATTTTCAACACAAACTGAACAATTTAAGGGAGGATTTACTTCAGGGCTGTGGAATGGCACTGATTTCGAAAGTAGGGAAGAAGAGCCTCTTCATTTTTCATACAGGCTGTTTAAATTTTAAAACTTATTTTGCAGTTTGTTTTGTTATATCATCATCATTTGTTAGAGTAAAGTACGTGTTGGCTTCAGATAACCACCTATCATCTACAGTCTTAAACACGTCTTATAAAGCAGTGACCGCAGCTGGTAGATTAGCAGAATTTATGGCCTTATGACAAAAAGGTTAGCTTCCTCCTGAGAGTAACATAGACATTGCCAGTTTGATCAAATACTTATAGTTATCACTTACACTCACTAAGAGTGACATACAATGCACCAATAGGTAGCAGGTTTCCACTGTGTCCAAAGCCTGAGGGCCATGAAATTCACTCACAGTTGTATCTAATCAAGTAAAAAAAAAACATACAACCCAGCGTCATCAACAAAAACACACAGGTTTAAACCGAGCCAGTCTCTGAATACCTTTCAGCTTTGTTAGGAGTCAGTATAGCTATCACATAAATGTGGCGAGAAGTTGAACTGTTCTTGGCGAGCAGAGTGCAGGTCGGCCTCAGTTCCTGCTCGCAGTCCTTGTGCTGCAGCTGCTGTTGCTGTGGGGGGTTTGTCTTTCCAGCCAAGATGCAATTTAGCTGCCCTCGGCTAGCACCGGGGCCTCCGTCTCTTAATAACTGCCACTGTTATGAAGTGTTGACAACTAATATCAAGGGATAATTCAGCCAGTGAGCCCGGACCCCCCTTCGCTTTATTAAGAACCTGAATGCTTTCAATTTCCTCCAGCATGCAGCCTGATAGTGTTTAATTCTCTCTTCCTCTCAGGCTCTCTCAATTTTCATCTTTATACTTTTTTTTACTTTATCCTCCTCCTTTCATTTCCACTCTTCTCTTCTTTTTTGTATTTTTCTCCCAAGTTCTATTTTTTAAGTCTTTTATGCCCCCATGTATTTTATGATAGTTTGTTTCCCCTGTAACCTCTCCATTTTTTAAAGTTTTCTCACTTGTCCTTTCTCTGTGTAATGTAGTTTCCCTTCCCTCCTCAGCATCAGGAGGAGCTGAGAGTGGTAGCAGCGGGGAAAAGAGCCCCACCGGTGGGTCGTCAGCATCATCTAAGCGGGCTCGCACGGCGTACACCAGCGCCCAGCTGGTCGAGCTGGAGAAGGAGTTCCACTTCAACCGGTACCTGTGCCGGCCGCGCCGCGTGGAGATGGCCAACCTGCTCAATCTGTCCGAACGCCAGATCAAGATCTGGTTCCAGAACCGACGCATGAAGTACAAGAAGGACCAGAAGTCCAAGGGCCTGAGCTCCAGCTCTGGAGGGCCATCACCGACTGGCTCCCCTCCCCTGCCCATGCAGTCCTCCGCCAGCTTCCTCAACTCAATGCACCCCATGGGAGGGGGAGGAGGGGGTGGAGGGGCAGGCTACGATGTCCCGTCTCCGCCATCCTTTGGCAAGCCCCACCAAGGAGTTTCTTACTCCATGTCCACTGCCTACTCCAATGTCCCCATGAAGGGCTGCCCCCCCCAGCAGAAGTATGGCGCCCCAGACCCGGACTACGGCGACCCCCATCCCCATCACAGCCTAGTTCAGGCCAACAGTGCTGGCTATGGGACTCCCAACAACATGCAGGCCAGTCCAGTCTACGTGGGGGGTGGCAGCTATGTGGAACCCATGCCTGGCTCAGGGCCCTCAATGTACGGGCTTAACCACCTCGGCCCCACACCACCCCACCACCAAACCATGGACTACAATGGCGCGGGGCCCATGTCGGCCGCCAACCAGCACCACGTGGGCGGAGGGGGCCCCCCGGGTCCCTGTGACCCGCCCACACACCCAACGTACACCGAGCTGTCGGCGCACCACACCTCGACTCAGGGCAGAATCCAGGAAGCACCCAAGCTCACTCACCTGTAGCAGGTTTGGAAAACAAACTGACAACGTAGGAAATAGTGAAGACGAAACAGAACAATTAACACGACATGACTCACTAACAGACTAACTAACATGCGGGGACTCTACTGCTGCAACGGGAAGCAGGAGAGACAGAACGAGACAGAGAGGAGCCATCCGGTGGTTTGTCTCGTGCTATACAGCCACAAAGGTGTTGCCATTACCTCCATCAAGTCTGATTAGGGCTACACCTAACAAGTTACCTGAAAGTGCAGTTCATTAGATCTGAAAAAAGGCTGTGCCTTATCAAGTAGCAGTGATGGACCCAAACCATTCATGTTGCCAAAAGAGTCAATAAAAGTACTGACATCAGAACTAGTTGCCAAAGTTTTCCAAGGATTTTTTAAGCTGGACCCAAATTACTGTCTACTACTGAACAGGCAGAAAAAGGAAAAACTGCTTACTTTAATTCAACCATTCAAAAGTACTTAATTTCTTGAGTTCATTATCAGTAATTTGTTTCTCATTTTAGAACTCTTGCTTCCCTTTACCTATGTTTACACATTAGCCTTTTTAGAGCAATTTACACTCTACTTTGAGTGTATTTCTTGGGCAGGGCAGTGAAGTATATTGTAGGAGTGGGAGACTAGATGTACAGTCACTTGTCTCCAGCGTCCCCCCCAGGGATAATAAATGTCAGGAAGCTTGTCTTGTGGCACTGTGGAAGAGACATATCGGCAGCTGTAAGATATAACAGGATCTATGGTGAGCACCATTGTTTAGTGAGTATTCATTAGACTGGTAACTACTGTATTCTAACAGAGCAGATGTCAGAAAGGGAGATGTCAGTTTTTGATTAAAAAATATCTCAGAAACCAAAAAATAAATAAAATACAATAATTTGAGTGAAAAATCTCCCTAATAATTTAAATTAGCGCAGCATTATTATTTAGTAGTCAGGAGAGTCTTCCTCCATGGATTTCTAATGCATTACTGGACTTTTCCAAACAATTTTTGAGTGGGCGGAGCAAATTGCAGCTGTAGCTCAACTAGCATGTTGTAAAAACGCCTGTAATGGCCCTGTTAGAGCTAGTATGTGCTTTAAAATTACACTTTAATAATAAAAGCTCCCCCCAAAGACACACACATATACAAACAGCTCTCCCTCCTGGTAAATGAAATAGTTGAGATTTTAATGGGCAGTTAACGAGGTGGTTAGATTTATGACGCCGAGCTCTCTGCCCCTCCAGGCAACACATGTTGTTGTCAGCTGAGCTGAGCTATGTGGAGGGCTCGCCTCTCCATCAGCCGGAGAGAGAGAGGGAGAACAGAAAAATATGGCTGGAGCTGGCAGCACTCGTCTTCCTCTGCTCCAATTGTTCCAAGGAGCACATAAAAACCACTAGATGGTCTCCCCTTCTCCGTCTCTTTCTGCCTCCTGCTGTCCCCGTCTCTGTCCGTCCAGACTGAATCACTACTAACCACCCCCCCACCCCCTGTCTCCTGTCTGTGGCAGCAGCACATGGCTTCTGAAGGAGTAAACATTTCTCACAATCCGCCACAGACACCCCCCCACCCCCACCCCCCACACACAATCGTTACCACACATGCACTCACCACCCCCCCATCACTCTAACAGGGTTTAAGAAGCCACGAGCTCAAAGGCTAAACTAGCTCCCATGGACACATATCTGTGCTAAGCTATGTTAGCTAATCACTCCTTCCTACACACACACACACACACACACACACACACACATAGACACACACACATACACACAGCAATGCTAAGCTAGCTTCCTTTCATTGACACACACCCACAGCCAGGTCCAGCCAGCTGTTGACATCTTCAAACAAACACATGAGAGGACATGGAAGAGACATTTTTAATGTTCTTATTTTAGCACATCATCGACACAGGGTAAATAATAAGAGTGGAGAACACTATTTATTTATGTTTGGGTAAATCCCCCCCTCCTCCTCTCTTTCTCCCTCTCTCTCTCTTTCTCTCCCTCTCTCTATCCCTTTGGAAGGGTTCACTTACATTAGCGGACACCAATGTGTAAAAGTCCACATTTTCTCTTCTTTTGTTCTCACATATCTTGACTTTTAACGTGGATACAGGGTATATATTTGAACAAAAATGTATGTCCCAGAAATCGGAACCGATGTGTATCACACATTTTGAAAACAACTGGGTTTATTTGTTTGAACTGTCAGTGATGGGAGTTGGGGACAACACACACACACACACAGACACACACACGGTACCCTTACAGACTGTTTCAGCTTGTGCTCAAAACTGAAAACAAGCTGTGTGTGTTTGACCCCCCTCTACAATCTCTGCTGTTCTGAAAATAAACCTGTAGTATTGTTTTTAAAAGTGCAGATTTACACAAATGTTTTTCACATCTGGGCATCATTGTTGCACTTAGAGTTTACATTTTGATGGTTAAAGGTAAAAAATAATAATGAAATCTTATTTTGAAGACGGAAGGCCCTCCAATCAAAGCGTCTTTCGCCAATGTGTGTTCAAGTGAACATTCATATATAAATATTTATTTGTTATAGCCAGTTTAAAAAGACTTTCTGTTTTGTATTATTATTATTTATCCTTCATGTATTTATATCGAGAAAAAATACTGTACTTTTTTAGTATTACCTGTTATGAAAGAAAAAAAAAAACAACGTTGTGTTTCTTCTTGTCCATTGTACTGAAGTTACATTTTTTAGTTCTTGTATTTTAGAAGAAAATAAGTAGTTTTTATGTTCCTATAATGACCCTTGTACATAAATGTCTTGGCTTGTACAGGGAAAAAGGCAAGGATGGGGATTGGTGACCCATCTGTGCATAGTCAGAAAATTTAGGCAAACTATTAGCTGGAAAAAAGAACGAGTCTTTTTGGAGAAAAACAACTTCTTTCTTTGTCCTTTGTAGCTCCTTTTTCTTTCATTGTTGAGAGAGTTGTCTGTCGAACAATTCTTTAATAAAATGTTATGTTATTCAGAGCTATCGTCAGTTTTTTATGATTCTCAAGAGTGAATAAGTCAACTCATGGTGTTTAGGTAAATAATTATTAAAGCATCATCATCCCAAAAACCCAGAAAGCCCCATCTGAAAGGGCAACGACACGCTGTTAGGCAGTGTTACTGTAGGTGAAAACCTGCCAACACCAATTCTATTGGCTGTCATGGCAACATACAAACAACCCTTTGCACTTCTGGGCTCCTCTTGGCTGCCAGCTGTGGCAAAATTCATAAACTATGAGAGTATGCAAATAATACCAGGATTAGAACTTAACAAAATTTTAAAGTAAGTCACCTTCTGTGGCGCTGTACATTTTTGTTGATTATCCACTTTGAAGGATGATATATTCTTCTAAAATACATTTCAATCAACTAAACCTTTAAGAACTTAGTAGAAATTGAAAATTTAACATTATAAAGGTACTTTATTATAGGAAAAAAAATAGACTTCACTATGATTTTACCTAAATCCTTTCAAAGCACAAATAACTGCTTAAGTCTTGAACAAATCATTTTGCGTGAAGATGTTATGTGATGTGTACAACGACTAACTGCTCTGCGTTCCAGTATGGGGATCATGTATATTCTACCATGATGTGATGGTTGAGGTTGACACAAGGCGCTATTTGTGAGTCTCAGATGTGGTGTAAGTGTGACTTCTTTCAAACGGCATGTCTCTGGTTGAGGGATGACCTGACACTGATGCCAGTATTGAATATCGGGTCAATACCTCAGGATAAAGCACGGAATCACTGTCAGAAAACTTGCCCAATAATTAAAGCTGAAGCCTGGAGCCACATGTAACATGTCAGAAATAAAAAGACAAAACATCTTTAACCTTTAGAAAAACTTCTAATCTGCTTCTAGTCTCCTTTATGCTTTACAAACTAGACAGTAAGAGGGCGGTTACTTGGCAAAGTGGCTGCTCCAATTTTATGTTACTATTTTTCTAGTGGCTGGTATACATTTACTTTTGATTACCAGCACCAACGACTCATGAAAGCTAATGTCACACATTGGGCTGCATCCCAGTGAAGGTCTAAGGTCGGATTCAAGACCTATTCCTGTACTAAAACCTGATACCTGTTGCTGCTTGATTTTTATTTTTTTTTCTCTAAGGAAGAAGACATTGACTTCAGCTCTGCTGTTTGTGTTTAATAATTTATTGTTCAAGGTCTGTGTTCAGTAACAGAAGAAGCTCAAACTCACTCAGAACTAGCCCTGAGGCCAGTGTTGATATTGACAGATTATATTTACGTGATAACTCTCACTAATCAATTCCTCTACAAAAATTAGATGCAATTTTTTTTAAATCATAAAGCCATGTTTTTAAGTAAATTCATGTTTGTGTCCAGTTATTTGGACTTGTATAATGGCACCAAGGGGACTTGGGTTCATTCCCCCCAAACATTCAACCCATGCTGTCAAAGCGTCCTTGAGCAAGACAGTGAAACCCTATCTGAGAAAAATCTGCTCCCCTGCATTAACATTGCTCACTTCATTCCAAGTCCCGGCTAAGTTCAACAGTGTCTCAGAGCCAGTTCTGTGGAACATAAGTGGTCTGACTTTTACAGCAGCTCTTCCTAGCTGCTCTGAAAATTGCGGGCAAGACCTTGAGGTGTGGTTGAAAGCACTGGAAGAATATAGCGAATGGACCTTGAGTTACTATAAGTTAGCTTCTTTTGACCAACTCATGGTCCCAAACTAGAAGTAGAGAAAGCTATCACATAGTTAGATATCACTCTAAGTATTTCCCTGACAGATTCCTTGTATGGCTTAGTGTTGCCATGCAGAAACTCATGGAGCATTTTGACTTGTTAACCATTTAACTAATCCCTTAGTTTCCTGTCATCATTTGAATTACTGACTGTTTTTAATAATTGAATGTTTCTAACTACCTGGATTGATGTTCCTTCAACTTTTTTTTTTCTTTCTGTTACTCTTCCTCTAAATGAGAAAATTCATTTTCACTCTTGGGGGGAAAAAAAGGAAAAAAAAAAAGCTGTGACCCAAATTGTGCTTGCTGAACCAGAGGGGAACCTGGGAGCCAAAAGCAGAGCTCACAGCTCAGGCATTTAGGCATTTTCTCTCTTCTCAGCCTTCTTTTTCTCTTGCTATCTCTCTGTTTCACACATGCATGCGGATCCTCCTGCCAACTATGTCCTGTGTTGATGTTTATGACTAAAAAAAGCCCCGAGGCCTGCTCCTTGGCCCGGTCACGTGGTCCTTAACCCCCACCGCCCACCCCACCCCTCTCTAGCACGCGCTTGTGCTCAGAGGCCCTGAGAGCAGCATAAAACTTAGGACATAAATCAGGCTCCCATAAATAATGGCCGTACTTCCCTTTACATCTCCGTTGGACTAACAGACAATAAAAACACCAATAAGCAGAGATTGGATCTAATTTATTGCCTCATAAAAACAGACGCAGAGCTCGGCTCGGCTTCAACTGAAACCTGCACAGTTATCCTGCAGAACGCGCTCACAGCCAGGTACACACACTGAGTACTGGTCCAACATTATAACTGCAATTTAATATGGTTACGATTTGTATTGTATTTCTATATTAGGAAGGAAAGCTCCTACCGGACTGTTTTATCATGCAGTATCTATCAGTTTGACTGAATTCTAATAATAATAGGCTAATAATAATAGTGCTAATAGTAGAGAAACCCTGCTCATTTTAACTGAACAGAATGAAGAACAACAATTCTTAAATTGTAACATCTATATATTTCTTCTCTTCTAATTTAATTTTTTTCCTTTGTGTTTATTTAACATATTTATTTGCTTTACCGTAACAGATCTTGGACTAATCAAAATCTCAAATATCACTATCAATCATTACTTACACTTTAAATTGGATAGAATTAAAAGGTAGTTACTGAAAGGAAAATTAAATAGTTTACCCTGCCATTACCAGTAACCCAAAATAAAAGTAGAGACTGATAAATAAAATAAAATACAATAAAATACAATAAAATAAAAAAAAAAGTCTCAATTCCTCATCTTCAGTCGACCAATCCACGACTCCCATGTTATGAGTCAACCCGGTAGTAGCATAAAAAAACAGCTCCTGCACTCCACCAAAACTCCCAATGAACTCGTCGGAATTTTGCAAATAAAATATTGTAAAAAATGTATTAAAAGTAGTAAAAATGAGAGAAGGGAAAAGAAAGCAGTGTGCTGTGATGTGGGAGCTCAGCCAGCAGCTTGTGTCTGCTGTGTTTGGGCTGTGTGTGTTCATGCAGCCTCGGCCCACTCACTGCCTGCGCTTTCTGCTGCGCTCAATGGCCCTCACTCCCACACACATTTCTGCCTTTTCTGCCTCTGTTTCAGAGCCAGGGGGTGAAACCACATGGCATGGGAAAGAGAGGGAGAAGGAAGTGCGACCTAAATATCTTACATCCATTTGTCCCCGCTATCTGAGTGTTTTTTTTTTTTTTTCTTTCTGAACAGATCAAATATTTCTGGATGATCTGCGCGTCTTTGCTGCGCATAAAGGCAGCATAAAAATAACAAAACATGGCGAATAATGGACCTAAAAGGAGAGAGATAGAGAGAGGGAGCTAGACTGGGGGTTTTCGTGTTATTTAGGGAGAGAGAGGGGCTGCTGTCAGGCTCTTTGCAGGGAGAGAAAGATTGATCACCGCACTTCTTTTTTTTCCACTCGGGGCTCCTCGGGCCGTCCCCAAAATATCCTCTGCTAAACTCCCGAGTTCCTGATCTTTAGAAGAAAAAAAACATCTGCGTGCGTCCTGTTGATTCTGCAGGCCACTCAGCACACTCTCACTCACTGTTAGCGTTCATATTATTGCTGCTGTGTAATTATTTTTACTATTAGGAGGAGCAGAGGGCCTACGCTCTCCTCTCTTGTTTCCAGTTTCACGGAGCGACCTCGCTGTGAACTCTTTCTCTCTCTCTCTCTCTCTCTCTCTCTCTCTCTCTCTCAGCGTAAACACATTGAACATTTTTAACCCACACACACATCACACTGGAGAGAGAGGGTGAGAAAGAGCCTTGGCAGCTTCCAAGAAGGATTGTGTGTGGAGCCTGTGCGCAGGGACTATTTTAGTGAGATTATATTTAGATAACGTTGAGCTTTCCATATCTCTCGCAAACGCACACTGACGGAAGCTCCGTCAACTATCTGTAAAACAGCATAATCCCAAACACATGCCTGTTAAATACAAAAAAATGTACACTTACACACCAACAGGCTCCCTCTCTCTGCCTCTCCTCCCAGTTAAATCTAAGTTTCTGCCTCTCTGCTCTGTTAGAAGCCAATCTGATTCATCTTCACTACCGCTGAGTAGAAATCTTCATCATCCTCTCTTGAGCTGCTGCGCCATCTAAAACCCTCTCCAAGTTTTCTTTGTCTAAATTGGTGATTTTCAGCCTCTGTCACACTTTATAAGATTAATGAGCTGAGTGCTGTAAACAGTAGGCCTACTTTTTTTTTTTCTAAAGGAGCCATATTGTAAACGGCGCTGGCCAGCTCCGTTCACCTAATGTTAACCATCATTACATCACCCAGAGGACCGAAAAAATGTCTGAGAGATGCTCTATTGTTTGTGCGTAACACCGGGCCGGGATGCGCCTACCCGCCGCCCACACGGCGCACATGGCGACCGGCCGCCTTTTCCGTTTTTTCTCCCCAGAACCGACCCCCCGTTAAGACCAAACAATAGCAGCTATCCCGTGGTATAGCCCCTCTTAGCCACAGCATTTGGTGGAAAAATAATAATGCCGCTTCCCACAGTCACCGCCGCCGCCAGGCCGGGCCCTCCGATTGGCTGGTTTAGGTCACATGACCAGGAATTGGCTGCAATTTCGCCCCATAGTTCTTCAGTTTAGCCTACCCAGGTCCCCATGCGCTAGTAATATCACCAATATACACAATTATTATATAGGCACCGCATTTACGCCATTGCGGTCGGGAGCCTACATGCTCGTGCGTTTTTTCTTTTCGTTTTATTTTTTTAAGAAGCCATATTGTGTTGTGTGCGTGCGCGAGCGTGCATGTGTGTGTGTGTTTTGTTTTGTTTTTTTTATTTTGGGGAAGGGATTGTTCGGGGGTCTCGCCGTTTGAGGGTGAAACCGGTCTGAGGGAGCTATGAATTTTGAATTTGAGAGGGAGATCGGTTTTATAAACAGCCAGCCGTCCCTCGCAGAGTGCCTGACGTCCTTCCCCGCCGTCCTGGAGTCATTTCAAACTTCATCAATCAAGGAGTCGACAGTAATTCCGCCTCCCTTCGAGCACACCATCCCCAGCCTCAGCCCCTGCACAGCCAGCCAGCCGAGACCGACTGCTAGGAGCCAGCAGAACCGGAGAACCTCCGCCACTAATGGCCTCCAGACGCACCACCGAGCCGCCCAGCAGCCCTGTCCGCCCGGTCAGGCCCCTGCCACGGCCACGGGGAACCGGGCCGGTCCGCTGGCCCACGAGTTCCCCTGGATGAAGGAGAAGAAGTCGTCAAAGAAGTGCCCCAAGCCTGGCAGCAGCTCCAGCGGTGGCGGATCCATCATCCCCCCTGCCTCGTCCTCCCCTTCGCCGACCGCCTCTGGGTACGCTTCGGCGGGCATCGAGTCGCCCACAGGTCGGTATGCCGGGATGCGGGAGCCCGTATGTGTGCGTGGAGGGAGTGTGAGGGCTGTGCAGCCTGTGCTTTAATTTTCTATGTGCATCTTCATTTCACTTCCAATTCAGAAATATCCTACCATTCATTACACACATCATGGCTGTGGTTAGATGACATTGTCTTTTTCTTCCTCAGTGTGTGTGTGTGTTTGTGTGTGTGTGTATTGTGCAGTGCTGTGATGCTGTGTCAACAGGGAAGCCATATCTAGACCACTGCATTATGCTGCAGTGCTTTGCACACTCTCATCATGCATTTAAATATGCACCCATTAATGTTACACACATTACCTCTTGTATTTAGGATCAGTATGTAGAATCCAGTTTTACACTGAGTGCAAATCCTTCACACCAGCACCCTGTTAGTTCTGTACCATCTATAGTCCAAATTTCCCAAATGCATTCTGCCCATATAGAAATTTTTATCGTGCTTAAAGAAATGCAGAGGGGAATTAGTTTTGGTCTTTATCCTCCCTGCAGATGACTGCTGCTGCAGCCTGTATCATTCTGTGCAGTGGTTGGTGTGATTTTGATATCAGCAGCAGCATCGCCCAGGTATTATATATTCATAACACAACTGAGGTGGTAGCCATATTGGATGGAGGTAGGAAATGTAATGGCGAGGCAAAGCGACCGGACAAAATATGTTGGGGTGGGGGTTGGGGCAGTATAAGCTACATCCACACAGGATACAGACTGCACTCAATCTGATTTTCTTGGGTTTGGGTCATTTCTAGCTTTTACACTGACCTCCATAACAATCACTGCATTTTTTAAAACTATTTCCCCCCCTCTTACCCCCCCCCCCCCCCCCCCCCCCCCCCCACACACACACACACACACCCTCCACACACCCCCAGCCCCATTCATTTTTAATAGAAGTTCTCATTTTCTCGTCCTCCTTTCCCGTCTCCCAATTTCCTGCCTTTTCTGCTCTCATTCATAAAGCCATTCACGGTTTTAGTTCTGTTTCTGACAGATACCGCCACATTCGTTTCACATCGACATTCCCACATTTCCCTGCACATTTCCTCTCTGCCCCATGATTTATTTATTTTCCTCTCTTTGCATGTGTCTGATCACATGCTGCAGTCTCCCTCAGCAGGCTTGCTGCACTCCAGGCTTAGAGAACAGTGAAGCCCGCTACTGACATTAGTATCATCTGTCTTTATCTGAGTTTTCTTTTTTTATTATTATTATTTTTTTTTTACCAGATCCAAATTGGTCCACTCTTACAGTTATGGCTTTGGTTGCTACTGTAATTTGAAAGAGTATTTTTTATGAGACTTTTTGTGTTTTATTACTGTTTTATTACAGACAGAAGAGCCGAGGGGATTTCTGCTCGATGCTGAAGCTGCTTATTTCTTGGCTGGAAATCTTCCACGCAATAAAACTGTAGCGGTTTTACGGGGCTCTCGTGAAGTAGATTGGGCTATAATTTGAAGTTTAAACGAAATATAAAATTAAAATAAAAAATGAGAATAGCTTCAAAAGATTTTGCACAATAAATCCTCCACATAATTTCTCTCTCTGTCTCCTCCGTCTTTGTCTCCCTGCAGACCCGAGCCAGGCGGGTCTGGATGGTGGAGGAGCCGGGTCCCGCCGGCTGCGCACCGCCTACACCAACACACAGCTGCTGGAGCTGGAGAAGGAGTTCCACTTCAACAAATACCTATGCCGGCCCAGGAGGGTGGAGATCGCCGCCCTTCTGGATCTGACCGAGCGGCAGGTCAAAGTCTGGTTCCAGAACCGGCGGATGAAACACAAGCGCCAGACTACGCACCACCGGGACGGCGGCGGCGGAGGATCCAGCGACCCGGGCGGGTTTGAGCCGCTCGAAGGCGCCGATGCCTCATCCCCGTACTCAAGCCAGCCGCTGGAAGCATCTGGCACAGGGGAGGCTTCGTCGGAAGGCGAACCGGGCAATCCATCTTCGGCCGCTGCTCCCACCGCCTACACTAATGACAGCGGGGACAATGCACAACCCACGCCGGAGGACGGAGGCCGATCGAGCCGCCCCGAACGCCCACCGCTGCCAGGGGCATCCAGCTCCTCTGACGCTCACCACTCCCCGCCGGCCTTCACCGCCGCCAACTCCGCTGACGACCCGGGCCTGATGCAGCTCAGCGAGGCCGGGCCTGCAGCGGCGGCGGCGCCCGATCCGTCATTCTCTGAGCAGCGGGACACCTCCATCACATCCCCCTCGTCATCTGCTCCTCCCGCCGCCTCCTCGTCCTCGTCCGCGCTCCCCGACCTGACCTTCTTTGCCGGGGACGCCTGCCTGTCACCCAGCCTGCAGAGCTCCCTGGATAGTCCGGTGGATTTCTCCGAGGAGGACTTCGACCTGTTCACAAGCACACTGTGCACCATAGACCTGCAGCACCTCAACTTCTGAGGCCAGCCGCCTCCGAATATCAACGGACACTAAAAGTAAAAATCGGTGAAGGAGCAGACAGACGGGCCTGTGGATGAACAATCGAGTGGAGGAGGCAGCACTCTGTTGTTAAAAAAGCGTACAAGCTTCTCGGCAACATTCCTGAAACATTTCTGAATGCAAATTCTGTTCGTTTTGAAATATATTTTTTCGTCTTCTTGCTGGTTTTACATTGCGGCTGAAATGTAGTTTAAGAGAGATGCAGTTCATTTTTTTTTTTTTTAATTTTTAACATCCAAGGGAAATTGTTTTTTGTTTTTTTCCCATGATGGAAACGTTGTGGATTTTTTTCTCACCCCCTGTCCAAATTTCAGGTATTTACTGCCTTTCTTGTTTTTGATTATTTTTGTTAAAATTCTGAACCTCTTATCAGTATGCGTGGATTTGTTTCCTGTCGTCCATTCTGGTGCAGCTTCATGGATCCTTACTAACTTCTCAGGAACTGTTCACGGAGTCTGGGTGCAGAGAGCTGGACTGCTCTGAGGAAATCTAAACTGAAGAATGAGTTCCTTCTCTCTCTGAACGAGACAAGGCGAGAGAAGCCCTGCTGATGACCCGAGTTTTAGACCCTAGTTTATTTATTGAGATTCTTTAATAGTGAAAATCCAAATTATTTATTGTACATATATTTTCATAGTGGAATAATAATAATAATAATAAAAAACGCACAAACATTTACGATGTGGCCCATGTCGTCTTGTTTTATAGCCCAGGCTATTTGAATTCATGGAGTGCTGAACAGAATAATTATGTGGAGACATATGGTATGTAGTAAAGATTTTTGTATGCAGTTCACACTAATAATACAGTGCAATTTTATAATAGCCTAAATATAAAACAAAGTGAGCATTCAACAGCTTATTGATAAACCTGTTCTAATTTTTTTTTAATTATTTGGCTTCTGTAAGCCTATTTATAATAGTAGAAAATATTTGCATTTATTTTATAGTAGCCTATATATAATTTTTAGAATATAGGCTATTTAAACATCGCAATTAACCAGACGCCTATAATTTCCAGTTTGTTTGTTTTTTCTAAATTTACAGTTTGCCACTAGAGAGAAATATCGGTCATTTTATTCGGTTATCACAGTTTGGACTGAATGCGAAATTCCTGGCTCCCTCTAGTTTTGCCACAGTACAGGCTGGACCAGAGTGTTCACACAGACAGACGTGGAGACACAGACAGGGCTTCCCCACACCGACACACCGGGCACCGACACACCGACACACCGGGCACCGGGCACCCAGCACCGGGCACCGGGCACCCAGCACCGGGCACCCAGCACCGGGCATGGCTCCCCGTGAGACAGCAGCAGAGGAACCAACATGTCGGCTGTAACTGGCAGTGTGTGAGAGCCGCGCACACACACACACACACACACAGAGCAGTGTGGTAGTGAGGTGTGGACGTGTGTCCGGGCATTGCGTGTTTCTGGCACTGTGACAGTAGCAGGCTGCAGCCCGCAGTTAGCACGGCTGCTAACTAGCCGCTCCTCCTCCCGCAGAGTCAAAATGGCGCTGAAGACAAAGCAGGATGTGAACAATGAGCAGTGGCAGCCATTACAGGATGACTGGCTGCCTGTGACAGGCACGGTGTGTGTGTGTGTGTGTGTGTGTGTGTGTGTGAGAGAGAGAGTAATAGGGAGAATCAAAAACAAAACATGACTTGTTTTTTTTAGGCTACAGATTGGCTACAGCTGATTGCTTTATTTCCTGTAATAATAATAACAATATATGCCTATTACACAATATTTTTAAAATTCTATATTATCATTTTCACAACCAGTTAACAACATATATTGCAGTTTTAAAGTCAATATAATGACCTTTTACCTAATTCATGTTTATTCTGAAACAACTTTAATTCAGAGTAAATACTTTCCTGATCCTTTAGAAACACTACAGTAACCCATTTTAGGCTTCTGACCCATTATTTAATAAACCCTGCTGAATAACTAGCTCCACTGCCCACCTGCTGCTCCATCACCTAGGCTATCATGAGAAAAACACTAGAACAAAAATTTGGTTAACATATCTTTTTTCTCTCTGTACCACACATTTTTGACAATTCAAAATAATATGAACTCAAAGGTGTTCAGTTAAGAAGCTGGATTTGGGAACTTATCAGCTGAAAGCAACATAAACTTAAGAGTAAGTCCAAACCCAGGCTGAAGAGGTCGAACTGCTAATGGTACTCTGTGATTTTCTTTTAAACCACAAACAGGAGATTCCTCACTTCTTCATAAGGGCCTCATTAAACATTACGTACTTTGGTATTTCTATAGCCTAAATGATAACATACTAATGTCTGATCAATATAGCACAGCCAACCCAACTGTACCGCAAAATTTAATAATGCTCGTGATGAGACGATATGCAAAACTGCACCGAGACAACAGAGGCCCATACGTATGAGTAAAGGCTTTAAACTGTGTAGACGTAGTTCTCAAGGCAACCAATAGACACAATACAAGACAACAACCTGGTTTTTACCTTACATGAAACACCACCAACATAGTACAACTTTGTACGTTTTTGGGCTCTCGAGCTCCATCTCCAACACTTTTGTTCTGCAAGCAGGATGTGTTGTATCATTCAAAAATAGGTTATCAATGACTATCCAAATGTTTATGAAACTGTGTTGAATCACATCCCACTGAGCAGCACATGTCATTTAGGTTTATAGTCCATCCCAAAACAGCAAATGTACTTATTGAAATAATGCTGTTAATATCAATAATATGCAATATGCAAGTATGCTTACATAAGTATAAGACAATACTTTTACAGTTTAATAATTCTACTATTGCTACTACTGGTAATAATAATAACAAGAAGAAGAAGAAAGACAAATTCCAAAGTACTTTACATAAAATTAAAATGTGTCAATAAATTACAAATACAGCAGATTCAGTAAAAGACAATAGACATATAGACATATTGACAAAAAGGGTCCTTCACAATAAAAATGCTGTTGAAAGAAAATGCAGGCTATTTAAGATTAACAAATATATATATAAAATCATTGTATCTTGTATAGAGGTTCCAGTCCCAGGCATGCTTTAAATATGGTCAGTAAAATGTTAAATTGTAACAAAGACAGGCATGATGTTTCCCTCATTCTGAATCAGTCTGGTAGTAGGGTTTTGTACTAACTGAAGTCTATAGACAGTTCTGATAAGCTCAGGCAGCTATACAATGAGACAAAAAGTACAAATGCACATAACAGCTCCTGCAAGATTTTATCTTTGATAGTTTGTGTAAATTAACAGGATAAACAGTAGTGGTCATATTTTCCTCATATGGCATGAAGGTGATGTAGGATGTTAAGTTGCAGGATACTAAAAGATCAAAAAAAGTTTTACATGCATAAAGATTATTCATTTTTGTGGCAACACAGAAAACAGGAGTGGCCCCAGAATAGAACCAGGGGAAACTCCACTGATCTAAGGCACCATAGATTAAACTGAATCCCCAGAAAGGACACAGAAAGTGTAATTTCCATCATTTGAATTTGACCCTTAGGATACCACCACTGTTAAAGACTTTCAGGAGAGAACTAAAACTGAGGATTGATCAGAGAGTGTCTCTTCATATGTGTGGCTCCAGAAGTGTTTGAGACACATTAACTTAGTTAAGCTAACCAGCTGCCAGCTACATATTTTCTGTACAGAAGCATCGATCTTCTGTGTATTTCCAAAAATGTTGAACTATTGCTTTGAAAAATAGGTAAACATGTATTAATGGTTAAATTATTAGCCATTTTTACTCCTGGTGTAATATCCATTCTGTATCTTACTTCTTATTTGGATCAGGAAAAACACATTCAGGTTTAAATGCATTCAGTGTGATATCGGATTGGTCTGTATTGCACTGTGATTGGCTCTCAGCCAGGTGTAAATGATCCATACAATATGGCCAAATTCTTAAGAAAATAGTATTGTATATATAACATGAGGCTTCAGCAATCAGTGTCAGGTGGGTGTCTTCCAAAGTTATAGACTTTTCAGTCCAAAATTTCATGTGTTTCCCCATACAGTGTTTTTATTCCTTATCTTTTTTCTTGCAGTGCCACCGCGACGAGATACTTCATGGTAGCACACTTGTTGCCAGGACAAAACAAAATAAACAACAATAAAACTTTGAACATCCCCTAGGACGAAGATAAATCAAGTGATTTGGCCGACTGCTGAAGCGTTATATTAGCTTTGGCTTAAGTTAAAATGCATCTTGCACAGAACAAAGACTGTGGATATCTCATATCTTACAGTGTAATCTCTCCAGGGAGGGATCACAGCCAGTATGGAGAGGATGCATGATTACAGAAACCAGTACCTATTAAAGTATTAAACTATTAACTATTATTAATTAAACTATTAAACATAAAATAAAACAAGGATCCAGTAACTCTTTCAGTGTACACATGGGAGGTAAGTATTGCATTAGGAAAGACTTGAAGGAAATCCCAACTATCTTTTGAAAATATAAAAACCTGAAAATATATAACGAAACAGACATATTAACTATGAAGTCCATGTAAAAAGTGTTGTGGCACCGTGTTTACCAGACTGAAGACAGGGACGTACGGTATACACTGCCACACACTCTCTCTCTCTCGTAACCATCCATCTAAGTGTATCTTGTAGACAAAGAGATTACAGCAGAGTACATCTCTATGCTGGGAGACATATCTCACCTTCTGAGTGCCTGTATGTGTGTGTGAAGGAGAGATTGTGTGTGTGTGTGTGTGTGTGTGTGTGTTCCAGTAATCTCTCTCTCTCCTGGCTGTCACCGCCTGTCGGCCCGCTGCCATGCTGTAATACGTGGACTGCTCCTTTATCTCTTGCATCACCGTCACCATCACTGTTATGATTTCTGCCTGTATGTGTGTGTGTGTGTGTGTGTGTGTGTGTGTGATATTGCATAACTCAGGCGTGATAGATCACCCACTTAGCAGTAGTGGTGAAATATGTGAGCAGTGGATTTTTATCATCCGGGCGTCAAGAGGAAACTTTACCCTCAGACACACAAACAGTCTTGCTGCACTACTGCTGCACTAACTTTACACACAGACATTCGCTGCTGACACACGTTGCAACCTGCAAGTCAGCGTGGTGGGATTAAACAGAGAAGGAGGACCTGTCACTTCATGGTAGGTCTGTAGGTCTTATACTGTGTAAATAGTACTGTAGGTTCAAAATAGTTTCCAGAAGACTACAAAAAGGTAAACTATGGCACCACTTTCTAATAAGGCACCCTTCACAAGAGGTTTTTTAGTAATAAGCTAAAATAAGAACAACTTTAGCCTTGCCCAATTGTGAAAAATTGTTTTGACTCCAAAATCCTTTTTATAAATAGCCTTTTAACCTTTAAGACTGCAAACTTGATGACATCTAAAGAAACCTTTATTATTAACTTAACATTTATAATAATAAATTAAATGAATTGCTTGTTAGAAAGTAATAAATCCATGAGTATTTATCACTGGATTACCAACATTCATAACTGCGTTGTTACATCACAAAAAAGGTCAAAGGCGAAACACAAGTCCAACTGATTTTTCTCAACCTGCTAACCCAAAAGTTGTCTTTTTTTCTTGGCTTATTTTTGATCGTTAAAAAATCATTCAAGTCATAATCAAGTCCAACTCCAGTCAAAACATTTTATTATTACTTGGCTATGATGTTTGAGTTTCACTGTTCTGAATGATGTATGCTTTTGTTTTCACATCTGCTGAAGGAGGAAAGTTTCTCTGAGCTCACCTTAAATCTCATTAACATATGTACATGTGATTTTGTGACATCGCAACTATTTTGGAGCCAATCATAGTCCAGTATGCAATTTACAAAAGTGCGATTTGGAAACCCAAAACATGTGTGATGTGACTATGTCACATAAACACTGAGGATGGACTCTTCAATGAAGTCAGAGACATCTTTTTTTCCTGCAAGTAAACTTTTGAAATTAACAATATTTTCATATTCATAGATTTTGGATTTTCCAATCAGGGAGAAGAAGAGTAATTAATTAATAAATTAATATAATAAATAAATTAATTAATAATATAACATATAATATATAGTGGAGTTTTTTTTAGACGTCTTAAAATATGTCTGGAAGGTGCCTTTAAATATTTATTAACCTTTAAGAAAGCTATTAGTAACTACTTATAAACCCTTTATAAAGGGTGCCGTATTTATTGTGCCAGCTGTGTGTTTATGTTTTCAGACAGGGGATGTACAGTTCTTTCTCATCATACTAATAAAAGTAGGAAATCACAGACCCCTTTTGACTTGCCTTCAGGGAGTCTGAAAAGCTCAGTATGCTTCAAAGTCTGAAAGTTTCATATCAGAAAGTAGTTTTCAAAAACAGGGGTTGGCAGAGGGGTTCTGTTCTGTTATCAGGGTCATCTTATATCCAGCCAATATTAGCTAAAAGATATCTCATCTCATGACACTGACCTCATGTAGCCCATTATGCTGATGGTTGAGACACTGAAGCATACTGTTTGATATACTACTGTAAGAGTCTCAGTCACAGCATCAGATAAAGGCATTCATAACAATAAAACAATACAATATTCAAATATTTTGCTTTAATTCACAGATAAAAGGAATATTGTGCTTGTGCCCCCTGACCTTTGACCTCCAAGTTACTGTTTGTTTCTAATGTTGTGATGAGTAAAAAAAACACGTTACGTAAATTAATCTGCTTTATTATCTACGAGTGTAACTTGTTTCAGGTATTTTGGGACCTGAACAATTTGTCAAGGTGCCTACACCCACTCCCTGTCCTTTAACCCAAAACGGCCGCCTGCTGTGAGAGAGATCAGGTTTAAAGAAAGGATACTGAAGATCAGCGCAGGGTCATGGCTGAAAAAACAGTCAACCATGGTTCACACACATATATGCTTTGTGTGTTTGTGTGTGTGTGTGTGCACAGAGAGGCATTCATTTCCATGCCTCTCTGCTTATTTGTGTGTGAATGTGTGTTTATTTGCATCCACTTAGCTAAGTTACCATCCGTTCTTAGTTGAATCAAAGGCAGATGATCAATGCCTCAGCCTCTGAGGGCCCCATCAATACACAGCTCTGGTGTGTGAGAGAGAGAAGGCTGAATGGTAAAACACACACACACACACAACTGTATATTGAGTTGTCAGGTAGGAGCCTTGGAAGATACACACCAAACACAAATCACTCTGTCTATGTGTGTGTTGTGCACCAAAATTCCCCTCCCCGCCGCAGTCTCTCTCTAATAGGTCAATAAAGAGCCATTCCACAGGATTTACTGGTATTTACCAAGGGACCAACACAGACAATTGTCAGTCAATCCAACTGCACCAATTAACTGCCAGTAAATAGACTGCTGAGTAGTCAGCCCAGACCGCTAACCAGCAGCCATGCTTTTTAAGCTAATTACTGTCTGAGAAAATCAAATGATTAAGTAGCAAGACAAAATTGAGATATGTTATTTATTTATTTATTTAATAACATGTTTAGGAGTGGTGCTGCAGGTATGAATACCTTTCTTTTTTTTAAGTTCTTAGGCGATGTAACGTCCTCTGGTGACCATGTTGAAGGTCCTCAGCACTGTCTGCAGCAGCTATTATTAATACAATATGTGCAATCAAATACATGATGGGTTGTTTATGGATAATGTACTGTAAAAAATGATAAAGGTCATAGAAAGGGGAACACATCTCCTCAGACAGACAGGCAGACAGACACCTGACTTTTGCTTTAGAAAACACACTTCGTTCCTGCAGGATGTTACTAGGCTTAATAAACACTCGGCTACTGTTTGTGAATACAGCCCCAAGCATGAGGGGAAGACTTCTGTGATACTCTTCTGTCGACACAAGTTGGTTCGCTAGCAAACAAGAAATACATTATGAAATAAAAAACAGAAACAAAGACAGAAAGAGAAATAAATAAATAGCGACATTAATATAATCTGGAGGGTGCGATGACAGGAGGGAGTAAGAAACTGCCAATGCAGGAGTCCGCCTCAGTCTGATGATGAAAACCACAGCAGACAAGAACACTGATATTGGACGACTCTGTAAAACCTTGAATTACGTTCAGTGGTATCTAAGTTTCTTCCTTTCTACAAGACCTGTGCCTGGCAACTACAGTATGGTTCAGGTTAAGGAAAGCAAATAAACTATTGTTAAGGTATATATTAGGGTTAAACAACTGAGAGTGCCTTTACACCTAACTGTTTGGTTTGTGTACAAGCACCATGAAACACATGGATAAATACCCTACTTCGAGTTAATAAAAGGGCATACATTAACTGAAGGTCTGTGACAGGACGCAAACTCCAATCTCGTGCACAAAAATCAGACATGCTACATATGAAACCACTAACCCAACCTCCACACCTTTTCTGTCTGACTCACTAGAAAAAGGCCACACTGCGTACTGATTTGCACTCACAGCTGAATGATCAGATAAGAATGTATCTCTGGGCTGGATGATGTCAAGCAGCAGCAGACTTACACTCTGTTGCCAGCCTGTGTTAAATAGTGAATAAGGAGGGCAGTCTCCACTGAAGCTACCTTTCAAAGCTTGCATCACTTTGTAGTTGTGATGTCATTGATTACTTGTGAGGATAATCATTTTAAGGTAAACAGTAAAATATGGCATTTATGTTACAAAGAAATCTGCCAGGAGCGTGTACTTGTACCCAGTTGAGCGGCCAACGCGACGCCTTGCTGGATAAGTTTTGTGCTTCAGCAAAAGTTGAGGCAGGTTGAACTTTTTCTGTATCACGCATTGTATCATAACTGATAAAACCAATGGGAAAAGCTACAACAGCAAAAAACAAGTTGTAAATAAAATAGCTCTCCTTTACGTCCATATACATACTCGTCCATAACGTACTACAGCTTTTCTCCTCACAAGTCAGTTTGGAGGTGAAAAATGGCTGGAAGCCCTCTCAAAAACAGCTTTTATGTTTCCCCCTGAAAGATAAGAAACAGTAGAATATAGTAGAATATGAAAAGACTGACTTACACTCTGTTGCCAGTCTGTGTGGAATAGTGAATTAGGAGGGCCGTCTCCACTGAAGCTACTTTTCAAAGGTTGCTTAGCTTTGTAATTGTAATGTCATTGATTACTTGTGAGGCTTCATTTCTGGTGCAGAGTGGCACTCAACTCTGGCACTTAGAGGTTTAAAAGAAAGTAGAGAAAATTGTGAGTATATGAATATTACTTTATATCTGGACATTATTTTTGTCATTTAAATTGTATAGTACCAACAGCCTGTGAAAGTTCTACATTGTGCTAGCATTGGAGCAGTGGTTGGTAAAAGGTTAGTTTGGTTGATGTCCTTTTTATGTTTAGTGCGTGTATACAGGGTTTTCTCAAGATTGTTTAACCGTTGTAAGCATGTTGTTAACATGTTTTGCTGTTCCGTACAGTAGGTGAAGCTTTAAAGAGCAGAAACACACTGGAATCATCAGAGGAACCGGTTGTTAAAATACACAAATTGCTTCCAAACAGCCAAAGGTGAACAAGCAGCATCAAGCAGCCTTAAATCTGGAAACTTCAACTGCTTCAAGCAAAGTTTGTAATTTAGTTTCTGTAGCTGCAGTGACTGCTGACGGTAAACAGACATGATTGGATTACTTATTTATAAAAGGACTAAATATGAACACAATGTCGTGCTTTGATTGGCTGAACAGTTTGGCGTTCAAAAAGAGCTAAAATATTGCAGTTCAGAAATAGTACAAGAGTTCAGAGGTCATTGAAATGTTACATAGTATTCTATAAATCAGATTGCTCAAACTGCACCAAATCTAGGGCTTTAACTAATGATTATTTCCACTACTCATTAATTTGACAAATACTATTCACATTAATCAATCAATCATTTGTATCTTTAAAATGTCAGTAAAGTAAAAACAAATGTTATTATTAAAAATATTTAAAGGCTTAGAAAACCAGCAAATATTCAGATTTGAGAAACTGAAACCAAGTGATATTTGTAAATGTTGCTGTCAGTTAATTGATTGATTAACTGACTAGTTGTTTCAGCTCTAGCTATATCAAGATAATTCAAAGGTCCAAATACAGCTGGTGCTGTCACATATACCCATTGGTTTCCACTTAAGCTACAGCCAGTGTGCCCTAAGCTGCAGTTCTTCAAACTCACCACTGGATGTCAGCTCCAAGAAAACTCTACATGTGTTGAAGTGAGTGGGAAAAACTTTGCACTAGAAACATAAAATCCATACATTTTTACCAAAAGAAGGTATATTTTCAGTGAGTTTAAAAAAAAACTTCCATTATTAAGAAGGGATCCTTATTATGTATTTCAGGTATGTTGTTATTTGATGGAAGAAAATTATTGACTGCATTGGTATGATGTTGTATAAGATATTTTTGACTTGTTTTTTAGTCTATTCAGTTCATTCTGATCAAGATATTAACACAAGGTCACCTTGCCAAGATTGAATAAAACCAAATGATGGAAGCAGGTTAATTAAAAAATAATGTTGCTGTTCTTTTATGTTTTCCTAATTGTCAAATCCCACGAAAAGATAAAAAACCAACAGTATGTTAGTCCATCTCTCAATACTGTTTGACTTCCCTACCCTGTCTGTGGCTTTCAGCTCCACAGCCCATTGCTCCTTACTGAAGACGTAAATCTTTAAAAATGAGTCAAGAAAAAAGTTCAATAATTTCCTAAGACAGCTGACAACTGTAGTTTTTGATCAAATGTTACTCAAACATGAGGAAATAGTGAATTTATTGGGGACTATTTTCAGCAGCAGATTAAGCTGCTCTAGCGAGTATTCTGGGCAGCAGGACGATGTATGTGGGACTGAGTCTAAATAAACTACAGTGTATGTGTGTTCATGGTGATGAAGGAATATGTCACCTTGTGCAACAGTGAGGCTCACTGATGTGTTTTTGATAGTTTTTGGGCAACAATGGAGCTCTATGGCACAGAGAAAAAAGCTATATCAGGCTTTGAACCACACATAATACTTGATAGTGATGGTTTGGGTATATCAATTGGATCTCTTAAAATATAAGAAAAATAAGTTATTCCTTAAGAAAATATACAATTTTATTACAGACATATTGAATATCTAACTCCACAATATTTATCATTTAACATTATGAAATTGATTTATCCCCAGATTTCCATACACAAAAATGAAGAGCTACTGGCTGGAGGCAGTTGTTGTCCTTCTTGGCCCTTCTCCTCTGCCGTTGCCTGGGTGTAAATGTGTTGTGCAGATAAGCGGCCCAGCTGACAGTGTGTTATCAGAGACGGCTGATAGCGACGAGCCAGCAGGAAAATTCCCTCCTGCTCTGATTTCTCTCCTCTGCTTTCTGCTGTTCTCTCATATCATCATTCTGTGCACCCAGGAATATTGCATCGCGCTCTGACCTCCAACATTCCACCTCTG
Source organism: Lateolabrax maculatus (assembly GCA_031216445.1). Taxonomy (NCBI): domain Eukaryota; kingdom Metazoa; phylum Chordata; class Actinopteri; order Acropomatiformes; family Lateolabracidae; genus Lateolabrax; species Lateolabrax maculatus. Next base: position 3,367,544 of record CM062216.1, read on the forward strand.
TTTTAATTTTTTTTTGCTTATTTGATAAGTAATAATTATCCTTTCATGCAATGACTGCAATTCTGAATTGTCTTGAGCTGCAGTTATTCTAATGGCCACTAGAAATGGCCTTCAAGAGAACTCTGACTGTAGCAAAATCAATAAAGAAAGAAAAAGTCTGTTCCATTGCCTACTGGTGTGACATATTTCTGGTACCTGCCACAGTGTACAAATGCCTATGACAAATGTTATGAGCCCCAAGTGTGTGGAGATGCCCAAATACAATGGAATGGCTTATTTAAGCTTGGATGCTTTGTATTAACCGTGTAGTGTCTGGACATTAACAATATTCACGCTGAATTCAGCATGCCATAAACTTCACCTTCATGCCTGTTGATTACCTTCAGTCCTAAAACCAGCAACTACTACCTCCAACAACTGGTCTGATGTTCCACAGAAGACGCTAAATGGGATACACGTAGCTCAGAATATAACTCTGAAGCTGTATTAGCATCAAGTAGGCCTGTGGGTTAAGTGACAGGTTTTCAGACAACCTGGAGGTGTGTGAACTGGGTATTGGGACAGACCCAAAATCAGTGCCTTTATTCCCATGAGAACTTGGTGACAATGGCACAGTGGCTTTCTGTAGTCTCTGGTTTGTCCAGGTGGGAAGATGCTGTCCTCTTCCGATGAATTTATAAAACTGCTGGACTAACTGCAAGAAAAACACTGAAAACTCAAGGATTTATGGGAAGTAGGATATGGATGTTGAGAAGCGATTACCAGCACTTCCTCAGTTGGCAATCTTAGTGAGTGTTAAGAACAAAAACAGCCCCATGTTAAAAACAATGCAAAGGACTGATTTGGTGGAGACATGTTGCTTCAGGTACCAGTGAGACAATGTAATCTGATCCAGGAAGTCTAGTTGGAGTAACAAATTAATGTGTTTGGTGGTAATCATTTTATCGTTTGTCCTGACGATCACAAGGTAAACAGTAGAAATACGGCATTCATGTTGCAAAGAAATGTGTGTACACATTTGAGTGGCCAACGCAACGCTTTGCTGGATAAAGTTTTGTGGTGTTTCAGCAAAAACTGAGGCAGTTTGAATCTTTTGATTCACGCAATGTATCATAACTGATAACACCAATGGAAAAAATGTAAAAAAAATTAATAACCAAGTTGAAATAAAGAGTAGCTCTCCTTTACATCCATCTACATACTTGTCCATAATATATTGCAGCTTTCCCCCCTTTCATGTCAGTTTGGTGGTTAAAAACGGCAGGAAGCCTTCTCAAAAACAGCTTTTATGTATCCCTCTGAAATATAAGACACAGTAGAATATTGTACAAGATTAAAAGATGAAAACACTTGTGAGGTGGGATAAATATTGTGACTCCAATGAAGCTGAACTAAGAGAAGCAACTGGAAGATCTACTTGTCCACCTATTCATTATTACATACCAACTCAAAACTGGTAAGATGGTGGGACAAAGTACACAGCAACGACCACACTGGCTGCATGCAGTTTAATTTAATTATAAGATTTATTTAATCTAAACTGACACCAGGAAGGAAAAATAAAAGTTGAGTCTCTTCTGTGCTGACACTTTCTCTCTGCATCCGTTTCTCCATCAGCTGCGATGTATGTGTGTGTGTGTGTGTGTGTAAATGTTATTAATAATCGTTAATAAATGCTGTTATGTGTCTGCATCAGTGGCTCAGGTTTCAGGACTAATGCAACAACGTCATCGGTCTGGATGCGCAACTCCTCTCTTTCTTCCACTCTGTCAGTGCCTCTCTTTCACTCTCTCTCCTATATCATCTTTCACCATTTTCAGAAAGCCCCTCATATCACACACACACACACATCCCTGCTCTTTTCCAGGAATACTGGAACATAACTTCCTGGTTCTGGAGTCATTTGACCTGTCTGATAGGACTGTTAGAGAAGATACAAAGACAGAGAAAGCACAGGAAACGTATTTGTCCAATCAGATTGCTGCATTTCTCTGAAGCGATGACTGGTTCAAACTGTGCACTATTCTTTCTCTGCTTTCTAATCATACTTCTTAATTAACCCCGATCCAGGACTGTGGTACATCCTGGATGGACATCTCAAATATGCAGACCAGACAGTCAGAAACACTAACAGATAGGTCTTAGCTGATTTTCAAATTCCTCTGCTGACCTGAGACAAGACAGAAACCAGACTGAGCCGACCTGGAGGTCATAACCCCACAGCAGGCATGAAGGTCAACCTGAAAAGAAGTTGCTTAAGACCCTGGAAACTGGAAGAAAAACAGAAACAAGAGTTTTTTCTTGTTTCTTAAATTATTCGCTTTAAGATAAAAACAGAAAACTCATAGTGTCATTTTCCATTTTAGTCCATGCAAAGGAGGACAGACACTTAACGGGACACACCCGAAGATCAATCATTAATAATAATCAGCACTCAATTAAAAAGTAGCCCTGATCCAGAACTAGTACTGTATATTACATATCATAGTCCTCATGAGACGTGGATATTTCAATCACTAACTGTAGAGGTTCTAAAGATTACAGATAGAAGTGACAGATATGAAAGATTATTCCTTGACATGTGTCCAGGGTAAGAAAATGAAATGGTCCCTTGTTGACATCTTTTTATTGTAATCATAGTATAGCTACAAGGTGTGCGGGCTGTAAAATAAAGGGGCCCCCTGTTCATTCCTTTTCCAATGCACTTTTAAAGTAAATAGTGAGTATGTGGGCTGTAATATGTTGCATGGATATATGGTGAATACTATTGAACAAAACGTTTCAATCAAAGTGTAAACAGGAAGTACAAAAAGTACATTTACTGTATATCAAGTAAAATGGTATTTTGAGGGGCATTAATACTACTAAGAACATGACTGTAACTATTATAGTGTTCCTCTTTTCAGTAGTGTGCACAATTAAAGTCATGATATATATCATGATATATATTAAAGTTTAGAATAAAGTTTCTTTTTGCTTCCTAAGTGAAAGTGCCAGACATTGTTGAGCTCCCTTTCATGTCATAGTGATTGTTGGTCCTTTGCTGAACATTTTCCCTCCAAACATACAAAGCTGGCGAACATAGTGGAACATCTAACCGCCACAAAAATGGCTTTTGTTCTCTCAGGAGTTGTTTGAGAACGAAATAGGCAACAGTTTGTTAACATCTTCAACATATCAACTTTATATGGCTTGTTGTGGACTTACTACCCCCTAGAGGCCAACAAAACTGATGAGTGCTGCTTTAACTTTTCTCATTTCCTATTTTTCCATGTAAAAATTCAACACTAAGACCTGGTATTAACATGTGATTAGTATTTTTTCTTTCTTGTTTCTGGGTTGATCTTTATTTTGATTATTAACTTTAAAGATGTGACCATTTTAAACTGAAAACAGTAGGCTTTAAATAGCTATAAAATAATGAATAAGGTTTTGTGTGTGTGTGTGTGTGTGTATGCACATATGCACACATGTATATGCATAGACTGTGAAACCTCACTCAGGAATTTAGTGGAATCAACAAATCAATCTCTTTTCATTGACTTCACATAAATATATGTCAATATCATATATCATTTCAAATTAAAAAATAAACAGGATTTCTTCAAACTTGAAGTCTCTTCACTTGAAATGATGAGTTGAATTAATCTACTGCTTCCAGTAATTTGATGAGTTGAGTGAAAACTCATCAAATTACTCAAGTTGAGTGAAAACTCATCAAATTACTAGTATGTTGTATCAAAACATACAATGGTTTTGTAATAAGAAAAAAACATGTTAATGGAATGAGTCAACACAATACAACACAACACAAGTTGAAATTGGAATGTTGTATCAGATTAACCAGAGCACTTCTGGAGGTGGTCTGGCTCACATTGTGATCAGAGCAAGAATGTAAACCAGTGAGACTTGGTCAGAGAGCTGCAGACGTCTCCTCTGTCCTCAATCAGTGCAGAGTGAGCAGTAGAGGCAGCAGCTACACATTTTCATATATTTTAGAAATGTGTGATGAAGGGCTGTAATAATGCGCACACAAGCTATACAAAAGTTAACTTTTTATTTAAAATTCAGTTTTAGCCCGATGCCTGAGTGCTCTGTTTTGGAAACAAAGACACATGCAAACACTGAATACAATGAATGTTGGGTAATCTTAATCATGCCAAAGTGTGCATGAAGCTGTGATGCATCTCTGACGTCAGGCCTCATTTTGGCTGATTCAGTGCTTGAGGGCAATGTGTATAGACATGACTAAAGTCCTTATTATTTACTACAGTCAGCACTGAAGAATTAAGAATTAATAAGCTTTACTTTTAGCCTCTTTACACAAACTTCTAACACATTCTGGACCAGCCCGGATCTCAGCCAATTGTGGTGTACTGTTTAGCCTCCTTAGCCGCGTTTCCACTTTTAGTTCCAGGAAGCACTTTTCAAAGAACTAAAAGGGTCCTCCGGCCTGTTGTTGTCTGCGTTTCTAAAGACCCACAAATATATATAATATGGTCTGTTGATTGATTGATTAACTGAAACAAATAATGATTAACTGAGAAAATGAACTCACAGATTAATTGGTAATGAAAAACCCCATACAACAGGATGGCTTCTCTTGACCTGGGAGGTAAGTCCTGCAGCTACACCTACTTAATTTGCATTTTCAGATCTAATTTCAATACAAACTTGAGATAATGGTGTGCCTGTTAATAACTGTGATCAGATGTCATCATCCAGGTAAAGTACCCAGATACAGATCACATGTTAAAAACTTAATGAACACACAAACATCTCTGAACAATGAATGAATTAAGTGCAACTGAATTACTACATGAATTTAAAAAAGGTATACAAGTTGTAACTTTGACCTCTTGACCTCTCCCTCCTTCCCTCTCTCTCTCTCTCTCTCTCTCTCTCTCTCTCTCTCTCTCTCTCTCTCTCTCTCTCCTGTAGTCTCTTCACCAGACAGACAGCCATGTAGGCGTCATTTAATCTTCTTCTTGTCCCAGTCTGCTCCTGCAGACTTCCTGCCCACTCTTTCGCTCTCCTTTCAGCCCCTCACTGATCATTAACCTCTCTCCTTGTTGCACGCCCACGCCGCTCGTCCTGATTTTGTCCTGGCGGCAGGACGGCGGTGCGTCCGCTGTCAGGCCCTTCACAGAGGCTCTGGAGTAAAGAAATGGATGACCGGATCATTGGAGGCAGTTCATTCTGAACCCTTTTTTGCCCTAAAAAGGTTAAGAATAAGACATGGGAGAAAGAAAAATAAATAAACTAAATGTTGTGTAAAAATGTCTTCAAACTGGAACAATTCAAGGATAAAAGATATAAATTCCTTCCAAAAAATACAATTGAACAAAACCCTATGAAAAAAGTTCAATCATGTGCAAAGTTGCAGGGCTTTGTTTTACACACACATTCACAGACAGAGCATTGTGTTGTTGTCAAGGCTATCCCTGCTTCCTGCCCTGCTGGACCGGCAGGGTTTAGCCGACCAGAAGGCCTCCTGTCTGCCTTAACCTCATTTCTATAACAGATCAGCTCATTCATTCAATTAACAAACACACACACACACACAAACACACTCTCACACATGCAGATTCAGCCATCAGAAATCTATGGCCTCCCAATCCAATTGTTGAAAAGTAATCTGATACCCAAAAGTCTCTGCAATCGGGCTCTCTGATCGATAGAAACCTTTCGATCCATTAAAAGATTTCCTGCATCCTGTAAGGAAAATGTGCAAAGAGGAGATATAGTCAAATCAATAATCTTTAAAGTGACTATCAGTTTTAGTGAACTGATCTGAAGGAGGGATGGAGAAAAGGGGAAACAGATAATCACAGCTGATGGTAAAAAGTGCTGCAAGCCCAAAGAAGAAAAGCATGTTTAAAGAGGGCGAGGATGAAGCTACTGTGGACACTCTGTTAGTGCTGGATGTTACAGTGGAGGTCAGCGAGTCAGTCAATCAGCCACACACTGACATATTTAAATGTCAGAGCCGAACAGCTGGCACTCAGCACAGCATTAGACTCGCCGCAGCAACAAGATGTTCACAGCAGATTTACAGTCTACGTTAATAAATCATTTAGCTCAAACACAGGCAGTGTTGGTCTGAATAATGTAAAGCTTTTCACACTTTTATTTCCTAGCTGCTGGTGAACCAAACCAAATAACAATAAACACACTGCTTTGGTTTTAAGTTCTTTTCACATTGTTGGTCTTAACCTCTTTTTACAGAGAAGTTGGGGCGAGGTTTAGCCAGCCCTGGGCTGAGCTCCAAGTGTGGAACCAAATGTGTAAACCCAGAGTTAAGTATAATGAGCAGGTCCTTATAAAGGATCATTTTAGTTTATTACAACTTGGCTTTTATTTCTGTAGGTTTAACCATCATTTCTATCAGTAATGTTAACAGTGTACTCACCAAATTACTGAGAAAAAAGTTATGTCTAAACACACATGCGGCATATAGGTTCCATAATATTAAAATACATCAGGACCAGCTCTTATTACAGATCCAAGTCCCTTTTTCCAGGGTAGATCCCTCAGACCAGAAGTCATTCTTTCCCAGTGAGGACGTGTGCAGAGAATATGCAGTAAATCTGTGCCTCAACATTTCTGTGGTAACAGTATTCGCTACCAAGATCGCAGCAATTACTTTGGTAAGTAAAATGTTGACTGAAGAAATTATGTCCAGAATCATAAAAATAACAGTAAGGTTGTAATAAACTGGAATTATCTAAAATTTTTTAAACCTTGTGTTTTGTTGACATTGGCTTTACTTCTGGATCATTTGCAGTCCCACAGATCTCTCTGCTCTATGTATAAATAATTATTAATATAATAATTTTTTTCTTATATTCATCTTATTAAAACTCGCTATGTAGAAACATATTGAACTGGTTGTTACAACAAATAGTGTCGTTGTTACAACAAATAAAGAAATATGTGTATTATTATTATAGTTTTATGTTTTACGAGGTATACATGAACTAATACACATTAATTGTATTTGTCAAAAAGTCCTTCACAGGTACAGAAATCTACAGTGTTATCCTTCAGAGAGATGTTGCTGTGGCCATGACCACTGAAAGGTGGAACTGTTTGAGCTCTTGGGAACAAACTGTTATAAAAGTCAATATAACAGGGTGAGGGGCAGTGCTGAGTAAAAACCATTGTCTGCACTGTTCATAGAGTAAAGCATGTGAACATCCACTGAAGCCCATTTAACAAGGCTTTACAGTTAGAGTTCCAAAACGGAAGTAATGCCACATTCTGTCAAACATGCCATCAGTTCAAAATCATTGTCTTCAGTCGAGAAAGGTCATGAAGCCGATAAAACAATGTTAAGTCTGGTTTTCTGAGCTGTTAAAGAGGTCCTGGGGTCTACAGGACCCCAAACCCAACATGAGGGTTAACTGACACCAACACTGTTTGCAGTAGTCCTACTACCAGCAGCAGAAATAATATAGAAAATAATGGCAGTGTACCTGCAGGGTTTTAAATGTTTGGTGAATATGCTTGACTTGACTTGTAGCAGCAGTGTGCAGTAGCTCATATAGTTCCATAAGCCACCATTAGAAGCAGCAGTGTGTCCTACTGCAGGTTTGTTTCCGAGGGTTCTGCACTGAGGAGGTCTGGAAGCAGCAGGCCGGCTCACAGCTCCTCTTTTATTCTCGGCCTCTCTCTTTGCTCTGACAGATCCGCGCTGATATCAGATTGATGGGCCGGTTTGATTGAAGTCTCTTTGTCGTGCAAATGTCACGGCAAGTGATGGATGAGGCGCGTGCGTCAGTACAAACGCGCGCGCGCGCAAACTCCACTTCTGAACCGAAAGGTCCCACTCCCTCCCTCCCTCCCCTCATCTACACACACACACAACACACACACAACACACACAAACACATACCGGTTCCCCCGCTCCTGTGACCGGCTGACAAACTTCTGGCCTCCGGTCACCATAGGCGACGTGACGACGAGCCACGTGACCCGGGGCAGAGGTAAGAAAAGAAGTGACACGGAAAAGAGAGAGGGAGAGGGGAGAAACAGAGTGACGGAAAAGAGGGGAAAGCAGAGATATCGAGGAAAAAAACAGAGAATGGAGGAGGACGGCTTGTAACCTGTGTGGGGGTGAAGAGGTGACTTGACTCTTCTGTGTGTTCTCGCGGTGTTTTCCGCTGTCACTGATGAGTCTTTGGAAACCGCAGGTTGAGTTATACATAGCACAAGGCCTTCCGCACACACACACACGCACACGCCACGCAGAGCACATTATTCATGTGTGTCTCGGTTTGGGGACGTGCAGACTCCATCGTTTTTCTTGTTCTCTAATTTTGCTTAACATTTCCAATTGTACGGGTTTCAAATTATTATATACATGTAATTATTTTTTGAATAGCTTACTTTATTTTCTTTTGGAGATTTTTATTTTTTTTTTTCCTGTGATTTATGTTCGTCCCACAGAGGGATTTTCACGTCATCTGGTTTACTCCTGGAAACACTTTTTTATTGGAATTTTTCGATTTTTTAATGTTTTTCTCCTAATTTCTGTTAACTTCACATGTGGGCTCCTGTCTCTTGCTTATCATTTTAAACTTCATTGAGCCCCACTGTGCCTCTGCATGGACAACATGAACTCATTTGTGGAATACTCAATTTGTAACCGACCGGGGACCGGCGCTTATTCTGCGCCTAAATCCGGATACTACCACCACCATCATCTGCATCATCACCATCCTCTGGATCAGCATCAGGGCTTCCCGGTGACCTCCGGCGCCTTCCACGTTGCACCAACCGGCTCTCCAGCTCCCGTTAACGGGACGAGAAGTGACAGCAGCGCCGAGGGAGCGAGTTACACCGGGGATGAGCGGCTGTACGGTGGTACCGGAGGTACCACAGAGGCGAACCAGCATCATCAGCAACATGCCCATCATCATGAGCAACAGCAGCATCAGCAGACGCACAACAGCTACCACCATCATCCTCACCTTCACCAAACCCAAAGCTTACAGACCGGAATATTGTCTTCCTTTAATAACGGGAATAGCGGCAACACAGGGGCCTATGCGGGTCAGCCGTGCGCCACGAACTCAGAGTACGCTGCTGCGACGGGCCCTCCAAACACCGTTCACTCCCAGTATTTCATGGAGGAGTCTGTGGCCTCTACCTACTATCATCAATCAACCTTCCCCAGCTCGTCCCCCACCGTCGGCCCCAGTTACGGGGCCCTGGCCGGGGCCTACTGCGGGCCTCAGGGCGCTCTGGCCGGGTCACAGTACCCGCAGCAGCTTGGCGGGGGTCTGGACGCAGCGGGCTACCTGGGGCTTCCACACGGGGGAGGATACGGGGAGCTACCGGTCTCCCAGGACCGAGAGAGGGGGGATGAGGAAGGCCAGCAGGCCGGGCAGGGGCAGACCTTCGACTGGATGAAGGTGAAGAGGAACCCGCCTAAAACAGGTAAGGGAGGGTGGGGGTCTTTCTGGCCATAATTGGTCCGTTTTGGCGACTTAAAGTCATAGTTAACGCGTTATGAAGCTGTTGGGCCTTCAGGTAGTCAAATGTTGAGATTGCATATTCAATAGTATGTGTCTTTTGCATTCATCATAGCGGCTGTCACGGTAAATTGTTACGGCCAAAAGATCTAAAAGAATAAGCTTATTTTAAGAATGCTCCATCGTTTATGAATAGCCGAGATGAGGGGTAAAGATAGTTGCCTATAGTCAGCAACACAATGAAGACACGAAAACTCCCCAGGAGCAGCTAGAAAACTGTTGTTTGGATTCAAACTTTGTTAAAACGAATGTTTTGATAAATAACGAATTTTAATATAAAGCCTATAATGTAAAAAATATTTATATATATTTTTTTCCTGCAGGCCTCAGTTTCCATTTCCCCTGTATACAGATGTCAGGCCTTTCTAATGTAAATTCTGCTCTTTCTTTTTCTTTTCACTTGTCTTAATCACTCAAGTCTGAATTCGTTTCACCGTAAACCACCGGAGAATTGAGAGATAAAAAAAAAAAAAAATAGCAGGCCTACACGTGTCAATTTTATTATTTATTTAGTATTTCTTTTAATGTGACCAACATCCAGACAGGTCAGATATACTGTATATAAAAAATAACTGTTTTATTACGACCCACAATCTGACTTATCTTTCAACAATAAAAAATTGTGGCGTCATGGCGGAAGCACTTTCTTTGTATTATCATAAAAAAAGATTATTCTTTTAAAAGGATGTGCACACCAACTGGCTGCCCAATCTCTTTCAAGTGATAAAACGGAGATTTTCATTATGTTTTAAGCAATTCGAGAAAAAAAAAAAAACATTTGATTCACAAATTGAATCGTTTTAAAATTAAAACAAAATAAAACAAAACATGGCGTGTATGTGTTTTCAGGACTGATTCAGTGTGCAGTATCCGCCATGGCCCCCGACATCTGACATGTTCTCTCTCTCTTCCCTCTCTCTCTCTTAATGGATATAGCAGCCGGGTTATTTCGCCCTGGAAGTCTGTCCTGCTCTGTTATCTTTTAAGCTCCCCCACCCCAACCCCCACCGTCGGCCCTGCTTCTCCATCTCTCCATCCGTCCATTCACCGGGCTTTCCCTTTTCCCACTCCTTCGTATTCCCCTCACGTCCAACTTGGGATATTAAACGTGTTAATCTGCAGTAACAGTCGGACTTCCCCATTGTGACGCGGTGGTGAGGCGTCAGTTGATTTGTCAGTGATTTAAACCGCAGCACGCGCAGGCCTAATGCAACCTAGAGTCTGGATTTAAACAGCCTGATTAGCACTAAATACATATAGCACTAAATAAATCATAATAAAAAGGCTTAAAACAGAAACAACAACACACTCGACAAGTGGCTATGAAACAGAAAGAAATAGGCCTTTGGACTAGAGGAAACTCTACTTCCGGAACAATAAATTCTTCCAAAACAAGGACACATTTAATGTATTATAACATGTAGGTTGTTTCTCTTTTTATTTCTAAATTATATAAATAAAATGAGTTCCTAACACACATTTATAACAGCTTCTCTGTCCCCCCCCCAGTCAAAGTGTCGGACTTCGGCCTCGCGGGCGCCCACAACAACGCCATGCGCACCAACTTCAGCACGCGGCAGCTGACGGAGCTGGAGAAGGAGTTCCACTTCAGCAAGTACCTGACGCGGGCGCGGCGCGTGGAGATCGCCGCCACGCTCGAGCTGAACGAGACGCAGGTGAAGATCTGGTTCCAGAACAGGCGCATGAAGCAGAAGAAGCGCGAGCGGGAGGGCGCCTCCGCCACAGCGCGCTCCTCCTCCTCCGGTACCGACAACAAGGAGCTGGAGGACACAGACCACTCCTCCGCGTCCACGTCCCCAGGCGCGTCCCCGAGCTCGGAGACGTAGTCAGAGCGGGCCAAGTGTTTGGTTGTGCACAACTGTCAGACCCTGTGGAAGACACTATTGTCATACACTATTTAATGCATTCCTTGTTATGTAGCCTACTACATCTTAAAGGACATGCTTGATCTACTTTACTTTGGTTCCTGGTTTTCTACATGTCCCACTATTCCTTTTGAGAAACCCATCCAGCTCCCTGACTTTTGCATTCAGTTTTACAGGTGGACAGAAGACACTTCCCATCTAGGAAAACTGCTACACCTTAATCAAACCTTGGTATCTCTGCTGCCTCTGCGGGTGCCACAATGATTGGTCGGTTGTTTTTGAAAGAGACTAAAAAGGAGGTTTTTGCTTCAAATATATGAACTACATTGACACATTAGGACATCAAAAAGCATATTGGATACTACACAGTTAGATAACCTTCACTGTGTTGAACTTTGAGGTAAACTTTGCTTTTAAGTGGTCGAAAACCCAAAAGGTTGGTCATCACTGCCTTATTGGACCTTTGGTGCAGCAACAGTCTGTGAATCAGAGACTTTCTCAGCTCTGTCCAATCAGGGAAAATCAAATCCCATGCCACTGTTAAAGTCTGACAAACTGTGGCTTCAGGGGAGTTCTCTCAAAGTAGTATTTTTACACCAAGAAGCTGGTTATAGTACTAAAATATTTGGTGAATTATTCCTGGAAAAAAAAACACTTGAGATTCCTGGAGTTTAGACTGACGCACACATTCTTTTAGAGATTTTCTCCTTAACTGGGAAATAAGGAGCTAAGATGATTAATGAACACAGGGTATGATGGATCCTTCCAGAATGATGGGATGCACTTTGTTGTCTTTGTATGATGTTTCATTTATAGGGTATAACTGGTATTGGGTTTTTGAAAGGTGGGTAATAGATTTTCTCACTTTCAAAAGAAGTAAATGTTCTATGTTTTTAGTGTTTTTGCCACTGTTTTTGCTTTCAATATGAAAACAAAGCCATGACATAGATTTAGATTGCCACTGAACTCCACTGAGAGCCTTCATGATTGATGTCAAGTGAAACAAGCTACACCATGTTGACATGAAGAGTTAACAATACAGGAATTTTGAATTAATTATGTAAAATATGACAAGCTGCGGTCCATCCTTAACCCCCATGCCAGTATGAGCCCAGCCTAACTAATGAGCCTTATGATTAGGAATACAGGGAAAAACACACCTAACCTGAACCCTTTTGTCTTATCAGGTTGTTGCTATTTTTGTTCCACTTTTAAAATGCTGAATATTTGTTTATTTTTGAATGTTTTAAGTGTTGTTCTGTGTGTCAGTTTCACCCCACACAGCGCCGGCCTATGCACTATGTGACTACAGAGTAACATTTTCAGACAAAATGCACACCAACATTAAGGTGGAATATTCTGTTTCCTTCAATTTTTATGATTGATGACAAAGGCTGTAACACTATTACAGTTTGATTACAGGATTATATCTTGAATATGTTAATTAGACTCAGGGGTTAATTTGGGATGTGTGTGTGTGTGTGTGTGTGTGTATGTGTGTGTGTGCAGGGGGACATGATTAAAGAAAACTACTGAAAACAGTGCTGAAGGCTGTCAGACACACATGTCTCCCTGCTGAGTGTGGGAGATTTACATTTTACTGCCTGTTTCTTTCCCCATGAGAATAAATTATTGGATGTATTTTATGTTATTGATTATAGATTATGGGTAAAAGTGTGTATGTGAAGATGTTTTTTTCCCCTGGGGACATTTTTTCTTGTTACTACCGAAGGTCATGATACCTAAAACCTGATGTTACTATGTGAATAGTTTTACTGACCTTTGCTAATTGAATACAGAATTATAGCCAAGTTAACAGATAACTGAAGTTCTCCAGATTCCCCCCTCAAATTAGATCTTGTAAATATTAGTAAATCTCTTCATATGTGTAATGTTGTCAGGTTCAAGGTTGGCCTCTACTGTGAACTGATGTGACTGGTATTTTTTACAATGACACCTGTTGTTTTTAAATGAGAGCAGACTGACTGAGTTTTATTAGTTCTGCTGCCTTAGAAACACTCCCAATCATGTTCCTGTCTGTCTTTTTCTACTTTAAGCTACCTCAATTAAAGATTCTTTTGTCAATCCACTGCAGAGATTTGTAATTTTTTGTACTCTTTAAACTGATCATACACTGTTTTGAATATGATACAAATTATTTTGATTCACAAGTTACAGAGATTTTCTGCAGCATCCAGCATGTCCAGCATTTGAAAGCTGTGTTACTTTACCAACATGTCTAATCCTCGGCATGTTCCAGGGGCATTGTATCATAGAAATCATTTTGGTGCCCTTCCATGCCCTACCACTACCACAAAATGAAAAGAAACTGAATGAAGGGTGAGGCTTGTGTCTCTGTGAAGGGTTATGTTGGCTCCAGTGAATAAAGCTAGATCACCATTTAGCAAAGCAGACTATGGTGTAACAAATGGTTTGTGGTTATTAGATTCACAAAAAAAAAAAAAAAACTGCTTGGGAATAAGCACCACTTAGGACAAATCCACAACCCAGTCTCCATAGAAATGACACTTATACCACAAAAAAAAAAAAAAAATGTGGTAGGGAAATGAATAAAAAGGAAAATGCCACTGGGATTAAGTTTTCAATCAACAAAATGAGGAAATTTTGTTATTTAACGTATCTGGCAAGTTGTAAAATGTTGATACTGAACATATCAGTAAAATGTTCACGGGCCACTTTTTTTCCTGCAAAATTATCCAATCTTTGAATAGAACATCTGCTTCTAACAGCTACATCATTAATATACTTTTTAGGTTTATGTTAAGGTACTCACAATTCTTTGGCTAAGATTAAAGAAAACAAAGGGCTTTGGTTGTCTAAACCTAACCACAGACAGGACTCTGTCTCTCTTGCACTTAATTCACCCAGCATTCTTTGTGTCTGAACATAATCTAGCAATTGATTGCATTTGTTATCACAATTTAACTTGTAAACCAAGCTCAGTAATTAGTAATTTAGTAATAGGCTATATTATAGTACTTTCTAGGTCACAAGGTTGCATCAACAACATGATAATGGCCTTAAGTTGGGTCTGGTTTTATTACTGATTTTGAGGCCCTGCCATGAAGATAAGCCCTCTCTCAAGATCTAATGTTAAATCCCTCATTATTCCAGAATATTGTTCACATTTTTAATATTCCTAAATCAATTTGTGTTTAATTTACTGTACAGCAAACCTGGGACCCCTTTCTGAAATACTCAATATGGATAATTTTTACCCTGAGAATCTCTAGCACGTCAATCTGGACATGACTAGCGGAGGAATGGATGATGGAAAATTTGGAGAATGAACACACACACACCATAGTTTATATTGACTCAAACCCACATGCGCCATCCTGCTGCCACAAATATACTCACTATAACACCAAATATGGATGAATCCACCGCTGAAATGAGTCCCTAACAAATCCATTATGTCCTCATGTTTGAGTAACATTTGATAAAAACTACAGTGGCAGCAGTTTTAAGAAATTACGGAGCATTTAAAAAAAAAGGAAACTATATGTTTGTGAGTTGTTTTTAAAGATGTACATGTTCAAGGAACCAGTGGTCTTGGGACTAAGTGCCCAGAAATGTGCACTACATTGCTGCAAGAGAAGAAAGTGAAGGAGGGAAAGAGGAAATGATTAAGAAGGAAAAGTAGCTGGTTGTCTTCTTCCTTGTGGATTAAAGGAACACAGCGTTTGACACAACACAACATACAGAGAGCTTCATGCATTTCAATAGAAGTCAGGCCTCTCTCATTCATATGGTCTCCGGTTGACCCATACACACACATGCAGGGCTACAGTGAGGAATGTAGAAGGGCTTTCCGGGTGGCTCACCGACCTGTTGACCTTTGGAGAGCCTCTGGGATATCTAAACATGTAAACACACTCCTCCTCCTCATCTTCATCTCTCTCTCCTCTCTGCTGGTCTAAAGATGCCTGTCCTGGAGCCTGGGTGGCAAGCTCAGTCATCACCTCATCACACAGACACACACACACACACACACACTGGATGCAAACCTGCCTCAGATACTCTTCCACACTCACACCTTATCCTACCCAGAACATTACAGCAACTGTTTTCTTTTTTCTATGTTATAAGTTACTTTTAACCTGCCTCATCTTCTTTTACCCCAATTAGAGGTTTGATTTCCTCTTACTTCCCACCTTGCTACGTAAAGACACACTGCTTCCTGCATTGGCACCACAAATTGCTGTGTGTAATCCAATGTGATCATTATTCCTGGAATATTTAAATATTCCCTGTTTGGTTCTAAAAAATGCTAGACGTTGGTCTGTGTTTACTCTTTTCTGTTTTTTTTTTTCTTTTTATGATTTTTGAATGTTGCTATAAAATGGCATCTCTAACAAGAAACTCTCACTCTGTCATTGTGAAGAACTGATGCCAAGGCCTGTTGTTTAAAGGAGCACTATTGATTTTATTCACAAAGTTCACTTTACTTGTTGCAAGGAGTGCAGAAGTACTTAGCCCTGTGAAAACAGTTGTACAATGTCTTCTGGAGAAGCTTGGTCAAGTCTGAGGTGATAACCCTGATGATGTCATAAAATGACCCTAACGATGTCATTAGGGATTTTTAGGGGTTTTCAGCCTGTGTTACAACCCTGGGCTGTGGAGTTTGAAAGATGTGGCCATTTATTAGTCAGGAAGGGTCTAATGAAAAATGCGATTTGTTGCATTGCATTATGGGAAATGTAGCATCCAGTGCTTTTGGGGCTGATTTTGATTTACACACCTGCAATTGACATTTTTATAAACTGTTAACATGATCTTTCCCTAGAATGAACCAAGCAGCTGCCATGCACGAATATTTTAGATGTAACTTGTTTTTATTTTATTGTCCTTTAACTTAATATGGGATGTTTCAGAAATGTCTGATTACAACACAAATTGGGTTGACACACTGTCCGCAGTCCCTCTTCTGCCATTATTTCTTTAGCTTCTTTATTTCTGTGACACTTCACGCTCAAGCTTCAAACTGCAGCTACATCAATTCATATTTTATTATTTATTACGTTTTTATCTACAAATCACACACAAACACACATACACACACATACATTGAGAGAGAGAGAGAGAGAGAGAGAGAGAGAGACCTTGAGAAAGAGTGGAGATTCTTTCAGGGTGACCTCATACGGTCTGACCCCCAAGTTCTGTTTTCCTTTCCATAACTCATCTCAAGTTCAACACAGTGCTGTCTGCCTCTGTGTGTGTGTGTGTGTGTGTGTGTATGTGTGTGCGTGCATGTATGTGTGTGTGTGTGTCCATGCCCTCACAATGAACAGTGAAAGATAAAGTGGTGTGGCTGCAGTTCAACAGTTCAGAGTCTCAATCAAACACATGAATGCACACACACACTGTCACACACACACAGGCCTGGCAAAATAGAATAAAGTCTCTACATTGAGGCCTTTCTATGCTGTTATCTGGAACAGCTAACTGGTCAGTGCAAAGCTGGTAAAGGGCAGAGAAATCTTCAAAGCCTACTGTATTTGTTTGTTTTTGTGTGTGTGTGCATGTGTGTGTGTGACTGATTGAAGCCATATGGTGCTGTATTTGCTCTATTTTTATAGGACAACAGTCGCATCAAGTCTCTGAAAGAATTTCATTTTAAAGATCAAACTGCCCTAAAATCTCTTTCCCACTTGATGGAGAACGTCCTGATAATCAGCCATGTTCAAGTCATGTTAATGTTGTAGATTTTGCATTTTAAACTCAACAGATTTTATATTTATGAAAGTAGTTTTATTAATTCAAAAGCCAGAGTTCACTTAATTTAAATAGGCTATCTAATGATAATGTTATAATCTTATCATTAGTTCAGTTTCATATCAATATGTAATTTATTGGCATGAAAGTTAAACTAATATCACCTTAACTTGATAAGTATCATATTATTTGCTTGTGTTGATTTTATATTGGTGTAAAACTTTGCACATATATTACTCACTGTCTGGGTTGGCTTAGCAGTGGCAAAATATGTGTAACCCTTATAGTTAACAGTATAACCATGTCTTTCTTATCTCTCTGTAGCATAGTACTTTTTTCTGTGCTTATATCTTGGTTCTTCAAACCAATCGAAGAGTTTTGTTTCCCCCCTTGCATCAATATTTTATAATAAATTAGAACCCACATGTCCTGTTTTTATCTGGGGTACAAACAAATAACAGGAACAAAGCTGCCACTATTGTCTGCACTTGTTAATGTGGCTTATTATATGCTCTTTCTGTATGATGTTCCTTAAGTACCAGCAGCAGAATTTCTTTCCTGCTCCAGTTTTCTTTTTGTTTCCATTTCAGCCATCTCATTCCTATTTCTATATACTATAAGCATATTAGATTTTTGCTAATGTCATGTGTTAATTGCTGCAGGAGATATTAAAGATTCAGATAAATAAAATAAAAAAAAAACATGTTTTTAGGGATTTTTTTTAGATAAGAATGACCAATAAGGCAGATGAAGGGTAAATCTTGATTTGCTTTTCCCTCTCTGAGTATGCATGTGATCACTTAAGAGCTTCTTTAAATGTTCCTCTTGCACTTTTACTGTAAGTAGCAGCAAGTCAATTGACAGATGTGCTTTCTATGTTTGTTTTAATAAACTGTACTGTAAAGAAAAAATTACACTCTCTTTTAGTATAGATTGCCATATTATTTGTTGCAGTCATTATATATCTATCTTTCAGTTTACTATATAAATTGTATCCGTAAGATTATTTCACTGGTATTATATCAATCTTTTTTATAACAATTCACTATACTATACATGTACTTATAATAGGATTATTGTTGTTGATGTATTGTCATCCCGAGATAATAGATGATGATAATAATCATCATCCTCATCATCATATCATTGTGAAGTGAAGTTGGGTTTTTGTTTTTGGTATTTTGGTATGTTTTTGTTTCTTATTGTCAGTTTAATCCATCATCTCTACTCCAAATAGTTTAAAGAATTTTTTTATATTTCAAATATCATTTATTGTTCCATTTTGATTCATTTTACCCAGCCCCATCGTTTCATTAACATTTTTCAACTTCTTTCAGGCCAATTGTTTCTCAGCAGCAGTATGGAAAATTAATTTGCTATATGTTCCCAAAGATCTTTGTACTAATCAGCAGTAAAAAGTTTTACTTTAAAACATTATTAATGACTTTTAAAAAATGTATATGTGTTTTATGGTATAAGATGAGAAATAATACAGTGTATTCATGTTGATATTAATTAATGTATGTAAATATAACTAACCTCAGTTTAAATAATGGTTATAGTATACCAATTTAAAGGCAAATTTGAAAATTGATTAAAGCAAATACCAGATAACTAAAAAAATAAAGATGAGCTGAGTAATAAAAGGCAAACACTTGAGTGTATTTCTTTGTATTGTATTCACTTCACTTGAGTGTGTGAGCAATGGGGAGTGTGTGTGCTGGTTTTTGTCTGTTAGGGTCATCTAGAGTTCAGCAGCTCTCCTCCTCCGCTCTGCCCACTGAGGATCTCTGCAGCCCTGCTGAGCTGCCGCCACGCCCCACTGACCCAGGGCCTGCTGCTCTGGAGAAAACACATCTGCATGGGCCTCCTTTACCGAAAGCATCCTGAAATCCATCTCACGAACCTGCTTGAGCTTAAGAGGTGTTTCCCATAAGCCTTGTAATTGTAAAGATTCGTTTAGAAATGGTCTAGATTAACAGGTACTTCCTACCCTCACATGTCCGAAGCTCAGGAACAACATGTTTCACATAAGTCTTTAATGTTTTGTTCATTTTTGAGTCTATATGCGTATCATGGCCACTCATACTGATGTGTGCTGACATCAGGAACAACATTTTAGAGAACACAGAAACCCCTCAAGGACCCATGAACCCTCTGAGGAACTCTTGGACCATTGGAACCCCCTCAACATCCCTCAATGCCTCCTTTAACCCTGTGTTTTGTTGACGTTGGCTTTGCTTCCTTGTCATTTGGGGTACCACATACCTCACTGCTGAATGTGTAAAAATAATAATCATATTAACAAAATGTCTCAATGCTTTTCCTTTTCTTATGATCTTATTAAAATCCAACAATTAGAAAAATCCATTTGTCATTTGATGAAAGCAATAAAATGCAGGAAAGACCATAAAGCGTTGTTATTAAACCAAATAAGGAAACATTTTATGCTTTATATAGATATATACACTGATAAATGAAAGTCTACTGTTTTTAACCAGGTGTTACAGCTGGGACCCCAAACAGAAGTAATGTGTAATTTTCAGCTGCTGACTTCTGAAACATCAGTTCAAAATATGGTTTGTAAGCAAATGTGTTAAAGTGAAGTATCAAGCTGATAAAACAATGTTAAGTATGTTTTTTGAGGCGTTAAAGGGGGCCCAGGGTATCCATGATCCCAAACGAAACATGGGGTTAAAAACCCTTGAATCCCTCGTACGACCCCCCCCCCCCCCCCACCCCAACCGGTTCACACTCAGGTTTCCTACTCTCCTTCCAGGATCCCTGGAGCCAGTTCAATGATCCCTGTGGATCCTGAAGCTGTTTAAAAGAAAACTGATGTACAAAGTGAAACATCACCTGTTCCTTTTATTGTAAAGGTTTTCAGTATCAAGTCTGATGTTCAGAGGTGACTTTAGAAAATATAGAGGTGATTTTGATCAAATCGAGTTCACCATCTTTTTAAGTTAACATGATGTAGAGCTGAGTCAGCTGATGTAAGTCACATGTTGGGTCATTTATAAGAAAAGGAAAGACAAAAGGTCACGAACCAAAAGTTGGCTACAGAGGAACCTAAAATGATTTTCTTTTTCTTTTCTTTTTTGGGAAAGTGCGTTTGTCAGCAGCCTGTACTGTTGAGGTCAGAGTTCAGAGGGAGAACAGGGAGCAGGAGGTTATCAGGCCAGACATTCCTGTCCGTTCACTGCTGGGAAAGACCAGGAGAAAAGAAAAAGAAGAGGTATGAGCTATTTCCAATAGGTTGAATGTACAGATTGCGTTTTGTAATTTAAAACTTCAATTAAAAAATGTCAATCCCATAGAAGTGGAAAATATTACAGCTATTTTAATGAAGACATTTCTCCTTAAATTTAAGCAATAATTCATAATATAACCAACATTTTATATATAATCTTAATGGTGTTTTTCCACAGTATAAACTTTGTCTTTGTGTGTGTGTTTGTGTGTGTGCGCATGTGAGGCAGACAGGCCTGAACACCTATGACTGTTTGCCTTAGCTAACGTTGTATACCCCATGACCCCGTGTCCTCAACACACACACACACACACACACACACACACCCACACAGAGGGTGCTGAAAGAATATGGCACAATAGCTTGTTTATCTCAAGCTAACACAGCATGCAGACTCTGGTTTGTGTGTGTGTGTGTGTGTTTGAGAGAGAGACAGGGGGAAACAGGAACAGCTAAAGTGCATCAGCTATCCTAAATGCTGGGGCGAAAGCAAGGGCACATCCATCACATAGTGACAACACACACACACACACACACACACACACACACACACACACACACCACTACAAATTGACAATTGACCAAACAATATTTAATGAACAAACACATTTGACATGAAATCAATCAGTAATGGGGTAATAATAATTATCTAAGTCAAACGGCTGTTGACCAAGAACCTGAGCAAGCAGCACAGAGGCCACACACACGCACACACACCCACATACACACACACACACACACACAAAGAGAGAGAGTTTAGTTCCTTGAACAGGCTTTATCCTGGGTGCGAGGCAATGCCACCTGAAAGCCTCACTGTCTTCATAAATTTAGCAGAGGACCCATTGAAAGAATAAAATATTGTGTTAAAAAATGGTTTTAGTTTGAATTTCTGGAGACAAGTTGGGAATTTTCATATTCTCTTCAATAGAGCTAGAGTTTTCTTGTTGGAGCCAGCATCTAGTGGCCATTGATGGAATTACATTTTATAGCAGCAGAGATTCAACATTACTGTTGGATTGAGAAAAACTACAGTTCACACCTCGCACCAGAATGTGTGTCAAAAATATGTGAAGAAAAATTATGAAACAGATAGAAACATTACAGGTAGAACAGCCAAGTATACCTCAGAATTACTTCAAGATTTACGTCAAATCCCAAAGTTCAGTGTCAATGAAGGAAGCAGGTGTCCCCTGTTGAGGAAAAAAACAGGGAAAAAAAAAAAAAAGCAGAAAAAAACATCCTTTTCATACATGCACTGCAACCCTGAACTTATCTCGACATTATCCGGAGGAGCTATATGTGAGAACATAAATATCTGAATCAGTTGCACCGGACTTTACCCAGCTAGCTCCCTGGTGCAAAGTCTGTTTAATGTCCATTTAAATGCAGCCAGGTAAGCTCCATTGTTTGGACTGGGCCTGAACGCTCCACTGTGAAGCTAGCGCAAACAGGAGACTGGAATTTGTAGGAAGTGGTCAGTTTTAAAATGTTGACATTGAAAAACCTTTGTCATTGAACATAATCCAGGTTTTTTCAGAATTTTCCAATACTGACAGTCTTGTCTGGCAATAGCTTTAGGTAGAAGCATGTCTCATACTGTAATATCATGGATGGGGAATGTGTTTCCTACATTTCACCCACTTTCTAATGAGGAACTGCTAAAATACACAACACACCTTACTCATTTCACTGTGACTGATCAGGGAAAATTCCTAATGCACAGACATGTTACCATGATTACCAGATAATCTTGCATAAACATCTATATTGCTTATACAGATCAGGAGATCACTCTCTTGTCAGTTTATGATGAGTGGATTGATTTATTAATAGTTTAGTTTTGAATTTGTGCTAAAATCATATACAAATAAATTATCAATATATTTTGTGGGGCCTTGGTTTCATAAGTAGTCTAAAGTCAAACAGTTCCATTAAAATTTCATTAAAAAATCATTAAAAAGAAATCCCAAGAAAGACATGTCTGCAGGCAGTGTTATGATGTCAATGCTCTGAGACTTAAAAAAAAAAGAAAGAGATTAGTATCTATGTAGAAATGTCCAGACCATAGACAGGTCCCGCCTGTATTTAGTGTTGTCCACCTGTCATTGGCTCATTCAAGTTACATTTAGTGCTACTGTGTGAAGAGGGCCTGTTTTTCTCTGGTCTGTACTGTTTCCTGGAGGCCAGACGATGAGGTCATGACCACATGACCATCGATCATCAGCACTTTGACCACACAAACACCTCAGAGACTTGCCTGGGGAACCACATGCCATTATAAAACCTGAGGTTGCCAGGTGAGAATACTTTATCCTCCTTTTATGGCTCAAGTGCAGCCATGATTGAGATCTTTCCTTGCGCCCCTTACATTATTGTTGTTGGGTGAGTTGTAGGGTTGCCAGGTTTGGAGCTGTTCATTCCCCTTTATTTGCTCCAACTGACACATGACTGAGGCCTTATGTCATCTCTGTTCGTATTTTTAGCGTTGCCAGGTCAGCTTTAAGGTTGCCAGCTTACAGTCCCCCTCATCCACAGTTTGTGACTCATCACTGAGCTCCTCCTTTTGTCTTCCTTTCCTGTCAGCTCCAGCCTTAAAGTTACCAGGTTGGACTCACTATATCTCTCCTATTACTGCATGACTAATGCAGCAATCGCCAGGTTTGCAGTAGTCCATCCTGCTTTTATGGCTCCCTGTGACTTTTGACTGAGCTCTGTCCATAGTTTTTCTCTCCTTACTATTATTACTAGCATGGGTTACATCACTGTTTGTTAAAGTATGGTTCAGGGACATTAGTAGGGTCACGGCCGTTAATTCAGCCTGGTCCCCTTGTCTTCACTCTGAGCCCTGAGGAAAGCAGCAGCGATCCGGCTCCAGCATGTGTCAGCACCTCAACAGGCAGATGTAACCTCTTGCACTGGGTTGTTTTGAACATAAATTAAACTATAAAATTCCTTGAGTTTACTAATCTTAGCATCTGCAGCTAGTGTTGACCAGTCATTAAAGCTGAGCAGCACCAGTCACAGGCCCTTTGTAGGGATGACCACTGTTAACATTACAAATCCAACATGGTATTGCAATGCAGTGGTATGGCCAATGAAGAATTATAGTTTTCTCGTGTAAGTGCTGCGAGAAGCCAGGAGAAATGATTACAACAAGCAAAAATTGTTTCAATGTTTCTTGTTTTAAGACTGACCTAAAAACTGTTAATTAATTACTTCTTGGAGGTACTGGAACAAATTTAAACTTGTCAAAAATCATAATATACACAACATAATAGCCATATGTAAACTACACAATGAAAGCCACTCAAAAGCCTCCCTAACACTGTTGTCCCATATTACACACTGTTGGATAACCCCGGGAGCACTGATAACACTTTATAACAGTCTGGTTGATTTGTATGGGAGGTGAAAGGTAAGCTTGTTTTGCTCTGAGGATTTCAGGTCAAAAAAAAGTCAACAGTTATGGATTAGTGACTACTTCTACTTCAGTCAGAAGAAAAATGTTGAAAAATGAAAGTAACTGTAAAAAGGAGAGAACGAGATGTACTTGACCTGAAGGAGACAGAGAGGGCAGAGATTAAATGTGGTCAAATAGCATCCCCATCATTCATTTTTTCAGCTATTCTTCTCTTTGCTGTCCTTTCACCTTCCGGTTGTCCGTTACTTTTTAATATCTCTCCTTTATCTGTCAGGTCCACTCTGTCTTTGTGTGTCCGAAAGAAAAAAGTATTTAACGGCTTACTGTAGTACTGGTAATCTCCAGGGTAGATCTTTTAGATGGCTCAAAATCCAGAGGGGTTAGGTTTAAATTTCAAATGTAATTATTTTCTTTTTGTTGATTTAAAAAAGCCAAAGAACATCAATTAAACAATTCAAGCTGACAAAACTGAAAACTCTGGCACTCAGTTTTCTACTGACAAGACAAAATGCTCAGATTTAAAAATGGCAACATTTATTCTTTAACAGCAGTTTCAAACATGTGACTGGCTTTTCTCAGCAAGTCTGTCCTCTTTCACAGGTTGACCTGACACCCTGTCCTGACAGTATCACCACCACCCTTCATCTGTGTGTGTGTGTGTGTATGTGTGTGTGTGTGTGTGTGTGCAGAGATAGCCTCCTCAGAGTCAGGTTTCATTGACCTCTGTTGACCTTTGCTGGGGTCATAGTGAGGTTGGGCTAAGAGATTCTTGACATTTCTCTCTTCAACACCTGACCCAGCACATAACCAGGAGTGCGAGTGTGTGAGTGTGTGTGTGTGAGTGTGTGTGTGTGTGTCACAGGTGCCACAAGTCTGTAGTTATGTGTGTTATGCAGGTTATTGGCCCTCACCATATTACAGTGTGCTGACAGCAGAGACAGTTTTATATGTATGCCTCCACATCATGACAGGATGACAAATACACTCAAAACTGTAGATTTAATTAATCTGTTCATTTACAAACACACTGAAACCTTAATGCTTATTAATCCTTTAACAGCAACTGGTTCAAACCTGATATGAAAAGAACAAACAGTAAAATACCTCCTTTGAGAGTTGATTCAGTAAAAATGTGTGAATAAGAATATGAAAACAAATGAGAACTTGAAACTGTTAAGACAATAACTGTATAATTAATATATTAAAAAGCCAAAAGATTCCACAAAATGAAATACATTTTCATAATTTGAGTATAAAAAAAAGATGTTGCATTCTGTTTATGTGATAACTTTTGTTTACAAGGTAATTCATTCTTAATGCATTTCATTAGATTACAGAGGACACAAAGTCTTACGGTGTTCAAATTGCTGCAAGTGTTAAAATAATTCAGATGTGGTTAATTATCGAAAAGGTTCAAAAATATTAACATTGATAAAGAGTTCTTATTGATTGTACTGAGTTCAACGGACTGGTTAACATAGTGGAGATAATGAAACCTAAGTATGTAAAAAATAAATAAAAGAAAGACAAAGAAATAAGAAAGAAAGAAAGAAAGGCCAGGGATATTTCTAGAATAATGTTAATGTGAGTGTTGTGCATAAATAGGATTGGTAGTGTAGGTTCACATGCTGTAGCCTTTGTCCTTCTCCTTACTGTCTGCAGTGGGACTACACTGTAAGAAATAGTTGACAAAATGTACAATCCTCATTCTAAAGTTCAGCAAACACTTTCTGGGGAAAATCATTTTGGAGGAATTTTGACAAAATAATATTTTAATTTTAGAAAATATTCCACTATAAACAAGAGGAATTATTACAGAAACCAGGAATTAAGGACAAAGAGAATGAAAATACTGCCTTTGTCCTGGGACACGCACAAAAATTTTAGAGATTCTGTAACGTTACTTTTTCATCAGAATTTTTGGCTGATGTGAGGTAAAAAGGTATGCACGCACACACACACACACACACACACACACACACACAAAGCCCTGGGACAAACTTTCTACCTGTGGAGTGAGTGGGAGGCTCACATAGTGTAGGCCTTCAATGTGTGTGTGGATGTACGTGTGTGTGCGTGCGTGCATGTGTATGTGTGTGTGTGTGTGTGTGTGTGTGCAGGGGTCAAAGTGTTAGAGGTGGCAGGGAGGACAGGCGGAGGTGATGCCGCATCTTGTCTGCAGCACGGCATGGTGGGAAATCTGAGAACAGAGGAGGAGAGAGAGAGAGGTCAGCTTGTCATCACCATCGTGTGGGTTATCTGAGACGGGAGGATGGGGGGGGTGTCAGTGAAAGAGGTGGCAAGATAGGGAGAGAATGAGAGTCAGATGAGTTGAGGAGAGAGGTGGAGAATGACTATTTTAATAAATACAGTATATCTGTATGTAAATAAATCATTATTTATTCTCAGGGCGATTTTGGAATATTTTAACAGTATTTTATCTTTTTTTACTTTTTATGTCAGGATTTACTACTGTAGTGTTTTCTATTTTTGCCAACATTTACAAAGGCAACATTGAAGGATATGTTCAGACTTTTTCAAGTATGGAACTGCAAATGTCAGAATATACATCATAAACAATGTAACAGTTAAAATGGTTTTAAAAATGGGTGTTGAAGAAGAATCAAACGGTCCTCTGTCTTCAGGACACCTTAGAGGCACCCAAAACTCTTCTTTCTTTCTTTCAAGTGTCCTTTGGGAAACCTTCAACACACATTGTATGCAATCCCACTGTTCCTAAATATGAAATGTAAACTGAATATGTATATTGGAACCTTAAAGAATAGTGTGTTATTGAATAGTTTGTCTTATTTTCAACAAATATAATGAATAAAACAAAACACAATGTGTTTCTCTCAATACTTTCTGACTTTCCAACTCTGTCTTTGGCTCTCTAACTGCCTGATTACACTGGCATGATGTTGCTGCTCTTATGCCCTTAGTGCTTTCTGGGTTGTAACATAGACATTCTCCCTCCAAGCGTGTCTTGTTTGTCACAATGTCAGGGTCTTTTGGGGATGTTGCTATTTTACAGGTTAAAGTGCTAAAAAGTGTCCAGTCATGTTTCAGCTTAACAGAATCAGACTTTATGAAGGTTGCATAGCTGCTATAGCAGAATAACATAGACAAATATGAGCCTACATTAGCCTGCTGCTTTTCACAGTGATCCATTCAGCACTGCATGCTGGATGCCAGAGGAAACATTAGCTTTCTGTAGCGTTGCAGCATCCGTCCTCCTCGTTAAAGCCAAGCAGCGCTGGCGGTGGGACACAAACCTCACACAGGAGTTTGAATTTGCCCAGAGGCAGGTGAGTCCCCGCGGTGCAGGTGAGCCTCACGGTGCTGCTCGTCCAAAGGGCTCTGCAGCCTTGGCTTCATTCATCACCAGGCTGACACATTCCTGCTGTCTGCCTGAGGCTCACACTCACACACACACACACACACACAGCAGGCTGTTGTACTCCCACGCAGTGCCATGCGGTCAAACTGACAACCCTGCTCACCCCAAACACAGAGTCCATTCTGTTTGTTAGCCGGAGGTGAGGAACACCGGGATTCAGTGTCTGTTGTTTTTCAGTAGATAGATGGTATAACAATTATGAAACTTATAGAGATTTCTACAAATGCCAAAACTGAAAAAACAAACTACATGAATTAAACCTCACCACTGCTGTTAATGGTTCAGTTCCTTTTCATATCACAATTAAATCATTTTATTCATACATTACAGTATATCAGTATATCCTCAGAAACACATTAAAAGCTGTTACAAAGAAAGTTTTTCTCCTGTTCCTGTGTGTTGCTCACTGTGCATCATCCCCAAGGATTTTTTTCTGTTATGACACAAGAAAGAAGTCAGTGCTCTTTGATTAACAGGGACTGATAGCAAAACCTGACATGTGTTGAGTGAAAAAGTTAAAAATGTGAACACTTTGCAACCCAAGCATGTATTTACATTGACCAATAGCATCAATGTTGGTAAAAACAACGCAATGCTGGTGGACTTTTGCAGTGTAAGTTAGCTAGCAAACAAGCAGAGGTCATGGTCCACCTGGTTCCTCGTATCTGAAACCCAACCTGGGCCTGAGTTGAATGAAGTCAAATGAAGAACTGAAGATGTGAATAAACATTAATCTGTGTTCTTAAGATCCAATGGTTAATCAGTTGGAAATATGTGAAACATGTGTTTAGTGTAATGTGACGCACTACACCATACTAAACTAAACCGGGGAAAACATCACATTAAGGCTCAGTCTGAACTCTCTCCTCTCTTGACAAAAGATAAATCAAAGGACATGACACAGTTTTAGGGGTTGTGTTGAAAGTCTGAGTTCAAATTAACCACAGTAAAACGTCAGGGTTCTACAGACCTGGATTACCACTGTGTAAATGTGTAATCATCAGCCTCCCTAATTCCTCTTATGCAAATCACAGACACACCACTAACTGATCCAAGAGCCTGCTTGCTACATGTTTAGATACTCGGGTAGTAATTCACTTGCAGGACGACAGACTGATAAAAATGATTAGGGCTGTGATTAATGATTATTTTCATTTTTTCATTTATATTTATCAATTATATGTCAATTATTTTTTTTAAATAAAATGTAAGAAGATTAAATACTAGTGAAAAATGCCATCCACAAATTAAGATGACATCTTCTTAATTTTTAAAGTTGTTATAGAAAACATCATTATCAAAACTTTCTGTTGATCGACTAATGCACTTGAACATAATGAACCTGAACTCAGTAATATCTAAAACGTCCTGATGCTCCAGTCATAATTTGATCCTTTCTAATAGCAGTGGACAACAGGATTTATCCACTAACTCTGACAGTTAGATAGTTAAATCCCAACTGTCTTGACAAATTGAACTTCTCAAAACATGAGAAAGTACATAAACTAGAGTAAAAAAATAAATCCACCTAAACGATCAGCTCCATTCTGGTTCAGCAGTTTGGCGTTGATGAACGGATTCCACTCTGCTGACCAGTGAACAGTGAGGAAACCGAGCGTTACTTCCTGGTTTCAGGTTATTGGCTTGTGCACAAAAAGAAAGGCAGATGCTTTGGCACATGTTCTGCCAGCAGCATGTAGAAACTGTGCATGTGTCTGTGTGTGAAAGATACTTGACTCGGTGTGTATGGGGTGCATGTGACAGCAGTGTGTGCGCATGTGTGAAAGAGCTGTGTGGAAGACGGATGAGTGTGTGAATTCATCTGACTTCCTGTGTACCAGTCAGCTGGAAGCCTTAGACTTGATTAAAGCCTTTGTGTGTGTGTTTGTGTGTTTGTGTGTGAGAGAGCGAGAGACAATGATAGACTCAGAACAAGAGGGAGCAACATGGAGAGACAGTTTGTGTGTGTGTTTGTTGTTTGTATGTGAATGCATGATTGTGTACCATTAATGCACACAACCCTCAGTATCAGAGAACGTGTCTACATGTGGTGTGTACAGTAAGTGTGTGTGTGTGTGTGTTTGTGTGTGAGTTACAAACCAGATGCTGCCTGCTGTGAGAGACAAGACTGTCTGGCACAGAGAGACGAACACCACCTGGACGAGAGAGAGAGAGACAGAGTTTCAAATTTTTCACACAATCTTGACATCCTAAAATGCAAAAAGTTTGTGTTTCCCTATCAGGAAAGAGTTACATGAATGAGACTTTGAAGGTAAAAGCGATTCCACAGTGACCCTGCAGGTTCATCTTATATTAGGTGAACTGGGTCTGGTCATTTTTGGTCTCAAAATGTGTCAGACTTTGACATGTTGAAGCACATGAGATCGCTCAGCGAATCACTGGTGAAAGTTAATTTGTTATGGCCCTTACAATTGCGCCATGGCCTGTATATTCTGTATTGTTTCATGTGGTACCAGAAAACAGAGGGCGGATCCTGCTCTTCATTCATTTCACTGCATTCCTGTTAATCAGGTCAAAGTTTTAATTTGTCCAATACTTTGGTTTATGACCAAATACCTGCAAAACTAACGACATTCCCATCAGCCTCAGCTGCACTTTGTCTTTAGTGCTAATTATCAAACATACCAAAAGGGTCAACTTTGAAAAAAAAGCTGCATAAACATAATGCACAGGCACGAGTGAAATGGAGTGTATGCATGTGAAGAATTGAAAAACAGGCACCCCTTGTGCACCTCCTGCAGTACAGATTGCCTTTTGACTGCAAATGAACTGTTGTATACTTCAGCTGGAGCCATTCTCAGGCCACCTCACACAGCTGGACTTGGGTTTGGTTTTCTGGTGTACAAGGTTTGGAAAAAGCATTCATATTACCAAATATTTAAGTGAACAAGCCCAAATTCTGACTTACCTGACAAATTGCACCTATTGCACCAGTCAACCAAATTCAAGACACTGTCTTGGTCACTGGTAAATACAGCCTCAGTTGGCAATGAAGTAAATGAATAACACCTTAAGTAAATTTGAGAACAATTTTGTCAAGGTAACAGAAGGTGTAATGTCTGAGTAATACTGGGCAAATAAAATGTTGAAGACATTTGTAACAAACTACCTGAAGCGAGGTGTTAAAAAAACGAATAGAGTAGCCTCCAACTCAATGCTAACATTAAATGATAACACTAAAATGAAATTCAATGTAAGATTGTTGTATATGGTGATAAGGTCTTTGTCATTGTAGTAATGGTACCATTACCTTCTCACCCTGAAAGGGAAGTAGTAAAAAAAGCTTTTTTTGACAATGTGTATGCGTTTTAGAAGACAGTATGTGATTAGAAAATGTACAATCAAACACTGAATGTTTTATTCCAGAGGATAAATCAAATCTGTGACACACTGTTTTATAGTATATGTCTCACATGGACCTTTGTGTATCTCTTGGTTTTGTATAAGCTGTTACTACCTTTCAAATGCTGCTCCAATGCAGGTTTTGGGTCAGTGAAACCAAATGCAGCGCTGGGTACTTCAGTGGGCCAGGGAGGTCATTCTCACCAAAAAAGAGCACTGGGTGTATATGTTTGTGTGTGTGTGTGTGTGTGTGTGTGTGTATGTGTGTGTGTGTGTGTGTGTGTGTGTGCGCGCTAGCGTGAGTGAGTGAGTGAGTGAGGGAGAGGAGGAGTGTCTCTGTCCCTTAGGTCTATTGCTGAGCTGTCTCATCAATAACCTTCATATTGACAGGTGAAGGGACACACACACACACAGGCAGGGACACCCCCTCAGTGTGACGACTCTCTCTGTGTGAGTGTGTGTGTGTGTGAACTGGTCTTTATAAAGCGGCAATGCGAATTAGGTTTTTAGGTTTAGGAAATGTCCCTGTGTGTCTTCAGTTCTGTCAGTGAGCAGGTGGTCAGTCCAGTCTCATCTGCCTTCCCCTCTGTCACACACACACACACACACACACACACATACAAACACACACACACCCTAGCAGAGCAGCTCTCTTGGAAAGGACAGATGTGTGTAGTCAAGAAATTGTACACAGAGGGAGCATCTGTCAGGGAGTCGGTGTCTCTCATTTGCTCTCTCTGTGTGTATATGTGTGTGTGTGTGTGTGCCAGGTTTACAAGAGTGTATGAAGTAACAGAGAGAATCACTGTGGAAACTAAGACTTTTATAGATAGTTTGATGTCTGTGCGTGTGTGTGTGTTGCTGCGGATAATTAAATGCCAATAGGGGAGAGAATCTCATTTGCAGTGAAGGTCTTTATAGCAGAGTTCCCATGTCAATCACACACACACGCACACACAGGTTAACGAGGAAATTAAGGTAGAAGACAGAGGAGCAAATGAGAAGGCAGGAGAGGTGCAGATGGAAAAAAGAAGAGAAGTGTTGATGTGCAGATAGAGGGAGCGAGGAGGAGGAGGAGAATGTTTATGAGGCGGATTTGTAGGTCAGAGACGAAGATGAAAGGAAGAAGGACGGTAAGGAGGAATGGAGAAGATAGGAGACAGCGAGAATGAAGAGAATGTGAGACAGTAAGAGGAGCTTAGGGAGCAGGAGTAAGTGGTCACCAGAGAAGAGGAAGAGTGGGAGGTGTAAGACAAGACAAGGAAGGCACGAGACGATGAAGAGCTCGTCAGGGAGGAAAACGAGAAGCAGGAGGAAAAAGAGGATGATCGGTAAGAGGAAGAGAATGTCAGAGAGGTAAGAGAAGGAGGCAGTCAGGGAAGAGGTCAGTGAGGAGCAAGAGGAGGTGTGCCACAGCCAGTCCTGCTGAATAATCACAAGTGACAGTTAATTTAACTGCTGACAGCCTGTGACTCTACTTTCACACTCTATGCATGATGCAGGACGCTGAACACACATTCAACCACTGATGTCCTTAAGGACCTTTAATATGAGACTGTTTAGCATTTATACCAGTCACAGCAGGTGCTAGATATCACTGCTAAACAATGGGGTGATTTTAAGCTTTTGTTTGTAGAACACATCGAACAAACCAGTCACCTGATGAGGTAACTGTAGTAGAGGTTTGTAGAGGTCCGAACCAACTTGTGGAAAACCTATTTGAAACCAACGTGCATAAATACATTTTTTGAAAAAAGAGAGACCTGATCCCAGGAGGATTTCCACGTTCTGCCCCAACAGTAAAACATTCTTTAACCAACTGGGTGACAGACAAAGATAACTATTCACCAACCAGTTCGATAATGGTGAATCAAATGATAAAAAATAATTTAATAGTATCAATCTTTTACAAAGGATGATTAACTGCAATATTTCCTCCTGCAGTGATTAGCTGATACTGAGCACATCCGTATCAATTTGGATCCACTCGGGTAGTAGATATATAATGAAACACAGACCTGTGTTAATAAAACAAGCCCCTACCTGATCGGATTAGGGTATAATTTGGACCCGATCGAACTTGGGTCATGGGACAGGTTTCGGTTCCTGAGAACTAACTGGACTTTAAACATGGTCAGGTGACATGCCATACAACCTGGTTTGTCTGATTAACTTTGAGGCCTTCAGTTGGGAGAATGCACAACCTTTGTTTGAGTTTTGACAGCTATGTTCTTCCTGCCCACTCAATCCATCAAAGAGACTCTCTTTGCTTTCTCCACCAGCCTTCGAGCTACATCGGTAGGCCCCTTTCTGGTAATCCCCAGAGTGGTTAGAAGCTGCCAAACCAATGCTGTGAGAATTACCTGCCTGCAAAAAGAATAGCCAAGCTTGCCATTCTTTATCTATATATCCCTGCAGTATAAGAAGTGGTCAGAGGCGCCTCTTGTCAGCCCTGCTCCCTTGGCACTCGGAGTTCTACCATAATTATCTTCTATTGTCCTGGGAGACCACAGCACAATATCTGGACCTGGATAGATATGGATCACATCTGAAAACTACAGCTTCCCTCCAACATA
Source organism: Lateolabrax maculatus (assembly GCA_031216445.1). Classification (NCBI taxonomy): domain Eukaryota; kingdom Metazoa; phylum Chordata; class Actinopteri; order Acropomatiformes; family Lateolabracidae; genus Lateolabrax; species Lateolabrax maculatus. The sequence continues at coordinate 3,400,721 of CM062216.1, forward strand.
AACCCTCGTCTCCCACGATCTTGTATTTGCAGTACAGTGACTGTAGACCTTCGGGACATGCTTGGCTCTCCCTTCTGGACAGAGGTGAGTGGTCTGACTGCTTTATCTCTTAAGGTTCTTGTTGTGGCGCCATGTGTACCAGCTTGTCAATATGTATAATGTATTTTTACAATACGTATGTATGTGTTTGTTTGCATTTGCATTGCTTTATTTGTGTAAATTTGTGTATTGTGTGTATTCTTTCTCTTGTGTGAATGTAATCTTTGGCTTTTGTCTTGTTTCTATTCAGTGTGTTTGTTTTCTTAACATTGTGGATGTGTAAATGCAGGATGCCGGATTTTTTTCCTTTGTCAGCTTGAAACTTTAAGGCTTTTTACACTTGATCAGTGGTGTGAGCTGTGTTCACTGCAATGTGGACTACAGAGCACAGTGAGAGGCAGTGTAAAATAGCTTTACATGAGTAAAGTATGCTGGGAAATTAGAAAGACAAACAGCAAGTCCTGCAAAGTTCATTCATGAATTGTGTGTTTCAGTTGAACACAAAAGAGGATGGTGGCTACCATCCTTCTTCAGACAAGAAGACAGGTAGGATCAAGAGGGTTTGGGAGTATGAAAGCATTCTAATCCTCTATTCCCATCATGGATCACTTTCTTTATCATACTTTACTTTCTTTGGCTGTGCATTGATTAAACAATACCCAAAGAAGTGCTGCTATGAGGGTCAGCCACTTGATTCTCTTCATAGGAAAACAATAGCTAAGAGGACAACTGTGTCCTCAAATGCTTATGTTTGATTATGTTCAAAAAAATGTTGAAGGGCAGATTGATGGTTGATTTCAACTATTAGAGAGAGACTAAGGGTCTGGGTAGTTTCTAATTAAGTAAGGTATAATGTACAGCGATCCGAGCTTCATTTTTGCGATAATGACCACTGTACATCATCCTGCTTATTACATGGTTACTAACTAAAAAAAATCAATAATTTGACACAAAATATTGATTTAAAAATAATTTTATTGGTTCTGCTAAAAAGTCTATAGGTGGGACTGCTTCAGTAGCGACATAAACTCTGTAGCCTTTTTAGGATTAGCCTAATTCAAGTTAAACAAAAATTTCCATTGATGGTGTTTAAGTGAGACAAACTGAATGGGGGTGAATGACGTTACTGTCTTCATTCATCTCTACGTTTCATTCTTTGCAGTTGACACACCTGGAAACACATTTGTTACTAATGTTACGACTGGTAACAATATTACTATTCATCACAAATTGAGAGTGGATTGGAGTGAGAGGATAGAAAAGCGAGCAAGAGAAAATGGGACCAATGATCTAATTTTAATACATTCACACGCACAATTAACACTGAGTCTGAGAGGCCATCACATGTTTGTTTCTCTATGCGTGTGCAAGTGTGTGTGAGTGTGTGCGGACCTGTGGATTGATGTGTGGTCAAATGAAAGAGGAAGGCTGGTGGATCGCGCTTGAATGGAGCTTAATTTACATGCTAATGTGTGTGAGTGTACGTGTGTGTGTGTGTGTGTGTGTGTGTGTGTGTGTGTGTGTGTTATAGTGCTGTGGATGATTATTTTAGTCTGGATCAACGGTGAGATGAGCTGACACTACCTCAAAGTGATGTCACTCTCTGTCACACACACACACACACACACACACACACACAGTTGACAGGTTTAGGAAAAGAAAGGGTATCTTTACAAAACATCCCTTGAGTCATTCAACCACAATGTCCAAGCTTGTGTTCCAAACATACATCCTTCTTACTTTCTCAAACCTCAGCTCTCCTCACAATGGACCTTTTGATTTGTCTCAACAGCAAAAGCACAGGTGTCATTAATTACACTAATGATGGCTGCATTCCATTTAGGTATGTGAGTCCCGAGTCCCTGTATTATGCATGCAGTTCACTGACTTGCTGAGACATAAATGGAAAAGATGCATTATCAATGTTATTTGGTGATGACATCTGTTGTTTTTCTTGGGACAAGTGTCATACCACCAGTATCATAGTAATTCCTAGCAGGGTTTGAGTGTTTATGTGTTCACACTGGAAAAATGTTTGATTTAGTGAAAGGGGAATCAATTTTTGATTCTTCCACAATTCTGAATCCATTCCAAAAATGAATGAATGAATGAATTTAATTAATTCTTAATTAATTAAGTTATTAACTAAATGTTATGGTTTCTAAGTGCTATGTTGATATAAATTAATAAGGTGTTTATGTTCACACAATACTTATTACCATAGATGTTTTTAACTAGCTTGCACTTGGACCGCACTTCAGTCTTAGGACAATGGATGGGGTGGATGGAGGGCTCATTAGGTTGATGAAGCAGCATTATGTTTAATGCCAAAAATGTTTGCTGTTGCAAATGTAATAGTTTGTTAAAATCATTTCTACATGACAGGGGTGGCCAGGGCACAGTGCAGCTCCTGGATGGAACACTTCGGGTTTGAGTTCATTTTTAATGAAGTGTTTAAGTCAATAGACATCATATGCCAACACTCACAGACTAACATTAGTGAAGACACTGCACTACTTCGAGCCAACTGCAGCCATACAACATGCTGGATAATGGATGATGGTCTCTACTGTACTAGCTGTGCAGCACAGTGTTCTCCACTGATTTGGACATAATGTTATTGCAGTAACAACCCTGTGGAGTTCTCTGACTCCAGAGCATGTATTCTCATGTATTCTCACACCTGTGTCAAGACCAAATAGCTTAAGTGAACTTAAGTACAAACTCAAGTGAATGGTATAGCCCACAGTGCACTGGATCCCTTTAATCTAAATGTAATTGATTGCGAGACTGTTTAATATTGATATGCCAATATAGTAGCTGTACAGCGAGCTTCTTATACTCACAAAAACTGTAATAATTGTGGATGGTGGTGACACATCTGGAGGAAGATCTCGAGGAACTGACTGTGTTAGTGTGCTTTTACATAGTGCAAGCATGCAGTGATTCTTGGCAGCAGCTGTACTGACCTTTTGGGCTGTAATTGATCCTCCTGAACATCTACATCCTAATCAATCAATCAATCAATCAGTCCATCAATCTGCCAGTGTTTCCCCACTGTATGTTTGTCTGTTGAGGGAGGATATGCAAAACCTGCTACAGTCTGGGTTATTAAAGTGGTAAAATCAACAGCTATTGAGATTGATCAAGTATTAAGTGGGGTAATACAACCGGCATCCTCCCTCTCTGCAGTAATGCAAACATCAAACAGTGACGTCTTCCTCCATTCCCTCCTTCTTTAAAGAGGGTGGAAGAACAAAAGAGGAGATGAAGATTTAAAAGAAGACAGAGAGATGGTGAGGAAGGGATGGCACTGAATCCACTGTTACCGTAGCAACCGAGAACCCATCACCCGTTCCCATCAAAGCCCTTCAGGTCCCAACCCCGACCGACACGGTAGTTACGGCAACCAGGCAGATACAGCGACAGAGAGAGGCAAATGGCAAGAAGACAGACAGACAGATAGACTTCTCTTCTCCTCTCTGCACCTCCTTTGTATAGTTACCTTTTATTTTCTTCCAAATTTCCATCTTCTCTTCCTTTTCATCCTCATGGGTCATTTTCTGCCCTTTCCTTTGTTTCATGTGTATCTCTCAGATCCTCTGCAATCTTCGTTCTTTGTTTTTGCCTTTGTTTTATTCTACTATTCTATTGTTTTGTCTTTTGTTCTGATTGTTTTTGTTCTTCATTTTCTTTACTTCTTTTCTTGCTCTCCTACAGAGGTTCAAAGAAAACAATCATTTCATAAAAAAGACAAGTGATGGAGAGCTTTTTACCCACCAAATCAAATCCAAAGTAGACCAGTTTGGTGGAAGACCAATCTTGCAATACTGTCGCAGAGACTCCAGTGTCCAGTTTAGGGTTCATACACTTCACTGATGAAGCTGAGAATTATAGAGTTACACTCCAAGACATGATTAAACAAAGTTTTAGTTTTATGTCTCCACTTCTGTCCATATTTTTTCCCATGTGCAAGCTTCATTTCTCTCTCTCTCTCTCTCTCTCTCTCTCTCTCTCTCTCTCTCTCTCTCTCTCTCTCCTGGGACTGTAAGATGTCATCAAACATTGCTAAATTTGTGATTTACAAAACAATGACATTGTCACACCTTCCTAACAATAATCTGGATTACATTCACAGACAAAACATTGTTTTACTTCCAATGACAACATTTAAAATCCATTTTTACAACATCTGTGTGCGGTGATTATAGTATGGGTATGGTTAGTTAAAAAATCTGATTGTTGCAAATTAACTATGTTTGAGGTTAGGTAATTAAAACACTTGGGTCAAGGTCTGGGGAAGATGGTGGCTATGGTTAATAAACCTTAACTGCAGGTCTGTGAAAGGATACAAACTCTGGTCTCCCAGAGTTTCTCTCTCAATTGTGGTACACACTTTACTATCCACCACCCTACATAGAGGGCGTACCACTTCCTGCATTGACTCAATGTTGGCATTGGGCATAAATCCTGAGGTGTAGCAGTGTCCAATATTTTAGTAAATCCAAGGATACTTTACTGAAGCAGCAGTAGTGATAGCAGTAGTAACTCACAATCACAACATATTTCAGCTATTTCATTTAATTTTTCTGGTGCTATTACTATGTATGATTGTTTGTTACTTATCTTATTGTGAAGAATTGAGCTCTAATCAACCCAATCTCCACACCCTTACTTGTTGTCAACATAAAGGGCATAATGCTTCCTGCACCGGCCCTGAACATTTGCACTGGACCTAAATCCTGAATTGTGACCTCTGGAATTGTCCATCATGAACTCTGCTGGTCTCCTTTGACATTGCTGCAGAGTCTCGGGTGGATTAATTCAGGGATGGAAGGAGTACTAGTATATTATACTCAAGTAAAATTTTACTCAAGTAAAAGTAAAAGAACGTCTGTAATAATGTACTCAAAGTGAAAATTAGGTCAGTTAAAATGTACTCTGAGTAAACGTTACTGATATATGATACTACTGGTAAATTAAAGAACACCTTTAGGCTACAGAGAAAGAATACACTGAGTGGAACAATATCTCGCCACAGAGCCCTGATGTCCAAACCAACACCAACAAACAAATAATTCCATTTCTATAGACAGCACTTTGCAGTCTGTTTGTACAGCTGCTTATTAATTATCTGTAAACCCACTACAATTAACCAGATGACCTACAAAGACTATTCAATTAAATAACTGACAATAAATAAAAAGTATGTGGACACTATGGCAGGTGCAACAAGCATTATTAGGCCACATAAATGAAATAGCTTGACACTTCTTATAGAAACAACCGCAGAATAAAGCATCACCAAGGCAACTAGCGCAGAGGTGTATAAACAACACAAACTCCACAGCGGCTGCAGCCACAAGCACACATATGAAAGCAAACAGAGCTGCACAGTTGTTACACACACTGTAGCGCACACACACAATGCTACGTTGCTAGGCAACGCAGTGGTTGTTGATGTTCTTCTTTGGAAGTTTGTCATTGTACTCACCTGTCTGAACATCATTCTGTGAGTCTTGCGCACCAGGAATAACTCCACAACCTGCTCTACAGGTCTCTGTCCCACTATAACCAGTCCCTTCTACCTCTCTTTCCCACTATAACCCTCCCCTCCAGGGTCTTAATTGACTTGTTACTTATTTTTTCTCATCTTTACATGTACTTAGTTGTGTTTTCTCGTTGCACTAACCTCAAAGCTAAATTAGTAAACTCTAATTTGGTTCCATGGATTGAGTTCTTGCAATGTCTTTTATCTTGATGCCAATTGCAGATCCAATGCATGGACTCAATACAATAACAATTACCAATGCATTTATTTTAAGCACCCCATCTCTGGAAAAAAAAAAATCCAATCCCTGCAATCATCTCTTGTTGTTCAAAGGCATTGACTTAATCACTTGTCCTTGTGGAAAAGTCTACGTGACTAAGACAAAAGAGAGTTAAAAGTAGATTGAATGCGATGGGCACTTGGACTCTTTATTGTTAAGTGACAGGCATCCTAAATCTACAAGTTAGGGAGCAAGGCTCAACTCAGCCTCAGTGTAGAATTTGGCTTCAGACCAGATCTGTGTCAGAGGGCTGTGTATGCATGTGGAGATTTGTGTAAGTGAAATTGATTGGGACATATTATTGTATTTTTTTCTATTAATACACATATGTCTTGTTTCTATACCATTTTTGATATTAAATATAAAATATTTCACAGTGACTTGAAAGACTAAGAAATAATTTCACTTCATCCATTGACCCTTTAATATTGAACTGAAGAATGATTTGGGTAGATATGTATTTTTATTTTGTGGATTCTTCCTCTAATTTGAATTAAAGATGTTTTCAATGTTTCCCGTTAAGTTTTTTTGTGACTTTTCACAAACCTTTGTTTTTCCTTTCTTTTCTTTTCTTTTCTTTTCTATTCTTTCTTTTATTTATTTATTTATTTGGCTGGTGGACAAGCTTTTTGGTGCCTTCCTTGAATTGGCCTCAAGTGAATTTCCTTGATTTGTAACACCTGTCCAGTTAATGTAGATGCCAGTCAGATAAAAAGTTGCCAAAATATTGATCTTTATAAGTTGAAATAAATGTGTGTAGTAGTGTGTAGCAGCATTCCCTTTTTTGAGGTCTGCCTGTGAGCCAGCACCTCACTAGAAAAGATCTGGTATTCCCTGTGTTTTTTTTTTTTATAGATAACCTAGTTGTACCCTAAAAGTCTTCAAAATTTTGCAACAGGGGCTGAGACAGAGAGTGTCGAATTGTCTTTGAAGAGAACACATCTAATTTCACATAATTACAACACCAGAAATATTGTCAATAAGATTACACACATCCAAGTCCAGCCTTAAATTTAGACACAGTGCAGGTTGCCCCCTAGTGTTGTTGATTATGTACTGCAGGAGGGGGCTATAACCAGGGCTGGAGTGGTGAGTATGTGAGAGAGATTTTAAGCCTTCTCAGTGAGAGCACTCAGAAAAGTCAAGAGGCTATCTCCTTTTCCCTGTCACACACTCGCACACACAGAGACACACACACACATACTCCCTGACCTTTAGCTCATATCGTGGTTACACACTTGCAGCCTGCAGGTATCAATGGGCAGCTAGCTGTAGCCTAAAAACTGCAGAACTGATGTAAAAAATATTCATCTCACATTCTCTTGAAGAGTTTCATGGACATGATATCATATTACATATTAATTAAATGAGAAAATACACTAGTGGTGTAATAACCAGAACAGTATACTGTATATAAGACATTTTATCTACAAAAAAAATTTAAAAATTTATTTTCACATACTTTCAGATTTTAATCCAGATGCAATACAGATTGTAATCCCTATTAGTTAGTTGAGAAAGCCAGAAGAAAATAGTGAATATAAGGGGATGTGGGGAAAGAAAGAAAGAAAGAAAGAACGCAGCAGTTCAGCATTATCGACCACATTCTCCAACGCTTCACACAGCTTTACTGCACAGCCATACCCTAGGGCCCGTTGCCATGGCAACACAGTGATGGAGAGAGTGCAGGGCTGATGTCAGGGTCACCCAGAGTGTGAAGAGAGGGAGGCGGAGTGTTTGTGTGCGTGTGTGTGTGTGTGTGTGTGTGTGTGTGTGTGTGTGTGTGTGTGTGCAGGGCTGTGAACAGGGGAGGTTTGCTGAGCAGATCTGTCAGTACCTCTTTGGAGTCTTGCCAAACACACACTGCTCACTATCCCAGCTCTGTGTTGGTTTGTGTGTGTGTGTGTGTGTGTGTGTGTGTGTGTGTGTGTGTGTGTGTGTGTGTGTGTGTGTGTGTGGTGCACCAGTCACTGTTAGCCCCTGCCATCAGTTTTCAATTAGGGGGGTTAGTCAAACTGAGCTAACCTCCATTTCCCTCCATAAAGTACATCACACAAGCATTATTACACTACATATTGCATATTACTGCTGTGTTATTGCAGCGGTAGGAGGAATAAATGTAACTAGTTTTGTTAATGTTAGCTGTAGTTGGATCAGTAGTTGTAAGCATAATGGTGGCAGTATTTGTATAAGATGTAGTAGGGTGTGTGTCTGTCTCGGCAGCAATGTAGTTTGGATACAATTTACACACTATGAAGAAAAGAGACATTTGAGAGTACTACACACACACACATAGTTAGAAACCTTGCACACTGCACTGCCTCTCACTGGCTGGTTGTGGTAATAGCAGCATCTCTGTTACTTCCCCACTGTATAAAGTCCTACTCAGCTGTCCTAATGTGTGTGTATCAGTGTGTAGGCTTACTACTGACAATAATGCTGCCAATCCTGACATAGTATTACTACTACCATTGACACTAATCATTACTACTACTACTAAAACTATGGGTGCAAGTAGTATCCATAGTTTTAGTCGCTTTTGCTACATCTTTCCACACTGCATCTGCTGTTATTTCTATAACCTCATTAATCAAACCATGTGGTGTCTGATGTGTTTCACTTTTGTACCAGTGTTCATTTTGGCAATTATGTATATTACTTTTAGTCACACTTTAGCCATTTGATTGCCGAAATTAACATTTTGTTTTGTTTTACACAACAAAGTTGTTTTAGTCTAGTCTCATTAGGGAATTTTTTTGTCTCATTTATATCATTCATTTTTCATTTTGAAAGTATTCTGAGGCTATTGCCGTGGACCTCTTTGTTGTGTACAGTTACCATGGTTACAGTTGTTGTTTACTTGTTTATACTTGACTGAACTAGTTCACACACACACACACACATACACACACACACACACACACACACACATTGTCCATGTCTGTCTGCTCTGTCTCTCCTCAGTAAATCCCATCTACTGATATACTGATGGCCTTTTAATACAGAAAACTCTTTCTATCTATTTATCTAAATACAAGTCCTTGGCACTCTAGTCGAGTTAACCAAGTACACCCCGTGTCTAACACTGTTAGACACGGGGTGTACTAACATCTGAGAACATCACATTCAGTTTTGGACAGTGTGAACTATAAAGGCTGAACCAAGGAATGTTTTTTTTTTACTTTCACAGAAAAGGGAACTTTTGACCTAATGTCCTTAAGTATTGAGTCAACAGTGCTATCATGCTTTGCTATGTAAAGTCCATTATGTACACAGCACCCACTCAAAAAATGTGAAAAGGATTTATTAAAGGGTTCATTGTCATATTACAGGCAACAAGGATCAAAACTGTTACAGAAGGTGCGAGAGACGTTGAGTGGGAAGGACTTGACTGTAAAAATCACAATAGCCTCTTCAAATAAAGAATCCTTATTACAGTAAGTGCTGAAACACTCTTGATCAATATAAACAACCCTATCTCCAAATTGATATTGGACAATTCTGCAAAACCCTGCAATAAGATCAATAACATAGGAAATTGTAAATATAATAATGTTATGTTTGGGGAACTAAAACTAAATGCAGACTGTATTTGCAGGTCTGTGAAGGGACATGAACTGGAACTATCCTGATGCGCTAGACACTTGTCCACCACCCTGCCCCTTAACTCTCTCTTTCCACCCCTCTTCATAAATGATACACTACTTCCTGCACTGGATCAGGGTTTACATCATGATCTACAGACTTGTCCACTGTGAATTCAATGCCTAGGATACTGGGCTGGATTAAATTAAGACAAGAAAGATCATAGTCATACCCAGTGGTGTGGTGGTAACTGCTTTACAGCCGAACACATGCATTAGACATGGGTGAAGACAGACAGCGAGAAAATATCTCACACATACACACACACACAAACAAAGTAGGACGGTTTATTTAACTTCCTCTTGAAAAGAAAAGCAAATGATCACACCCTTTTTCTATCTTTCATTCCCTGACTTTTTATTCTCTCTTTCTCTCATTCTCTGTCTATCATCAGTGTGATAACGAGGTTGTAAGAGCTCGTTAACCTCACACACAGACCACAGCTCAACCCGAAACCACAACGGCTGTGTGTGTCTTTCTTTCCCTGTCGTTCTGTCATCACCTGATTTGAAAATACTTAGGATGAAGTAATATTTGCCTCCAACCATTTGTGTGTGTTTGGGTAAGAGCGAGAGGGAGAGATGATTCCACATTAGAGTGTTTAACTAAGACTTACAGACCTGTGTGTGTGTGTGTGTGTGTGTGTGTGTGTGTGCGCGTGCTTGTGTGTGTGTTTTCACTGGCAGCTTACAATGTCAGACAGTTGGCAACCAGGTGTAAAATGTTGCTTCCTCGGCAACGCTATAACCAGGAACAGACAACACTGAGCACAACCAATCAGGGAGAAGGACTGTATTATAGCCTGGGTGTTGTAGCGATATCACATGCTCACACACTGACATGTCATCCATGTGAAGACATGTCATCCTCTTGGCAAGCTTTGTTGAGATCTTATAAATGATGTCAAGCTCCTTTGGTGGCCATATTGGAGTTCCACTAGGTGTTAGGTATTGATCCACTTTCAGGTTGATAAAATAATTTATTAATGATTAGTTAAAGCTGCACTAATCAATAGTTTTATTTCATTATTGATCAACTGATGATGTGTAATGTTATATGGGTTGCTCATAGTGATGAACCCAAAGAGAATCATCCCCTGACTCTGCAATTTTTCTCAACTCTACAGAGCATTTTAGCGTCTTTCTGCTCGTGCAGCATTTAGCAACTAAACAGCCAGATATCATTTCTCAGGAGTTGGTGGAGACCAAACAGATCTAAAAGGAGAGTGACTATCGCACTTACATGTGGATGTGTAATCAGGCAATTATTTACCAACACCTTCGTCATAATGACTTCATAAGTTGATAACACGTTATTGTCGAGTTTATGTGCTTGTTCTGCTGCCCCCAAGTAGCCAACTAATGAAAATGTAAGTTCCAAGGCTAACAAATCCCTTGCAGTCTTTTATCTCCTCTTGCTCTGATCGTAACTTCAGCAGGTTTAAATGAAAACATTGCTGACGGTAGATCATTTTAGCTGTAGCTAATTAACATTAATTAGTTAACTGCCAGTTAGCAGTTTTTTAAAACAGTTCTCTTGTTTTCCTACAATATCTTCTACTATCAATAAAGGCATGACTCATGTTGTCATGGTAATGTTTACGAATCTCAACTCACTTGGTTAAGGCTGAGAAAGACTGTTGTCATGAATACCAAAAAAGTCAACTGTAAGACAAGACAAGGTGTGTTTACTTTTTCTTTGTTGACCCAAAACCAATCCTCCAATAATTGTAGTTGAACAAGACCAACCGAGTCAAGCTTTTGTATGTAACAGTAGAATAAAGAGCTTAGAAATATTCAATATAAAACTAAACACTCTAACCACATGTCCATATCTATGATATAGCACTTTATGTAGCTTTGTTCCCGCAAATAAGAGAGAAGAAAAGAATAAAAACAAAAGAAAAACGACCTTAAAGGAGCCCTCCACTGCTTTTACGCATCAAGATTAGTGTAGTAGTCACAGGGATTACCACTCAACCTGTGACAACAAGACATAGGTGTTATACAAGGCATCCAGGTTCCAATGAAGCAATATTATCTAGTTGCATTATGGGGAATGTAGGTTCTAGCATTTTTTAAGCTTAACCCTATAGGGACTGTCAGCAGTTCGTCGCCTCTGCTCCGCCAATTTTTAGCTGCCAACAGCAACTCTATAGCTTGCTCCAGTAGTTGGCTCATCAGTCCGCAAACATGTCCCTGGTGGCCACAATTTTTGCCCTAAGGAAGTAAACAACATTTAAAAACATTAGGTTTCAAAGGGACTGTCTTTGTTAGAAAGTAGTTCCAATAAAATCTGTTTGCAGTGATAGTCCAGTTTAGTTATACACAAGAAGATCCTTTCTGGAAAAGGCAAGTTACTGTTAAATATCATTCATCAGTACTGAAGGCACCACAAAGGCAGAAATCTCAGAGAGGGATTTCTCAAAAACTGAACATAAACCAAACCAAGGTAAAACTGCAGTTTTTAACTGGTGAAACACACTTATTTCTAATACTATCCTGTCCCTATGAGTGAGGTGGATTTAAAATGACTAATGGCTATCAGTGTGAGTGCCAGTTCCAGTAACACACACTAATGCGAAAAATATAAATCCATAGCAATCACCAGTGGTTCTTATCTTTTTTTCCTGAAACTTTCAACTGAAGTGGTTCCTTGATGGTCTGGCTCTTCGCAAGCTGCATATGAATCAACTAAAGACTGATTTTCTCTTTTAAAGTTGTTACATTTGATTAGAAGTTCAGGCCTACAGGCAGGAAACTATACCTTATTTCACAAGGATAATACAAAAAAAGACACTGACATGATAATACTTTTGTATAGCAGAAATATGATTCTTTCCTGTTCCATGTGTCATCTTACAACTGCCAGAGGGGTCCTAATCCTCACTGAGATCACTGATAACACTGGACCACATGGACCACACCGCCCCTAGTGGCTAGCTATGTGTGTGTGTGTGTGTGTGTGTGTGTGTGTGTGTGTGTGTGTGTGTTTGAAGCCCATAAATTGTATCTTGATCTGCTCTCTCTTACTTTTGAGACAGAAAAATGAGATGGATCGATTCCTCCAAAAATCCCACCAGTGGCAATGGAAGAGTTATTTCTAGTCAACCCCCCACCACCCTCTCCCCCTCTCCACACACACACACACACACCACGGCACTGTCTGTCACACTGCACTGCCCTCCTCAGTTCAACCACATGAACTTCTATGCAACATATTACAGCCTGTTCTCATCAGCTCCCACCTGATTGGTCACTTCACATCCAGGCACCCAATCAGAAGATGAAGCTGGGATGGACAGCTGAGGTGTGTGTGAGTGAGTCGTTACACGTATTGATACATTTGCTTTTACAGTCACTTGTTTTTTGTTGCAGGTTTATTTTGGGCGTGAATTTGCTAACCTGCTTGTTTCCATGTTGTGCTTCAGCTGTCATGGATTCACTTCCAGAGCACTCAAAGTGTGCTCAAAGTGGCCTGGTTAACCAAAGGTGGACCTGGTTGTGCGTTCATGACTCACAGGTTTGGAATTGGGTGCGGTGCTGTTAATTTAACCATGAAACTAAATAGAGAGAGAGAGAGAGAGAGAGTGTATATGTGTGTGTGTGTGTGTGTGTTTATGTATGATTGACAGGTGAATAGGACCATGAGTTTACCTACTCCTCCTCTGTTTCATTTTCCCACTCCTTTTATTCCTGACCTGTCAGCCGCTCCCCTTCTCTCTCTCTCTCTCTCTCTCTCTCTCTCTCTCTCTCTCCCTCTCTCTGTCTCTGTCTCTGTCTCTCTCTATTTAGTTTAAATATTAGTTCAGTCTTTATTCAGTTCTTGTGCAGTTCTTTGAATTCCTAACATTTGATCAAAATAAATGTGATTCAGTGTTGTGAGGAAAAATAAAACTTGAGTTATTTATTTGTGCTCCCATCTCTCTTATATTTACATACATATGTTAAAATATATTTACATATGAATGTTTAATTGATGCCAAAAGTAACACAATGTTTTAAAAAAATTCAAAATGGGCTATTGAACTTAGAATTATACATAATAAATTACAAAACATCAGGAGAAAATTATATTACGTTAAATGTTTTACACTAAGTTAGGCTTTTTTTTAAATACCCAGAGATAAAAAATGTAATACTCAAAACTTTGATTTTGAATTTTAATTGGAAACAGGACCATTTGAGGAAGTTCTATTTAAAGAATGTTATAAATGTTATGCATAAAGGCATTATGCATTTTTTATTCAGTAAGAGAAAAGCCCCATGGCGAAAAGCACGACTATTAATTAAAACAATTACCTTTGAACAGGCGCTCAGGGCAAATGTTTCCTAGAAAGTCAAAGCCAACCAAGCTGTCCTCTACTTCTTTTTTTCTGTTAATCTACTTTTCTTTCCTCAACCTCTCCTCTCCCTCTCTCTCTCCCCACCCCTCTCTTTCTCTTTCTTGCTCTCCCGCCTCTCTCCTGCTCACTCTCTCTCTCACCCCCCTCGCTCTCTCTCTCTCCATTATTTACCTCTATATTTTCTCTCTCTTGTTCTGCCTATAAATAGAGAGTATACATAGAGGACTCCATTCATAGAAACTTGGCAGCTCTCTCTCCAGCCTTTCCTCCGGACCACTACCTCTTAATATTGGAGCCTTCATCATCCCTCTTTCCATTCCTCTCTTTCTCTCTTTCTCTCCTACTCTACATTTACTCCTCTTCCGTCCCTTATTCCCTTGCTTGCTCTGTTCCTCCATTCTGCCTCATTCATCCATCATTGCCCCTTGATCATCATTCCCCTCACTTTTTTGCTTTCTCCATCATCCTTCTGTCTGTCTCTCATTTGCCTCAGTAGCTCTTACCTCTCGGTGTGTTTGCTCTCTAAACAGGCTGCGTCCCAGAGGGGTGCTGCTGCAGTACTAAACCACCTGATTGGTATGAACACACATCATAACCACAGTTTTCCAGCCTGTTGCAGCGAACAACGCCAGCCATTTACTGTTGACACCGCTGAGTAGTGTTAACCTAGATTCAAACACACACACAGACACACACACACACACACTGTGTTAATGTGTACGCTGACAGGCTTATGTTGTGTTGGCAATATGCAGGTGTTAATGCTTTGCCAAACAGTGCACCACTCTCAGTGCCGTGATTAGCATGTAGCATGTGGCTAGTCAAATGAAATCATTCTGATCAGTTAAACAAAAACATTGAATTCAAATACTGCTGTGTGTATGTGTGTGTACAGTACAGTATGTAGGGTGTGTGTATAAGTGAGTGTTGTAGCATCAGCGTGATGCACCAGCCTCTTGTCTTCCTGCAGTTTCCTCCTGATACACGATTGGCTGAAACCTCACCGTGAACTCTCCACGGCCCTGCCACAACCCCTCAGTGACCTCGCCATGATACCCCAACCCACCCCTCAAGCCCCCCCTCCCCAGGGAATGAGCTTAGCTAATCAACCTGCTTCCACCTTCCATAGGTCCGCACAAATAGACTAGAATAGAATAGAATAGAATAGAATGTGCAGGGAGACATTAATTCCACCTCTACCTTTCCGCTTTGTTTTTATCATTTATATACATTCTGGGATCTTACTCAGTGAGGTACGAAGTAAAGATAATTCTCTTAAATTGAATGCTAATTTTGAATGACTTTCATGTTCTGATAATATCTGATGAAATGAGTTCCAGGTCTGAATCTCAAATGACCTGTTTATAGAGAGGAATAAAATGCTATGTACCTAAACCATCAAGTACTATGAAAATCAGATCTTGTTTCATGTATGTAATGTATACTTTGGTTCATTGTATAATTAAGTAGCTACAGTGGTGGAAATGGTTGAGTCATGGTTAAAGGATAAGTGAATGAAAAGACCCAAACCAACAATGAACAATGAATGTTTCCTACTAAAAAGTATTGTGTGTGCATCAAAGCCTGATATATCTTTTTCCTCTGTGCCATATAGCTCCATTGTTGTCCATAAACTATCAAAAACACATCAGTGAGCCACACTGTTGCACTTGGTGACATGTTCCTTCATCACCATGAACACACACTGTAGTTTATTTTGACTTCTACATATAACCATCCTGTTGCCCCAAATACTCACTAAGCACCAAATATGGATTAATCCATGTTAATTTCCTCTTGTTTGGTTAAAAACTACAGCTGTTTTAGGAGAATTATTGAGCCTTTTTTGAAAGATGAAAGGATATATATCTGTGAGTTTTTAAAGATCAACATTCTTAGTAGGAACCAGTGGGTTTCTACTAAGAATGTTGAGTGCCATAGACAGGATCGGGAAGTCTGAAAATATTGAGAGATGGACTAACATACAACCACACTTCTTTTCATGGAATTTGTTGACAGGAAGAAAAATACTGAATACCACCACACTTTTAAAGCTAAACTCCCCCTAATCAATGTAGCATTTTACAATAACAGTAGTTATTGGTTGTTTGTTCAACATGATAGATATTGTTGTCAACATTTCTGGTGATTTTAATGCTTCTCTTGCACATTTGGTAATTTATGTAGGCATGTTTTTTCACTGAAAAATTATGCAGCATCAACTGAGCATGAGAATTTTACAGTATGATAACCAGGCAAATATACCACGGTTTCACGGTATTGTAACATTGTTAACATAAAAAAACACTTCTAAATAAAATAAAAATGAAATGAAGTCTCTTAAGCAAGCCTAAACCTGCAGCTAATAATATCAAATAAATGATTATCTTTTGTAAAATGGGATGGACACATATTATTACAATTACAATTTCGTGTTGATGCACACAGAAACACACATAAACACACACTCTCTCTCTGCTAGTCTCTAGTTTGTGCCTCTAATGTAAATCATAGTTTTTATTTGTATTTAACCATTTAAGAGCTAGCCATTGAATTCTGTCAGAATTCATTCAAAGCAAAACACCACAGCAGGGCATTTTTAAAAAATGCATTGCATCGTTTGACCTGTGCAAGACGTTTGCTCAGTGAAGTAACGTTGAGGGAAAAAACTAATAATTAAACTAAACTGGCTAATCAGCCACGCTTCACCAGGACATTTTGCATGTGGGGTTACCTTCCTCTTCTAAGCTGCCGCCGTTTGTGTTTCTTTGATAAACGTGATCACCGGCCCATGCCTAGCATCAATACATTTAAGGTAGGGATGACTGTTTACACCAGCAGTGCTAGAAACCCCTTCGAAAGCGGGATCCCTACTGCCAGCATATTTTGAAGCATCTCTGGATTGTTTTTGACATGAGTCACCTGTTTGTGTAATGGAACAGGCAACCCTCCCATTTTAACAAAACAATTACTCCACATAGACTTCAAGTCACAACCCCTTCCACACTCGGAATCTTTTTTTTTTTCCAGCTTCCCAACTCCAACAAATCTCAAACTGTCGATATGTCCTGAACATATTGACCATATGTGATCATGATGACGGCCCCCATTTTCATGATGAGCTTTCCGGAGTTGCTGTGGGAATAAAGAGTGAGAGGGGAAAATAAAATAAATGAATCAGTGAAGACTTCTCGTGGAGTCTGTACTGTAAAACTGTTTTTGTCCATTGAATTTCTGATATAAGTCAGCCTGGTTGTTTGCTGGCTGTTTTTGAACGGATGGATGATTCGGTTCATTAGGGTCTTGAGTCTGGTGTGAATTTGGGGGTAACACAAAGCTACTATCTGTGTGTGTTTTTGGATTTATACCGTAAGTGAGCAGGGATACATTTTTTTTCTTAATCTGTGTTCAATTGTTTAATACTCCTCACACATTTATGTGTAAGTTATTATCGCATAACATTTTACCCATGTCCCTAAATTAATCAAATCTGGGCCACACAGCATTTTACTTTTAAAGGCAGTTGTGCAGGCAATGGAGTGAGGGCCAGATGAGAATACATTTGGTTTGAATTGTCTTTGAAAAATGAGAAAGCTATTGACAAAAATCTGAAAAAAGCTCTCCTGGCCATTTCGCATGCACTTTTAAGACAGTCTAACTTCAGCTCATCAGTTATCGTCTGCTGTCAGGTCACCAATATCAAATTATGAGGTAAAAGTGACATCTGGTGAACAATAGCCAACCTATATTCTGCACTGCATACCAACAGTGGGGTGGTGAACAATGCTGGAAAAATTTGGATTCTGTTTGTATCTGCTCAGAGTTGATTATGTTTTTATACTCATGTACATCTCAAGTTCTAAGGTCTGCGGGCCTGGGCAGGTTCTATACTCAACTAGAGGAAAATTGCAATCTGGTTACTATAATAACCAGTAACTGTATTTGACCAAAGAACGCTTTATTCCCCCTAAAAAAACCTGCTGGAATGATCTGAGCTTGTGACCTCGCTGTGACCCTCTGACATCACCGTGACCCTGTTGTGACCCCACTGTGCCCTCTACATGACAGTCAGGCCACGCCCACGCTGACCTGCAGTCTTCAGTGGGCACTGTGATCAGCCCGCGAGCGAGTGAACAGGCGCTCTTTGATCTGCGCCCACGTCCTCTCTGCATTTCCTCCCTTGTCGCCACAGGAACGGCCTCCCTCGACCTGCGACCCCCCCCCCCCCCCACACACACACACACCTGGCCTCTGAGCTTGCAGCTTCCTCAGCCCTTTGATCGCATGCTGATGAGTCATGACCACACCCTTGCCTCTGGGGCGGGAACGGTGCCGGCCAGGTGTCCCATAGGCCGACACACACATGCTAGGACAGTGTGTGTGTGTGTGTTTCCATGTATTCATGTGTTTGTGTGTGTGGCTGTTTGTCAGGTGGTTCGATGAGAAAATTGGGAGTTGCAACCTTTTTCCTGACAGTTTGACCTTTTACTTTGCGATCAATTTGACACAGGCTGTTGCCGTGGCGATGAGGCATCGCTGGTGAAAAAATAGTTGTCTCCCATTTACTTGTATTTCTTTTGATCTGCTGGGAACTGAGAGCAAACCAGCAGAAACAGTCAACTACTGGTCACACATGCAAATAAGCAGTACCTGTACACTCATGAACAGGCTCCACCCATCACTTTTCTTCAGTGTTAGAAAGAAACAAGTCTCTCCTTCACTTTTTCTACACACAAAAGACTGTGTATTTCTGTGAATGCGTTTCTGTGTGTGCTTGTGTGTGTGCTGCTACGGTTGAGTGTATCTGTAAAGCTATATATACATAAAAGTGGCGTGTGTGTGTGTGCGTGGGTATTAGCCAATAGGGCGGTGTCTGCTAGACAAGATTACGTGTTGCCATGGTATCGCTATGTATAGATGCGTGCATGTCACGACGACATCATAACGCGATGCCCCACCCCTCGCAAACCTGTCGCCACGTGAACGCCAAACGAGCTGACCAATGGGATTGCCCTGAGTATTCTTTTTTCTTTTATGCAATCTCAGACCTACGTCATTCTTTAGAGAAAGGGGGAGGGGTATTTAAAGCTCCTCCCACTCCCCCCCACGACCCCTCCCCATCTCCCTTGGTGCCCTCTAGCTCGTCTCAACACTGCCCCCTGGTGTCTGGTTGGAATGACCAACACCTCTTTCCTGCTCCTCCTCTTCGCCTTTGTTCTCCCTGTTTTTTCTTTTTTCTTGGCTGGTCTGTGAGTGAATTATTGGATTTGTCATTACCTGTTTCCTTTGCTGTTGTCTGTCTTCTGACCACCTTTCTCTCCTCATTCTCCTCTTCTTTCCACAGTTCTTTCCTTTCCTTTTCTCGTCATCTGCTCGTTCTTTCTCTCGACTTCTCTCTTTTCCTATCTCCTTTTTCTCATTTCTTGACTGTTTCCACTCCGCTCTCTTTGTCTACCATCCCTTCACCTCTTCTTGTGACTTCTCCTCTCTTCTCAAAGGTCTCGGGGAGGTCAGAGTTCGGAGGGAGTTCGCCGTCTCTTCCTCTCAGCCAATGACTGATCACTTCCTATTTAGACCAGAGAGACAAATGAATGGTGTGTGTGTGAGTGTGTGTGTTTGTGTGCTTGTGTGTGTGTGAGAAAGTGACGAGGTCGAATAATAAAAAAGCAGAAATAGAGGAAACCTGGGAAATGAGGTATGATAGAGCGGATCAGAACAGAACAAAGGTTTATATTAGTTTTATTATAGTCACCATTATACATAAACACTCAACTTTTGCCAAAGAAATATAGTTAAAAATCGTACAATAACACAAATGATGTGCATTTCAAGGATACATCTATTAACTTCTGTATAGGATAAATGGATTGAATCAAGAGGCGCAATAAGGAAAGCTGTGTAAAAAGAAACAAAGCGGTGTAAAAAGAACATTTGTCATCCACAAAATGAAAGTTTCTACATTTTAAAGACCTAATAATTAAACAGTTTATTAAATTAATTAGTTAGGTGTTGCATCAATGCAACAGTAAGAGAATTAATGTAGGATAAAGTCATGCATGACATCTTAAAAGGGAGCAGACAAAATAACAGCAACACACATCGCTGTTCTGTGAAAACCACATAATTCCAAAACAGCAACTTTTCATGTTTTTTTTTTTGTTGCAGATGAACAGTCATGTAGGTTACTACATCCTACAAGTGTGAAGAATAATGTTCAGTTTTTGTTAGTTGGTGTTAGTTTAGTTTTTAACTTTTTATTCAACAGCCATTTACACTATTTATTATGTGCTTTTTGTCTCACTATAATGATCTACAGGCTGTTTCAATATTCTTCCACACAGGAAAAAACACTAATTTACAAATATTGAGTTGTATAATACCAGAATCACCCTTAAAAAAACACTGTCTGCAATTTAGAATGTAAAGTCTACTTCAGGTTGTGTAAAACTAAATACTCAGAAACTATACAGAGAACGTGACCTCAGTGTAGCTCTGGCCTCCCTACAGTTGTGGAAATAATGTAGATTTTCATACTCACACATGGACAAGTGTGTTAGTAACGATAGTGACATGGTGATAGAAACACACAACAACACACAATCACATGATGTGGGGTAACATATCACGTGAGTGAGTGTGTGTGTGTGTGTGTGTGTGTGTGTGTGTTTCTCCTACCCACACATGCACGCAGACCCTTGTTGCCCGCTTGTTGACCCATTTGCCGGTTCAAGTTCAGTTCAGGGGTTCACGGCATGTTCACTGAGTGTATGTGTGTGTGTGTGTGATCTGATGTAAAATGATTAGTGATGTCGTAACGGTACAATGTTGGAAAGATGCTGCTGCACTGTGGCAGGGCGTTTCATCAGAAAAGGGAAAACAAAAGCTTCAAAGATGATTTCAGTGATTTGGAGGGACAAAGTTGTGTTAAATTCTGAGACTAGGACAAGATGGAGCTAAGGTCTCAAACTAACAAAAAAAGGAGATATTGTTAGAAATAACGTAAACAAATATGTCACACCAAAGGACAAAGATAAAATTGCTTTATAATTAATGATGAATCTCATAATAATAATTGAAAAGAAATTATCATTGTTACATAGTCCTACAGTGCAGCGAGCATTTTAATGGATGTGTAAAATAAAAAAATCTTAAATATGATAAAACTAAATACTTGGAGGAAAATTGTATCAGTGATAATAATTCTAATGACAATAAAAAGTTAACAATACTCCTACAATATTCCTTTTAAAACTTTGTGAATAATAACCCACAAATAAAATGACTACAAATACTCTGTGGTATGATTTCAACACAATATTTTACAAATAATGGAATTTAATTTTTAACAGGCATTTGAAATAATATTAATAATACAAATATTATTATTAATAATAATAATAAATATATAATACATTTGCAGCAACTTAAAACATCAAATTAAATAAATAATAATAATGTAAGTAGGACATTATACAGACAATGAAAATTACTATTTTATTTTAATCTTCATTCAAAAACTTGAATATTAGTGTGTGCTATATTTCCTGTTTATAGATATTTTAAAATATATCTACATATATCTTTATACAGTTAGCACTGTGTTTTTTTAAGATTAAGATTAATTAAGAAAGAGTCTCCATTATTATTATTATTATTATTATTATTTTTATTATTATTATTTTATTGTGTATTTGTTAATATTGTTGATACAGTATATGTTGTTTTCCTGGTAGTTTGGGAGCTCTTTATGCCTGCAGCTGTAATAAAACCTGAATGAAAATGATCATTGAAATATGAAATGATGATAAAAATTAAAACTGTAAAATAGGACTGTTAGTGAGAATTCAGATTATTTATTAGATACTGTAAAACTAAACCAGTCAAGAGTCACTTTAAAAATAATAGATAAAACAATTTTGTGTGTTCAAAATGTATTTATAAAATAATTTAAGGTAGGCCTATTGTTTGTGTATTATTTATATTATTATTATTATTATTTCTATAAGTGTGTTGTTGCATAAGTAGCATTTATGATTTTTGTCATGTTTTACATGAATTATTTTGTAATACTTATTACAATTACTGTGTGTATTTTATTTCCTATTTAATTTTTTTCAGTTGTGTGAAATATATGAATATATATACATATTTGTTTTCTTATAGTCCAAAGCCTTTCCATTAACACCAGTATGCTAGCTATTACTGAACATTTTCAAAGTTATTGTTTTATTTTTAATTAATTATAGTTTAAAGTGTATAATACAAGTATATTTGGAATTTACATGATCAACAAATAAATAACTTGAATGTAACAATAATTAAATATTATTCTACCACCAAAAAGCTTTCCATTAGTATTTCAATTCAACAATTAATATTCAGTTTATTCCCGAATGACTTCACAGATCTGTAAGTCTGTGTGTGTATGTGGTCATGTATTGACCTCTATTCTCCAATAACCTTGCACAAACACACAGCAGCGTATCCATTAATGTAGCTTTGAGTTCAAAGCACCTGAAACCAGTTTATGTCCCACTGAGAGAGAGAGAGAGAGAGAGAGAGAGAGAGAGAGAGAGAGAGATAGAGAGAGAGAGAGAGAGAGAGAGAGAGCAAGGAAAAGAGACAGACGAAAACAAATGAAGGTGTCAGAAACAGGAAGAGAGAGAGAGGAAGGAGGAAAGCAACAATAAAGGCCAGATGAAGGATAGACAGAACAACAGAGAGAGAGAGAGAGAGAGAGAGAAAGGGTTAAACACAGTTCAAGGGTTCAATTTCTGTTCACACACACACACTTGGTAACTCTCTAGTCGGTTATCAGGTAGTTAACTGATGGGAAACAATTTGTGTGTGTTAGTGTGTGCGTGTGGGTTTGCTTGAGTCCTCCACCAAATGATACATGTTCAGTGGTGTTTTACTGTGTGTGTGTGTGTGTGTGTGTGTGTGTGTGTGTGTTTGTGTGTACAGTATGCATAAGTATGTGCGCATTGTTG
The DNA here is from genome assembly GCA_031216445.1 of Lateolabrax maculatus. Classification (NCBI taxonomy): domain Eukaryota; kingdom Metazoa; phylum Chordata; class Actinopteri; order Acropomatiformes; family Lateolabracidae; genus Lateolabrax; species Lateolabrax maculatus. The sequence continues at coordinate 3,423,571 of CM062216.1, forward strand.
TAAGGCCTTGGCGGAGATTGTTTTGCAGTGTGTGTCTGTGTGTGTGTGTGTGTGTATACACATTTTAACCCCAGGAGGTTGCCAGTCTTGGCGCTTGCCGACTTTATTCTCATAATGAGTCCTGTGCATGCATGTGTGTGCATGTAGGTGTGTGTGTGTGTGTGTGTGGGTGTGTGTGTGTGCGTGGTTGTCTGTTCGCTGTCACAATAGGAGCTCCATCTGTTGGCGTCGCTTGGTTACAAATTTGGTGTCACCCGCCCCAGTGGAGACGAGACACATACCCACACACACACACACTGAGCTGTATGGTAATGTGAACTTAGTTTCACCCGAAAACACAATGTTTGACCTGACCGTGTGCTCCGCTTCGCTATTCCTCCTCCCTCTCTTCTGTCTTCATCTTCTCCTTCTCCTCCTCTTCCTCCTCTCCTTTCTTTCTGTTTCCTCCTTCTCTTCCTCCACCCTGCATACCACAAAAAACATTGTTTGGATGACAAGGAAACCCCATTCAGTTCCACCTCTCCTCAGAGCCCTTGTTTTGATAAGAAAGAGAACAGAAAGAAAGAAAGGATGCTTGCTAGTAAAATCACAGAGCAGAGGAAACAGAGAAAGAGTGAAACAGGCCAGAAAGCCAGGGTCTCTGTGGCATGTCAAGTTTACCCTCTGTCTCCATGGTGACAGGATCCAGTCAGACGTCAGACAGATGTAAATGCAATTCCTCTCCAGTGTATTCATCAGCTCACATTCTCTCTAGATCCATTTCATTTTTTCTCTTTGTGTTTCTTGCAACTCTGGATGCATATTATCAGTCGATCTGGCCAAAAAGGTGGAAAACAGAATTAAAAACAGTGGTGTCCATAAGACCAAACACTTAAACTTAGTGTACTGCAAATGCATCCAAGAAGGTTCTGAGACTTAATTCACCAATCATTAAAACACGTGCGATAAAACAGAAGGTGCAGAGAGCTGTTACAGTGTATATCTGATCCCTGTTCAGTTCAACCCTGAATAATCTTTTTAGGTGAGGGAGCAGCCAAAGGGAGTTTTTTTCTGGTGTTTTAGCAACCTCAGGTGCATTACAGTACCACCACCCTCTGGACTGAAGTAGAGCTGACCTTGATTTCCATGCAGCCTGGGAAAACCAAAGCAGATTGAAGTCAGATTTGTGATCAGGAGCTCCTTTCACCAAATTTGCAACACGCAAGCTGTGACTTGCAACATGAGATCATTTGCACTTACTGCGATTTTAACACACACAAATAATCAGTAGAAACACCATACCCATGCATGAGCATGCAAATTTATCCACATCCTATCTACACTGTATGAGAGACTTGAAATGAAAGTGTAAATGGCACCATACTAATTACAAAGGAAAAAACACACATTAGTTATCTGCATTTAATGGCTTTGTAATAAACATATGTCCCGATGTGTCCTGCACAGGTCATCACTGCCAGTACGATACGTTAAAGGTTCAAGGCCTCTCATCAATTTAATTTTCAAATAAAAGACATGTTTTACCTGCTTTAAGTAAATCACAACACATTCATTCACTTTTTAACTTCAGACAGTGGTGACCTTGTGTGAAACAATATTGATATGATTGTGTGCCTTCATTTGTATGGAATGCTATTTTAGTAAATATTAAATACATACATAAATAAATAAATATGGCTATGAAATAAATCCTGAAATAAACAAATGATGCAGTAAATATATAAACGAGTCAATATAGTTCAATAAATAAATAAATAGGTTTTTATTTAAAAATGGATTAAAAATGACTACATTATTTATTTCAGGGGACTTTTATTTCATAATTCCACATTTATTTCTCTGCTGTTATCTGTTATATTCAAATAATGTGACGTAAGTCAGATCAAAGCAACAGCACAAAAACAGCACTGAATCACTGAATATACAGCAACACCGAACAACACCCTGCTGGAGGTTCCATTCCTGGTTGAACTCTGCTTCATCTGGGCGGATGGTTCCTCATCTGCTGTGTGTCTGGAGAGAGACGGCCTGTCAACATGTAAGCTAGCATACTTGGTTACCATATGTTCCACAGCGAGAGACTGTCTGCTCCACAGGGCTCCCTCTCCGGGTGAGTCAAACTCGTGAGTTTGAGCTCCAGCCGATCAATAAAAAGCGGGAGAAGTGCTCCCTCTCCTTGTTGGTCACATCGGTCAATCCTCTGTTTTCTCCCTGAAGCAGGCTCACCGCCACTCAGCTGCGGTGACCCTGTGACTCACATGGAGAGGGGATGATCTCCTGTTGTTTATTCCGCTGTGGAACATATGCTAACCTGCTAGCATGCTAGCTGATGTGATAGGTCTGGGCCTGTTGCTAGACCGTCTCTCTCCGCACATACAGCGAGGAGGAAGTATCTGATCGAGAGCCGCCTGTTAGCGGCGTCAGGCCACGGGAAGTCAGCCATCATCAGACACAGACGCTGCACGCAGATGAACAATGAACAACGACCATGCAGTCTACTATCCATCCATCTGCCAGAAAATGTCGTGATTTTTTTCGTATTCAGTGCTGCTGTATATTTGGTGATACAGTGCGATTCTGGTGCACGTTGCTTTAGTCTGAATCTGTGAGATAACCACGCCTCATTCATTTGAATATAACTGATAGAAATAAAAAGAGCTGGGAATTAGGAAATAAAAGCTCCCTGAAATAAAAAGGGAGCCACAGAATCACAGGGCTGACACCTAAATACAGACAACCTTTCACGCTCACATTCACAGCTACGGGCAATTTAGAGTCTCCAATTAACTTAACCTGCATGTCTTTGGACTGTGGGAGGAAACCAGAGGACCTCGAGTAAATCCACACACACATATGGAGGACATGCAAACTCCTCACAGGAAGGCTCCAGCCGGCTGGCAGGTTCAAACCTAGAACTTTCTTGCTGTGAGGCGTCACCGTGCCACCCAACTTATTTATTCATTTCAGGATTTATTTTGTAGCCTTATTCATTTAAGTATTTACTTATTTATTATTGACTAAAATAGCATTCCATACATATAAGCATGTGTGTGCGTGTATGTTTGTATGTATTGATGTGACGAATATGTTGACAGTATAATAGAGGTTCAAAAACAACCTTTTAAAATTTATTGAACCACAAAAAGTGATCTGAAGGGACCTGAGGCCAGTCAGACCTGGGGTCTGCAGTTGATCCAAACAAAGAGAGAATACCAACAGTGGAAGCAGCATGATGCGCCATTAATTATGATGCTATTATGATTATGATGTACCATGTTACCAGAGCTACTCATATAAACTTGAGTACTAGACGCAAAGAACAGAGACCCGAGGAAATTGAACAGGATGGTAGCTGGACCCGATTAGACTAGACCGGGCACGACTTAGGTCCTGGGTCAGGTCTGGGTTACTAAGAACTGAGTGCACCCAGTGCAACCTCTAAAGTGAAAACATGTTTATTTGCCTGAGTATACATTTACTTTTGTATTCGTGTGACCGACACATACACAAAGATATACACACAAACACAGGCTCACTCAGTGCAGTACACTCTGGCTGTGCCATGCAAACTTGACAATAGGCGCCAAATGCAAACATGCTGCCTGCTGATTTGAATCTCCAGCCGAAACAGCCAGCGAGCTTTGAACTGCTGAAGAAACACTTATTTGAATGGAGACGAGTTGTCTTTGCGTTCTTGTGCAGCTGTTGGCCATGTGCTCACAAAAACAGGCTCAGTGTGCACGGGGTACCGAATGACAAAATGTGTGAACATGAGGCGCTGACATGTCTGTGATCAGTGTTACTGGTGAAGAAAAAGAACAAAGCCGTTCTTTTTTAATCCCTCTGTCTATCAAAAGAAAATTGACGAAACAGAACGCTCAGTCACATTCATACATTTCCACACATTCCACACATTTTCCACACAGCCGGTCTCTTCTGGTGCCCAGTGAGCGGCTCCACTGCAGCAACTGCAAAGGGTCAAAGCCACATGACTGACCATGTGTTGTTGTGATAGTCACATAAAACCTAGAGAATTTGTTACAATTAGAACAGAAAAATTTCCTATTTAATTTCTGTAAGATGATAGAAAATATAACTGGTACACTTCCTGATTTTGTAATTGTCCCATTTCTTTTTATGTCTTAAAGCTCAACTGTGAATTGGAAAATTTGCTTCACAGTGCCAAAAGTAGCCAAGTATCATAGAGTTCCCTTAAGCAATATTTGAAATAATCATCATTGCCTGTTAACTGTAAAGGCAACAATGGAAATTGTACATCATGGGATGCCTATGCACCCAGAATGAAACTTTTAGATATACACATCAAATGCAAAAGAAACAGCTGTAATGTAATTTTGCTAGTTTACGTACAACATTAGTTGTCGATACTATATGTGTACTGCTATTGCCTGTAATTTGAGTTTAATTGCTCATGTATCGTTATCTTAATATTATATATCTTATATATATTTATCTTATTCTATTTTTATTTTTATCTTTATTTTATGTACTTACAACTATTTTTTTTAAGTTTCTATATTTATCTGTACTACTGTCTTTGTGAGGCTGTAACACTCAAATTTCCCCTCTGGGGGCTCAATAAAGGATGATCTTGAAACTATTTTCTGTTACAAAGAGATGTTCAAAAAGGACAATAAACCATGAAACCAGATTCAAGACATAAAGATGCTCAAAAAGAACTAGTTTGTACAACGTGCTGTCTGACCTCAATTTAAATGCATTTATAGCTGTTCTGTATGGCCACGCTTGATGGTGGGGTAAAAAGCCGGCCACCACAGAGAAGGGTGAGATGCGATAATTGTTTAAATATGGGGATAACAGCACATTTTCAGATCAGTCTCTCCTGGATTGCATTCATCGTCAGTATTTGGCAAGTTAATTTCAAAATTTAATATATTACATATTAATTGTTACTTTCATCTGAAAGTAATGAGTTACTTTACAATATTACTGTCTGTGTAGAGTAATGCATTCCTGATTGCATTACTTTTGCGTTGCTACTACCAAGTGGATGGTTTAGTGAGGCCTACTTGCTTCTCCGGGCGGGTCTCCCAAGGTGTCTTCTTGGCCTCGCGTCGGCCTGTCTGCGTCAGTCATCCTCCAGTTGCCTTTGAGCTCTGACCGGGCCTGGCCCGGCATTCAGAACCTTAACCTAAGTGCGTTGCGGCGGCCTCGATCTGGCTGCCCTACGTGTTCACACGAAAAGTGACACAGAATGAAGAATGAAAAAAGAGAGCTTGGGAGCCAAGTTCAAACCCAGCTTACTTTCTCATCTCCACACAGCTGGTCAGACACTGAGTAAAGTGGGTGTAAATGACAGATTGTCAGTTTCAGAAAGAGGCTCTACAGAGCTAAACATACATCAGCATGCTCATATGCTCACATTAATGTCAACATGCTGCTGTTTAGAAGCTAATGTTAGCACATTCACTGTCTTAGTTTTGTTAGCATGTTAGCACACTGACATTTTTGGACAATTTAAAATTTTGACCAAATGATGGCTCTGGATGAAAAGTCAGACGATCACCAAATCAGTATGATACACTGTCTAAAAGACACGAATGGCTGTACCAAAGTTAGTGCCAATCCATGGAGTAGATGTGAAGCTGTATTTCACTGGACAAGTTAAAAGTTTGACCTAATGACCTGGTGGCGCTAAATGAAAAGTCAGAGCATTACTGAAATCAATTGAATTCATTCTTTGAAGACCATTAATGTTTGGAACAAAACTCATAGCAATCCATTCAATAGTTGTTGAGATATTTCACTCTGACCCAAAGTGCTGCCTTCCACTTTGCCTGATGAAGCAAGTGAGATTTCATGTGTAATCCTGTCAGACCCACAAGGTGAGACAGTGAACAATTATTTGCTAAGAGCATGGCAGACTCTGCAGCAGCTGGTAGACAAACAATACAGACAACAAGTTGATACTTTTATGAAACCAGAAGCTTTAGTATAACTTAAATTTTAAAACCAACACAGATGGTTTATCCTTGCTGCCTGCTGTTGTTAGAATCACCTCCCATCTCACGTTTCAGCTTATTGTTTCCTCTGTGTGAGCCAGTGGACCTCAGCAATAACAGTAGTTTGCATTTACAGTTTATATTTAGTTGGCGGTCTGATGCCTAGAGAGTGTTGGGACATTTGTCTCATGCTTTGAATAGGGCTGTATTTACGGGTGAACTGATGGACCCTGACATGCAAAACAGGGGATGATATTCAAAACCATTGTTTTGCATGTCAGGGTCCATCAGCATGTTGGTGTGGCAAGTAAGTTTAATGGTGCATAACAGTTTAGCCAAGAATACCTGAGAGATTTTAATGTACTTTACATCAGAGGAGAGACTCCAGTCGTAAATTTGAGGACTTGAGACTTGTTTGACTAACATTAATAAAAGACTCGACATGACTTTGACTTGGTATTCATGACCTGAGACTTCATATTTTTCTAGATATTGAGAAATTATGTTTTGTTTTTTAAATATGATTAGGTATATATTGCAGCAGGGTAATACCCCCCACCTGGTATTTGTGCTTGTCCTCCACAGCTCTCCTCAGAGGAATGGCAGTGGAACATGTGTACAGCGGAATCATGGGCTTCGCTGTGTCCTTTTATTCGGTTCCATCTGTGTGATACAGATAAATTTCTCTAACACATTCAGTATTGAACGTGCTTGGCGACACAGCTAATTGCTGTAGAGGGCCAATACATGAGGTGCTAGCTGTCACATGCTTAGGCTCTCCTCTAACTTATTTGTACAAAGTTTTGGGATTGCCACCATGCGTAACAACCGTCCTTGCCCGCTCTCCCAACATAAGATCAGTGTGTGTGAGTGTGTGGGTGAACGTGTGCTTGCTGTGTGCAACCATGTGACATGTGATGTCTTCCTCTACTCACGGCTCTGTGAGTTATTTTTCCCTCCCATTTCCTGCTTTGCTTGTTGCATTTTTGGACTTACAGTACATAGTCATTGTCTCTCACAGCAGCGGGTATGTTCAGGAGTGGAGTGCTTTCACCCTGACCCTTGGCCCTAAAGAGCTGGTTCAAAATTTGTGGTTTTACTTTTATCTAAAGCGACTATAATTGATTTTTTTTTTTTTAATAACAATGTATCAAATGGTCAAAACACTATGTGTGAGTTGTCTCTGGTTGTGATGAACTTACATCAAATTATCAGCTGAATCTGCGGATCCCCTCTGCTTTACAGTGAGCTTCAGTCTATTCTTTAGCTGTCCGGACCACAACTTTACTGTTTTGGTTCACTCTGACTGCTTAGTATTATTTCAGCTGCAGAAGCTGTTTTAAGTGAAAAAGCCTATAAACCCACTGTACAAGACCTGCTCAGCAGCAAACAGCAGATACATACAGTTAGAGACGAGCTGGTGAACGTAGTGGAGCATTTAGAAGAGATGGATATTTCCCTCAGAAGCTGGTGGAGACCAAAAACATAGCTAAAAGATAGTAAAGGGCATTTATCAGATGGACACAAACACAGGGGTGGACTGACCATCAAAAAGTTCAAGTTCATTTTTGAAGTGGACCAGTCTTAAGAGTACCAGTCTGTTTTTTCCCAACCCAAGCATTATACAGCCCATATACAGATAATCAATAGTTCATCTTAGCACACAAAACCTCAGGTTGTTTCAGTGCAGATAAGATCGCAGAAGTGTCCATAGAGGACAGCATAAAGAATGAGTTGTGTGGGGACTTTGAGAGGCTGATGCTGGCTGTTGTCCAGTGCATAAGCAGTGCTCCCATTTTCGTTGCCAGGCCAGTTAATGAAGGGTCTCTGATGAGGATCATGATTTTTTGCTCTGAAATAGACAAAGATGCTTTCACTGAGATTGTTGCACAGAGATGGAATGCTCAGAGGCAAGAGACCAGATCGGCGTTCAAATCCCTCCTGGGAAGCGATCTGATGAAGGAAGTCTGAACTGTCAAAGAACTTAGCGAGACTAATCATTGGGCCCATGTTGACCCCTGCATAGTTTAATGCAAAATGATGAGGAAGGTAAAATACAATACAAGTTTTTGTTTTTGAATTAATGATTCCCTGATTAGCAAACATGTTGTGTCAGTTTGAAGATAGTGTATTAAATTAGGGCCGCTTGACAGCAAATTCCCGGGCTGCTTTTTGTTGCCATTTGTCCCTGCACATACATCATTCCAAATGGATGATAATGTTACTGCTGTAACTGCTGGATGTGTAAACAAGTACATGTTTGCTAACAACATTCCTCAATTTTCAACTTAAATAGTGATGATATGTCAATGTTGTGTTCACAATTTGTTTCTGCTAGCTTATTAAAACCAGTATTACAAGTTTAGCTTTTATTTCAAGAATTGTACTTCATTGTAAGTCACATCAATTGTAGAGAAAGAGAAAAAAATAACTTGAAAAAGGAGCAACCGTAGCAGCAGAGAAGAAGCATCTGGTGTGTCTGCGATTTTCAGGGAGCTGTCTCTCAGCAGCCTGTAAGATGGAGGTAACCCACTCCACTTCATTCGTTATAGCAGTGACTGTTGCAATATTAGCTGTGAAGCAGATGGACAGAGAGCTGATGCTTTACTGTGTGTCCAGTTTGATTTAGGGGGAAACATCACTTGAAAATACAAACTGTGTGAAAGTGTGTGGTTATAGTTTGTAATTCACAGATGTTGTGTTTAACATTTTCAAAACAAATTTTCTTCAATCAACATACTTACCAACTACTACTGATAACAAAGGTCACGTGAACAAAATATATGTGATTATTCGTTCCTCAGTTAAAGTCCCAGATGAGTGTGCCCCAAATCCAGAGTAAGTCTACGTAATGGTCTATTTTAATGTGGCAGTTGATCAGACTCTTAGTCCTCTCCACACTTTTTTTACACAAATGTAAGATCATATGATGGGATTCACTTTATAGCTCACTAAGCTCTGTGAAATGGAAGATATTGATCTGTAAAGGTACTGCGACAGACTGACGTATTCATACCAGTGATTAGGGCTTCACACCCTACTGATAAGAACCTTTTCTTAAGCTGCATTTTTGTCTGCGCCTGTGTTCTTGTGGACATGTAAAACATAATTTATACTGTCCCAAAGTCAAAGTATTATTGCTCTGCACATTTTATCAAGAACTAGAGCTGACTTGTGTGTGAACTTGTGGTATACAGGGAGGATATTTAAAGCTGGGGTATGCAGTTTTTTATATATTTTTTTGGCATCATTGAGCAAAAAATCCATACTAACCTTTCAGCATAATTTAATTCAATTCGTCTTAGAGAACAGTAGACTTCTGCACCTCCTCTTGGCTCTGTTTTCAGGCTCTTGAAAATCTAGCCTGTGCGGGGAGGCTTTGGTCAACCACAGGTCATTTCAGAGACAAGGTGTTCATATTGACTGTTCTACAAATGCAGATGCACGTGCACGTCCATTTCAGATGGCGAAACCCTGATTCAGTTGCGGAAAGTCCTGCAGAAATATTTGCTATTCGAGAATGTGTTAGGTTGTGTAGGTAGATTTACCATGAAAGCAGGTGATGAGTGGCTGTGTTGAATGTTTCTAATAGTTTGGCCTTCTGCTGACCGTAGCCAAAGGCTCACGGCTGCAGATGCGGCTAATTCATGTTCATGTTTATGGAGCTAGCTAAAACCTTGGATCACAGTATGTCATCTCAAAGGGTTTTGCAGGCCCATAAGTTTGCAAAGAAAACAGGACAGTAATTCTCATAAAATCACTCTGTAGTGGCTTCTGGATCACTATCATGATCGGGATGATTGAAATGAATGACTTTTACAGGTTTCTGTATGGAGTGCCCTGCATGAAGCGTGTGCACATTCCTGTGCTCGTCGGGTGGGAAATAGGAAAAAGAGGCCCAACTTGAGAAATGTGTTTAAAACCTTTTAAAACTTTTTAAAACTTTTCAGCTTTTCAGTTTTTGGGAAAGAAGAAGTACCAGAATATTTTTTAAATACATTCAGAATAGCAAGTATTGTTAAACAATCTTCTCGATTTTTCAAAGATCTATTTAGGTTTCGGAAAATCGGTAACTCGAATGTGACGGTAAGGCATAAATAGTGTTGTGTTGGCAACATGCAGCATCAGCGCACCACCGGCACAACACAAACACCAACATTCTATTCTATTCTAATTTATCCTGAAGACTGGACTGTCTCTATTCCACAATACAAGCTTGTCCAGTTGAGAGAAAGAGTGAGAGCGAGGTCATAGTGATGTCAGGGTGAACTTTGACCTCCTGACTGGGTCAGTGTGTATATGTGTGTGTAAGAGAAAGGACATTAAGAGAGGCCGAGAGACAGACAAAGTAAAAGGGGTACAGAGTGAGAGAAATGCAGAGAAGAGAGAGGAAGAGAGAGAGATCAGTCTACTGACCTCTGGTTGACCTCTGTCCGGCTGACCCTATTGGTCGCCGTGGTGATGGTCGCAGGCGTCGCCGAAGTCAGAGAGATGTTATACTATTGGATATCCACACTCACATTTCCTCTCTCACACACTTAGATTGTTTTAGCTACTGATAGACATGCTGCAGCTTGTTACAATGTGTGTGTGTGTGTGTGTGTGTGTGTGTGTGTGTGTGTGGGTGTGCATGTGTGTGTGTGGTCTATTTGGAGCGTGGTAATGATAGATAAACTGCAGACTGAGAGCTGGCAGAGAGAGAGACCACACACACTTTCTCCCACTCCTTCTGTAGTAGGTTTCTCATCTATAACATTACATCTGCAGCAAAGACAGAGGAGTTTTGCAATCACAAAACTTTTGGTGTCTAAAAAAAAAAAATGGGCCTGATGCAGGAACATGAACACATACGTTCTTAAGTGGCACATACAGGTGATTTGAGAGAACTTGTTGCTTTCCCTAATTGTCTCGTATTTAGTACATTTAGAAAGACATATTTTTGTTAAATTGTTCCCTCTTCGTTTAGATGACAGGTCGATGGCTGCTGTAGTCTGCAATTAATAATTATTTCAGGTTACCGAATATGATCAATGACACAGCTAAATTTTCAATGTTTTCTTTTTTTTGCTGATTTCAGACAACAGGACTTGAAGCTCTGTAGTGTGAAATTCTTCTTTTTACTCTCAAGTGTCACTTTTCTGAATGAAACCACTGAGCAGAACAGCTTGCCCTATATAATACTATAGGATAGTTGATTATGCTAATGTTAACATCCCATGAACACACACCTACTAATGAACAAGTGGTCTTAATCAAGTTGAAACTAGCAACTAATGTAAGCTTGTGAGGAGTTTTTTGTATCTGACCTTGAGCACTCGACCTTACAAACAAAAAACTACTGATTTTATAAAATCAATTTGTCACTTCCAGTCCATCGCCCAGACTTCACTGGCAGAACAAGCCTATCAACTCAAGTCGGAGCGATTATAATAAAACATTGTTTATATTGTTTATATTATATTCAGACATAAGCTGATGTAGCTCCATGACTGTGTGCCTTTATTAGTGTGTTTGCTCTCTGCTGGTGAAGACGTGTATATCAGGGAACTGATCTAAAATCTAAAATACCCTTTCTGTAGTTTTTGTGGTTGTCATGGTCACACAAAAAGTCTTGATAGCAATTTTAAAAACCTGAACCATTACAAACATTAGTAGCTTATAAGGAAATGAGGAAATTAAGTTCTGCTTGAAGTTTGCATCCCTATTTTTAATGGAAAGTGATCCTACTGCTCGCCTTTGCTTACTTAAAAAATTTGAAAACTGAAAATCATAGTTTTCCTTTAAGCACACTATTGCTGCAACTTCAACTTTAATCATTTATATGTAGGTGACAGTTGTGCTTCAGTGGATGCTTAAAGTACAAAAGTGTGTTGGAACTCTGTGATGCTGAGAGCTTTGAATGCATTTTGTGGGCCAGTATAAAACTATTGGACATACTGTAGTTACTTAAGCCATCAGAATGGGCCAAAATAAAGACCAACACAGCAAGAGAAATATGTATATTTATGTGTGCCAACTTGACGCTCTGTGTCTTGATGCTGCTGAACTTATTACCACCATAAACATCAATTAGTCCTCTTAAATGGCAGCGAGAAACGTGCTGCTGACACCCAACACACACACACACGCACACACACACAAGTTATTGCTATCCAGGGCACTCTGGTTTGAAACGACAGGACAGGGGAGCTAATTGTATTTAATGGACGATGGCCTCACACACACACAGAGCCTCAAATGATCACACTCTGATGGACAGGGGTGTGTAAATATCAGCAAGAACAAACTCCTCTACTCACTGCATCAATATACTGTAACTCACTGATTTTCTGTGTGTGTGTGTGTGTGTGAGGACATAAAGTGAAAGGGAGGCAGACCATGAATATCCACAGTCGTAATATTAAATGTGTTCCTCTTTATCATTTTAATAATTTTGACGCCAGACAGTCTTTTAAATAACTGTTTGTGCATGCGGGTGGGTTTACGCACATGAATGGCGGATAAAGGACAAAGAGCAAATGAAAGAAATAAATACAATGAACTAGAGAGAGAGAGGGAGAGAGTAAGAAAGTAGATATTTATTCTCTCTCTCTCGGGATCTTTTCAATAGTTTAGATGCCAAACATACTTTTTTTTATGGCATGTGTAATTATATTATTGTGTGTGCTGTGTGCTGTGTGTGTGTCTGTGTGTGTGTGTGTGTGTGTGTGTGTGTGTGTGTGTGTGTGCCCGTGTGTATGTGTGTGTTTTTGTGGGGCAGTAGAGACTTGAAAAACACAAGCCGTAAAATGTGAGCTACCCATAATCCAACACAAATATTAGAAAACACTAAACCAAACTCAGTTATAAAAATAACATGGAAACACAGCGTGAGGTTGTTTATTAGGCTCCATGAAATATAAGACAGTTACAATATTAAACATATGAAGTTACATGAAACTTGTTTGATATTGTACAGCTATAATATTACCATATATGATGCTGTAAAGTGGAATAGGAAAATAATTAGAGTAAACCAAAACACACACTCACGCACAGTAGGCTGTAAATTATAAAGCCCTGGGCACAGATGGTGTGTGTGTTCGTGTGTGTACGTGTGGTTGTGCGTGTTTTGTATATGTGCGTGTGTGTGTGTGTGTGTGTTTTTTACTGATTTACAGCCTCTGACATGTCAGGATGAGAAGGAAATTGAAGTCTAAGACCAGAGACCATCAATCCACATACAGACACGTACACACACACACACACACACCTACACGCACAAACACACACACACACACACACGCAGCAGCTGTTGCTCTAATTAGCTCTGCCATGCTGAACACACTAATCACCATTACCTTGCTCTGTCTGCTAATTCAAAGATCAATTTAATTTTATGGATTCTTTATTGGAATTATAAGTCACAGAATATCCCGCCTCTCAGCTCTGATTGACAGATTTAACCACCTGTTAGTGGATTGCAGATTTCCATGGAGTCAATCATATATTTGTCAGTTATGGTTTGTCATTGGTTTGTGAATGAAGAACTGTTACTATTTCATAAAATGTCAAATTTGTTTAGTTGGATTTGATAAAGTTTTGAATTTAAAGTTTGTCGTAACAGAATCTGCCCAAGTAAGACTTTGTCAACACTCAGTATTTTTCACTATAGTAAGCTTTCACATTAACACAACAGCAAAAACCCCCCCAAAAATTAAAATGTTTTGGATATGTGGCTACAGGATACACGCAAGAAGACCAAATGCAAAATAAGGATGTTCAGTTAATCGGCTGTCTATACACAAGATGTTTTTTCAGCCTGTTTTATAGTCGCTTCTTAGAGCCGTAACTCAAACTGGAACACACTGACATCAAACACAGACTGCTGACTCATTCTTTACAGTGATGTCAGAATCTTTGATGTCCATTAATGTTAATAAACCCATTTATAAATAATCAATATATCAGCAATATTGAAGCCTGACACTGCACAACTTAACAGTAGACAGGAAACTGGAAAAATGGACAAGACAGCGTATCATGTTTTTGGCAACTGCTTTCTCATTTGTTTTTGTTTTTTTTTTAATGCAGTTTTATTTTCATCTAACCTTATCCCATTACATGCTCAAACTCCATTAAAAAACGAAACAAATGCAATATGACCCGATGAAATATTATGGCACGTTTTTGTAAAAAAGCATTCTCATTTTTGTCATAAACATTTCAGAACGACTTTACAGGTATGAAATAAAATCATGTAAAGTGACCCAGTGCATTTCCGGCTGGTATTTTCCCAGTTAAAACCTCCTGTTGTATTTCCATTATTCATGTCCACCCAGACCAGGAATGGTCGCAGAGCTTTAGTTAACATGCTTTATTATTATATTAATTTAATTACATGGTCTCAATATTGTTATAGATGTGACTTTGCATATTTGGGGGGGGGGGGGGGGGGGGGGTAATTATCAGAAGAATACAATTGGAAACAAACAGAAAAGCTTTTTACACGATTTCTAACACACATTGTTTCAACCCAAATTGGGTTTTTACGCTTCAAATCAATTTTTTACATCAGTTTATGGAATTCAAGGCATTTGACTGTTTTAGTACCCAAACCAAATATTAAAACAAATGCAGTTATTCTCTCTATAGTTCATACTGAAAATTTTAATCTTCCACATTGGTTATTCCAGAGTGCACAACTACTTGAGACTGTTTCATTCATGCAATGTTTGTGATAGACAAAAACATAGGTATTTTTCTGTCTAAATGTGCATGTGAAATACACAGTGGACACACAAGATACTATGTGCTGATTCAGCAACACATTGCCACTAGGGGTGTCCATCAAAAGTTTCATCACAATTCAACATTATATCGGTTCTTTGGACAATGATACAGTATTTGCTGATATCACAAAGATTGCCACGATAATGTTTGGATTCGATTCAATTCAGTGGCCTGTGATTGATACGAGATGATGTCACAGCCCATTTAACACAATCAGTAATATTTATATCAATTCACAAAAAATCCACTGAAATATGATTTGGCAATTTTATTGCTGATCTAAACTATGTATTTGTCTATTTATTTATGCAAAACTATTTATGAATCAGTATCTATTTACAGGAATGTAAAGGTGTGTGTATTATACGGAGCGTCAAGGTAACCATAGAAACTCACTACAAGTAAATTGCACTCATGTGGCGAGAGGCATCCTCCTGCCTGCCCCACACGGCATGCCTACTGACTGCCTGCGCACTGCTCTGTTAGCAGAAGAGCTGTGGACTGCAATCATGCAATCAGTATGCATGGGAATGAATAACAGTATAATATATTTGAATATATTCCTCGCCTTTTCCCTGATGGTCTAAGTCTGTTGCTAAATTTGTCGCTTCTTAGAAATAAAGTCTCTAATAGGGTCCTGGCTCCAGCACTGTTGTTGTTTGGTAAGTAGGAGCGCTTGGACAGAAACGGTGAGACAGACATGCCATGGGAATTTCAAAATAAAGGCGTGACTTAAAAATAATGACATTTTCCCTTTGCATGGATGATATTGGATCGTTGATCATTGAATCAATACATCAATTTGGATCGATAGATCGGTACCCCCATTACTGCCACTGTGTAAACAATGTGTGAGAAACAACATGGCAGTTTATATGATTTCAAAGAAACAGCTTGAACTTTTTAAATGCTCGTTTGTTTTGTTGTTGAGAGTTAGATGAGAAGATTGACACCATTCTCATGTCTGTAGTGTACAGTAAATGTGAAGCTACAGCCAGCAGTCGGTTAGCTCAGCTTAGCACAAAAACAGGAAACAGGCGGAAACATTTAGCCTGGATCCGTCCAAAGGTAACAAGACATAGAGCCTACCAGCATTTCTAAAGCTCACAAATTAACATGTTATATCTAGTTTCTTTAATGCATACAAAACTGAAGTGTAAAAACGATACGTTGTGGTTTTAGGGGGTTATGTGCCAGATATTTCTTGGCCAGGGCGCAGTGACTTCCTGCTGTCATGTCTGGTGGGCAGAAAAGCCAAACTCCAGGCTCCACAAACCTGTGGGTGATGTTTCAGGCACGGAGAACATCTTTTTTGCTCTCAACTGGATCTACATACATTGTAAGTTTGAACCAGGCCAAGCATAGAGAAAGTGAGAGAGGAAAAAAGCGAGTTGAAAAGTTCAGCTCACTCCCTGCGGGCAATAAACGGCTGGTACTGACACATAGTCTTTATCATATACTCGTCTGCTCTTTCTCTCTGTTTTCATTTTGGTCTGAGCTGGTCTCATTTAGCATTACCCTGAAATTCCCTTAATTCACATCTTTCTTTCTTTCTTTCTTTCTTTCTTTCTTTCTTTCTTTTGTTGTGGCACACACACCCTCTGTTTCTTCCATCTGTGCAGTAGATTAAAAAGAACTGGATCCCATTAAGCACACATCCACTTCACACTGCTGTGTGTGTGTGTGTCATCATGCTCATACATACTGTATGTTTTATATCACGTCCACATGAGTATGTCTGTGTGTGTGTGTGTGTGTGTGTGTGTGTGTGTGTGTGTGTGTGTATGTGTCTGTGTGCTGCAGAGGGATGATGGCGTAGCAATCGGAGGCTAGTTCATCAGGAGGTCAGACACACACACACACACACACACACACATAGAGTGGCTGCAGAGAGAGATGGATGGCAGTCTGAAGCTCCCTGCTGCTTTAGTAGGGAAATATATGGCACTGAGGTAGCCATGGTAACCCACAGACATTCACACATACACAGAAATACACATTCATGCATACGTACAGACACACCAAGGCTGCTTTTCGTAACAAGTGTAATGATTAATTTAAAACGGTTTAAAACTGTGTATAAACACACATTCACACACTCTCACACACGCCCACACACACACACACACAAACCTTTACTCACATGATTTTCCTTGAATACTTGAATATTTATCAAATGAATTAAGATAAAACAACATGGATATGTCTGCAGTTATCCCTCTGATGTTATAATGTAAAATAATATTATATTGTATTTACCATTCTTTTGTTTCTGTTTGACATTAAGCTGTTGTATTTTCAGTGCACAGCACACACATTAATGTTAATGTGCTCTGGAGATTATAACAGATTGGGAGTGCTGCACTGATGCAGGCTTTAGGGTGTGTGTCTCATCTGACTGTAATACAAATAACCAAAGAATAAAACTACCTATTTATGTACGTATTACATTAGAAGTGAATGTCCACGCAAAGGGAGTTGGTTACCTGGTGAAGCCAGGAAAAGCAGGGAGTGATTGAGATAACCAGTGCTGGAACCAGTACTAACAAACAAATATTACTGGATTTTCTGTGATATTAAATCCATTCACTAAATCAATAATAAATCAACCAAGTTTAGAAATATATTGAACCAGAAAACAGTTAGAGGTGTTAAATTTACACATACAGAATTTAATTCATTACTATGTGGGTGTTTACCTGAAAATAAATCCTCATTATTATAGTATTTAATTTTGATACTTCTTAAACTTTCACATAATGAAGGAGAATGAAAGAGTTGAAAAAGAAAAAAAAAACATTCAAGAATTTAGAAAAATGCAATAAAATAAGCTAAACAACCACAAAATAAGGAATCACTGTCCAAAACAGATTAAAGGCTAAAGCAATAACTCATTTTACCTGCCCTTCTCACAATACATTAATTAAAACAAAGCTACACTGTCCAGACAAAGTAAGAGTTAGTTACACACTAATACAGATATGCATAATGCACATGCACTAACATTAACAAAATACTTTATTACAATCGTGTAACAATGCAAAAATAAATAAATAAATCTAATCAAAAATGAATTATTTTACACATCACACAAGCAATACATTTATATACATACATTTTAAGGAATTATCTTTTCATCTTGTTTTGATCTTTATAAAACGATCTGTAAACCTTTTATTTAGTTAGTTGAGTTGAGCAGATAATGGCATTTTTCAGTTTATAAATGCGTTTCTCAACCATGACTATGAAGCATCCATACCCGTACCATCCATAGCTGTATTCATATTGAATGATGTACGATATATTATATACACAAATGAACTGATCTTCCAGTGTATTTTAAAACTTTTATTAATTGTTTATACAAATCACTTAATGATGGGTTTAAAAGTGTTGATAAATGTGTTTAAAATTCATGAAGACGTGGAGCTTGAAGGTTCATTCTTGACTTTGAAAGCAGAAGTTTGACAAAAACATTCTCAGCTCCACTAGGTCCACTTACTCGATTTCTTCTGAAGCTTTCAGCTGCATCTTGTGGCCTTCATAAGCAGATTTTGTCATGAGAGTGAAAAAGTATTCATGAATAAATAATTGATTTATTAATATGATAAATATGATGACAAATAATATAATAATAAATGTTAAACATATAAAATATGAACACCAATTTAATATAATTCCATCTTATATATTATAATTTCAACTGCTACACAAGAGGAATTGTTAACAAATACATTAATAACCACTCAAAAATGTAATTTTATTCATACAGCTACATTATAGTTAATGTTTAATACAGCTTATGAAGGCCAAATAAGGGCTAGTACATACAATTGCAGACATTAAAAAAATACAGGTAAAGAGGTCTCTCTTTTTTCATCTTTCTTTCTTTCTTTTTTTCTTTAATTCCTTATTTTCTCCTTTTTTCATGATTATTCATTCCTTAGAGACACATTTTATTCCATCTTGGTTCATTATCAAGTGCGTTTGTGTGTGTTTCATGGGACCATATGTTCAGCAGTGATAAGAGTAAATCAGAGAGAGGGACAGGTTTCTACATGTGATGGAGATTGTGTATATGTGTATATTTTCTCTCTCCCTTTTCTCTCTCTCCTCATGCACATTTTTTTCCTTTTTTTGCCAATTGTTTTCATTCCTGACAGGATACAAGGTGAGTAGCCAGTATGATTGCTCTGTACAGAATGGTGACCTGGTGCCACACACACACACACATATACACACACACATATCTTGACATAAAGGAGGGGTAGAAAAAGTGGAGAGCAAGAGAAAGAGGAGATTTATAAAGATCAAAGGGAGAGGAAAGAAGAAGGTGGATAGAGGAGAAATGAGTGCAGGGAGGACAGGAGAGAAGAAGAAGAGGAATGGGGGGAGACTGTTGGAAGAAAAGAGGAGGAGATAGCAGATGGAAAGTAGAAAAAAGAGAGATAATCCTCACATCAAAAAAATGAAGTGGAAAAGGAAGGTTGGGGAGTTGGGGATAAAAGAGAGGAGGAGGAGTGTGAAAACATGATGATGAATTGACTTCAGGGGAGATAGAAAAAGAAACGAGGAAGAGACCATTAGAAGAGGAGGAGGAGATGAGAGGAGATGAAAAAAGTGGAAAAAATAGAATGACGTATCATTCTGAGTAAAAATATTAGAAGAGGAAGAAGAGAAGAGGAGAAAAGGAAGATAAAAATGATAAATAGACAGGACAATATCAGCATGAAAACAGTTATATGTGGTTTGATTTTCATTCCAAGCAGCTATCATTGGGACACACTGTTAATAAAGTGTAAATCTCTAGTGAAACGGCTGAAGCAGCATGTTGGTGTGGCTGTAGATCCACAGTGAACTAAAAGATTTTGCACACAAAGTTAGATTTTTTTTCATTTGCTTTGTTTTAATAGTTTATCCAAAGAAATGTTACATAGGGAGAAACCATGCACAGTCTTTTTTTTATTTATTATGAAAATGCACCTGACAAAATTAAATGCAGCCCTTAACGGTGCCCTATGAGTTTTCTTGCAAACGAACAAAATAAATGTTTACATAAAGTATTGCTCACCAAAACTCGTTGCGTGTGTCCTTTAGGTGGAACAAACTTGTTGAATCCTTGCTCATAAAACATTTGCAAAGCCAATTGTTCATTTACATTCTGCCTTGTTTGGATCGTTTGCTAGCTAGCAGTCCTCTGCTGCATCTCTTAATGTCACTGTAGATCAGTGGAATTGTCTGAAACCATTGGCAAAAATTTGCTGTTATTATTTTGTTATTGCCTTTTTTTGACCGGCTGACTAGCTATCTTCTGCAGAGGCTGTAATGAGAGTCGACAGAATAGCTAATACCAAAATATTTTAGGAAGCGAGTTTTCATATTTTTCATATTTACCTAGTTTCAAAGCAGAGCAGAGCACTTTGAAGGACATATAAAAATAGGCTTCTTGTTTGTTTGTCCGTTTTTTCTTTTTTAGTGGAAATAGTGACCAAAATGAGTCACCTTAAGGAATTACAATACTACTGACAGTCTAGGGCATTACTACAGGCTTGGAGGATGTTAGTAGTGATATAGTTGTAAGTAGTAATATTGAAATTAAATTGAAATTTTAAAATCTATTTACGGAATGGAAAAGTGTATGAAAAGGTGACAAGTGCAGGGATTAAATGAGGGATGTGAAATGTAAAGTCCAGTTTGACAACCCTGTCTTTATCCCGTTCATGTGGTCACGCACACACATTAGAGTGCCTTTGGATGACAATAAAATGCTTTTTCTTAACAGAAATAGTGGCATATGGATTCATGTTGCAGCTCACCGGTGGCAATTTGAAATGGAATAAAGCCCGATGGCCTCTGACAGCAGACAGCCCAGAACAGTATTAAAACGCACACCCTTAACAACACAATGCACTTCCACTATCAAAAACTGACTTTATGTCTCAGAATCGAAAGAGAACTGATGGCATTAACATCCACCCATTGTATTGTTAAGTTAACCTGTTGTATTGTTATCATGAACATGTTCGCATTTTTGTGTTGAGAAATATTAACGATATGATTCAAACAACATGCAAGTTACGTGGTTTCAGCAGAAATAGTCCTACATAGCAACAATAGAAAATGTTGCAGAATCTTCGTACTAACAAACTAAAGATCATATACATTCATTGAATGAAGATTATGAAAATGAAATACACACTTCTTGCTAAAAATATCAAATTTGAATGACAAAACTATCTTAAAATATTGCATTTTCAACTGAGAATAAACAAATGTCCACCTTTTTTTTGTTTTCACAGAGAAAATCTTGGCAGTAATCTGACGTGACATTTAGCTGTGAGCTGGATTCCTCTTGGACTTGATCTGGAGTCTTCTTGTATTCATATGATAACGGTTCTGCACCTACTAGTAGGTGTAGAAGGCCCCTTCCGACCCATATCTATGGGGATGATCACCATTGATAACGCCCATTCAATCGAGTGATAACAGTCGAAGCGGGTGCAGAGCCAGACAGTAGCTGCTCATGGCTGGTTAGCTCTGACTACCAGCACAGCCGGAATGCACATCTTTATCCATGCCACAGTGTGCAGTGGTCAGACAGTGTCCAAGTCAAGTCAAGTCAAGTCAATTTTATTTGTATAGTGAAATAAAAAAATAAAAACAAAATACTGGTATTATAAAATTTACTTGATTAAAATACAAGTATTCTGTAGTGTCAAAATACAAAAATACATTCTATACAAACTGATTTCATCACATTTTAGTAGTCTAGTGGATTTGTTGTAGGAAGTGAGTCTGCCCTGGTGTGTGAGAGAAGTACCTGCACTTTGCCGCAGCACAGAAAAATGCATGCTATCAGGGTACTTAGGTTAGTTTGGTTACTTTATTCAACCACAAACCTACTGGATGGGCTCATGTTACAGCATTATGGTCACTGAAAGGCTGTGTGTTGTGATTGCCACAGAAGAGAAATAAAAAGTCCCTGTTAATGCAACGTTACTATGATGTCTTCCTGCATTCTTCACAGCAGAGTTGGTCTGGACTGTGAAAAGCTAGTTACCAGCTACGAGTTGGGCTAAAGTCATTTAGAATAGCTTAAAACCAGAGAGGTCTATGGCTCGGTCCCACGGATCTGGACAGGAAGTAACATGTGTTGCGGAGCCACAACAACCACATATATCCTTAATATATGTGTTGAAGAGTGGCTCAGATGATTGATCGTGGAACTTTTTGTTTTCTTTGCATTATGTGATTTTGTTTAAACGTTACCAGTGGAAACACGATGTGTTGTAGTGATAAGAGTTTGCACTTAGGTAGTTTCAGCAACCTGCCAATAGCAGCTGACCTCATTTATTTTATCTGCCAATGTCGATTTTTATTTCGCATTTTGAATGTGGCAGATTTCACTCAGCTCCCTCTGGAGACACTAAAGACTTTATACAACTTTTTTCACATATGAAGTAGTCCCCAACTCGTGGAAATTTGGTGGAGTTCCCCTTTAAGGGGTTGATTATGCTTGAAACAAACTAGGACATGAAACATGTTTTCTGACCATGTCGGAAGTGTTTGTAAGGCCTGCTTTCTAAGGCTCCCCTGGCTGAATCCAACTTCTTACCCAATGCTTTTCCAAGAGCCTCTAGGTCTATGTAGTCTTCACGTGATCCCTTGGTCTCTCGACAAAGGCATTTGTGGTTATTTCATCTTGCGACGGGTTCACTGCATGAGTGGAATATGGTCACAATGCACTGGATATTTTAGATACGTAGTGCCACAAATTCTGCATTGTGCCTTGGATGGGATTTGGAGGTGACTTACATTTTACATTTTTGATTGAGACCATATTCCACCAATGCAATAAGTCATTCACAATTCACAAATTTGTTCACCACAAAGACCCAGCAGTGCTTCTACTCCATTGTCTTCACAAAGGCATCTATGGTTTTGCACTTGGTTGCAAAAGTTTAAATCCTGTGTACTTTCACACCTCTGCACAGCTGGCCAATCACAGCATAGAGTGACCTTGACTGTTGGATTTGTGGCCCCACACTCGCAAGGCCCCTGGACAAGAGATTCAATGCTGGAGCAATTCACACGGATTTATACACATTCCTCAAAACTTATACATCTCCATGTCATATGTCACAGCTGTGTTTTTTTCATGACAATGCTCTGAATTTGCATTTTCACAAAATATCAACACTTATTATTTTTTTACATGTTTGGGTTCTTTTCTTTGCATTGGGAATTGCATGAATTAAGTATTATGATGATCACAGAGCTGTAGAATTCTTTGACATGTCTCAGCTCCTTAGCTCACCGAGAGTATTTGACCTCTTGCTGACGTTTGACCTGTGTGACTGTAGACTGGTAGAGTGGCCTGGAGGTTGAATTCAGACCCCTGACTTCCTCATGACTCTTCTCTGATTAGCTTGGTGCGTGTACATATACTGTAGGTGTCTACTGATTTCTACTGTAGCCTGCTTAAATAAGACTCTACTGTAGTCTACTGAGCCGGCCGTGTGTTTCATGTGTCAGATGTGTTTGTGTCCCTGAACACAGCTCGTTTCCTGTCCAACATCTGCACCACATAAACACCCTGACATGTGTGTGTGTGTGTGGGTGTGTGTGTGTGTGTCTCATGCCTTTGATTGTGTGTATGTGTATACACAGGTCTCACTGTGGATTACTGCCCATACATCATTCTGTGTGTGAGTGTGTGTGTGAGTGTGTGTTCTTCTTCCTATAGCAAGTGAACACACACACAGAGGGTGATACCTGAGCTTCCCTCCTTCTACTCTTCTTATATTTAAAAATTTCCTCACAACTGATTCCACCAAATGCATGTGTGTGCATGAGTGTTGTGTGTGTGTGTGTCTTTGTCTCTCTGTGTATGGTATGTCTCCTTTGTGTTTGTGTGTGTAGCCCAGTCGTTCACTCATCCTCTCCTTCAACATTCCTGCTGAGCAGAGCAGAGGTCACTGCCAGGACAAGTCACTCTGTGTGTGTGTGTGTGTGTGTGTGTGTGTGTGTGTGTGTGTGTGTGTGTGTGTGTGCAGGGCCTCCTCTCTGTCTAGAATGAAGGATGGAGGGAGGGAGGTGAAGGAGAGGTGAGAGGGTGACAGGGAGGAGGTCAACCCACGGTCAAATACAAACGCCTCCTCCCGCCGTCTACTTGTCCTGAACCCCATTTCTTCTTAGCCTCTTTCTCCTCTCATCCTCCCCTTCATTCCATCTTCTTCTCCTCTTTCTACTCCTCACATCCATTTTGCTTTACTCCATCTTCTCCTCCTCTTTCTCCTCCTCACATCCATTTTGCTTTGCTCCTTCCTTTCCTCCCCTGCCTGTCTCTCTCTCCCTCTTCCTCCTGTCCCCCCCCATCCACCCCACCCACACACACACACACACACTTATGCACAAAATGCAGAGCTATTTTTAGTTGAGGAAAGAATAGAAGCAATGAAGAGACATACTTGGTTCAATGGATCTAATCTGGTTGAGTTGTGTTTATTCCACGCACACGGACACACACACACACTCACACACACAGCCGTGACCCAGAATGTGACCCAGAGCAGTAATGGATAAAAAATGAGAGTGACCTTTGACCCCCTCCTTCCCTCCTTCCTCCCTTCCTTCTTTTTCTCCCTTCCTCCTCTTTCTACAGTATATTCCCTCCTTTTCTCCCCCTCCATCGGTCCTCCATCGGTCCTTTCTGCTCGGGGTCTGATCTGAATGTTCACTGGCAGAAGACAGAAATCCTTTCAATATTATGCAATATCATGCATTCACGGTATTTATATATAGATTTTTGCCCCAAAAAATGTATTAATTTTTTGGTTTGATTTTGTTGTGATATTTAGCAGTGATTGGCAGCTGATGTCAACATGATGATGTGTCTTTTAGTTTTAATACATAGATCCATTAATTTGACACAATGGACACTTAACAGAACTCATGTAGATTAAAGCTTTCTGCCTTTAATTTTCATATATAACATTTTGGAGGTATTTGTAGTTGATTATCTAGGATGGGGATTTGGCCATTTTGAATCTGCATACAGTAGCTCTTAAACTGTCTGGGGTATGTGATATTTGACTTATTAATTTATGCATGTATTTATTCTGTTTAGGGACTTATCTTTGTGAGTATTTAGGCTTAACGTCCTTTACAATGGTTTAAATTGGTACTGAACTTGAGTTTAAACCATCTGAATGAAACTTAGGTTTTATTTCAAACTACAATATGTAACGTGTGTGCTGGTGGCAGCAGCAGTCTTCCCTGCTTGATTCGGAGCCAAGAGCCTTTGTTATGTGTCATCCTTTCTCTCTCCCCCCATATTTTCTGTTAGTCTCTACTATCAAAAGGCCTTTAATGTGCAACACAATTAAATCTGGTCTTATTTTTACACCAAGTTTAAATAATATATTGCAATCTTAATTAAATTATTCCTGCATTGCCACAAACCCTCCAGTTTATAGCAGAAATCCTGAAAATGAGCCTTTCATAAATCCTCCCAAATAAATCTCCAACACTCCACACGCAAACAGGAGAAAAAGATCCTACTACCCTTTAATTTATTTCATTGTAATTAATTTTGTGAACAATTTTATTTTTAGTGAACGTCTTACGTTATTTTAAGCCTCCCAGGAGGACTGCAATGAGCCGAAAGAATGTTAACCAAAATATCACTTAATTTGGTTAAAATCTTTAAAACTAAATTAGATGATCAAATAACTATAACGATCTCTTGTTACAACTTTGTGGTTTAAAAAGTGTTCAGGCCAGAACTGAAATCATTTATCAAAAAGACCAGGTACAAATAAATTAATATTTTACAACAAGATGGTATTTTTGAAATGTATCATCCTTTTGGGAAAGATTTCATACATTTATAATACACAATTACATTAGGAGGGAAAATGGTATTAATTTATCATCTAAGAGATTTTATTGGTATTAGGAATGTCATTACATCAATAGGTTATATTTTAGAATACGTAATTTGACAGTTAATATATTATTGGAGACTGTGTACATGGCTGGGTAAATTAACAGTTTTAATCCAAGAAAAACAGAAAGAGGAACACGTAAATAAAGTGACACCTGAATCTGCCCTATGTTTTGATTTTCCAGTCTGCAAATTGGATTGCAGTCATATCAGGCAAACATTTTTGCGCTGTCTCTCTCTCTCTCTCTCACACACACACACACACACACACACACACATTTGTTTGTACAGCTATACTTGTGAGGAGATTCATTGACATCATGCATTCCCTAGCCCCTTACCCTAACCTTAACCATCGAATCTAAATGCCTGACCCCAGCCCCCTACCCTAACCTTAACTTAAACTTAGTTCTAACCTGAACCTTAAAACCAAGTCTGAACCCTCAAACAGCCCGCTGAAGGTGTCTCAGAAAGTGAGGACCAGCCAAAATGTCCTCACTTTCCAAACATGTCCTCACTCCCATGGTCTAAAACTCAAACTGGTTCTCACAAAGATAGTTGTACAACCGTACACACACACAGAGAGACACACACACACACACTTGACTCTGTAACATCCAACCTCTGAGCTGGTTCCAGGCCTTTTTGCTGTGCGCCACCTGCTGGTTGAGAACAGTTAACATCTTTCTTCATGTTTTCACAGTGCAGTCAGTCAGCTGATTCCTTAACCCAGAGATGCTCCAACAGTAAGCAAAGTATGAGAGGTCAAAGGCCAGAGGTGAGGTGTGGACAGAGGAGCTGGTCAGACTGTCACTGATTTTAGTCATCAAGCGGAGCAAACACACTCCCTTTTGCCCAAAGAAGATGTTTCAGAGTTGAACTCACTGCAGTATTAAAAGTGTGACTTTTAAGCAATTTCTCCCATACAAGGTACCAGGTACAAGGCTGCTTTATTTGTAATTGTACAACACGACGTAACACAATTCCCAATTGCTATATAAGAAAAATTGAAATATTTTTTAAGATGGGGTTCAGAGGATGGGTTAAGAAGTTTCACAGCTTACTGAGGAAAGAAGCTGCTTTGTAGTCTGGTGGCACGACAGCGGATACTTTTGTATCTCTTGCCAGAAGGCAGCAGGTGAAGAAACCTTTGACCTTCCCTAACATCTAACTGGAAAAAGTCCATTTTTAATCAGAGAAAAATGACACTAAATGATGGAACGCTACTTCTCATTTGGTTAAAATTTGGCATATAACCTCTGTTTGTGTCATTTTTTCATACTGTATAGTTTTGACCTTATGAATACTGTTTATATTATTACAGTCTTTTTTTTTCTCTCCCTGCATATTAGTTTTCAATGTTATTTTAATGGGATTTGTTTGATTTTAACTTAAAAAGAGTATTATTATCATTATTGTTATTATTATTATTATTGTTATAATTATTATTGATAACAATTAAAATAATAATAGTTTTTTAAATTACATTACAAGCTGATTTAAATTATTGAAAACAGAAAAACTAATTCCACAGTAAAACCAGTTGAACACATAAATTAAAGACTAAATAAACAATAATAACTACAATATTATAATAACGTAAAGCAAAAGACTGTGCAATAAGAGCACAATAATTATTTTTTAAAATGAATAATAGGTAGGTAAAGAGACTGTTACAATGTAAAAATCCAAAAAGAGTCTGCATTTTTTATAAGATCCCCACTGCTTTCTTTTTTCATTTTTCCATTTTTGATGTTTGCAGAAAAACGAGGTCCATATTTTGTTTGGTGAGAAGGGTCGTAGTTACTATTGAGGACATGGCTTCTTGTTTTGAGAAATTTGGGGGGTTTTAGCAACATGGGGGGAGTTTATATTCTACAATTAAAAGCATACATATAATGGTTAGTTTATTGACTAATTCAAGTATTTTAGGACTAAATATATATAAATTTGACTACTTTTAGGCCAATGAATAAATAATTCAGTAATTAGAATTCAGTATTTGTCAGCAAGAATTTGTTTCAGGCAGAAGAACTTGTTTTTTTAAAGGAAGCTAGACCTTCATGATGGGAAATAAAATAAAAATGTAAAAATAAATATTCTAATCTATCATAAACGGCTCCCCGTTGCACTTTACTATGTTTAATGGGTTTACTGTATGCATTAAAAAGGCTATATTATGTAGGGACAGAATTAACCAAAATGTAATAAAAATATGTGTTAGATCACCATCGGGTGGGCTATTCAGCATCAAAAGACCAAAACACATGACATCCTGACTTTTGAGTGAGTCCTGTGGTACTCTAATGAGAACTTTTTTTCAATGAGAGTCACTGTTTGGTCACAAGTCGACATTGTCCTCCTGTCCTAGCCTGCAGCATGTTGCTACTGTATAGTGCTGATTGAAGTCCATGAGCACTGTAATTCTGTTTTACTACATCACTGCACATCCAGTACATCTTAAATCTCTCACTTATACTGTTAGTACATCTGTGAAGTTATCTGTCAGTAACTATGACATCACCAACTTGATTTGTATTAATATCATTAATCAGCCGCTAATACACTATATGGCCAGTATGTATGTGGACTTTGGTCTGAGGCTGATTTTGGTTTGGGCCCTTGAAGGGAAATCTTAATGCTACAACATACTCGTGGCATTATGCAAAGCTACAATCTGTATCCGTCATGAATCTGTATTCAAATTCAGAAGTCAGAATTTAATTTGGCCATATTATTTATAAAAACTAGAGGTTGTGTATAGAATATATATATATATATATATATATATATATATATATATATATATATAGAGAGAGAGAGAGAGAGAGAGAGAGAGAGAGAGAGAGAAATCTATTTACAAAAAGCTTATTGGGCCATATTGCATAACTTTAACAATGGAATTTGTCCGTGCAGTTGGAGAGGGTTCAGGTGGAAAATAACTTGCTTTGAAGTCTCTTTGAAAAAATTTGACAAAAAACTGAGAAGGACTTTTAAACATTTTGCACGCGCTTTTGAAGAAGGTCCCTAACTTCAGCTTATTAGTACCTGTGTACTGTTGAGTTGTGCACGATGCCAGACTTCCATATTGGATCATTAAGTAAAAACAACAGCTGTGCAACATCCGTCAATCTTTTCACATTTGTTGAAAACTGATGAAAAGTTATGATGAACCACGCTTAATGTATAAATATGAAACCTATCGACCCAGCTATCTACACCTCTGTGGTTTTTAATCTCAAGCCATTTCTTTACATTTTGGTAAATCATCAAATATTACTGCAAAATAAATAGCCTGGCATTGCCAGACTAATTCGCAAAATCATATTAGTCTGGAATCTCTCAGTTCATTTTTGATTTCCAAGGGGCGTTATTGACGACAATCAATCAGAGCAACGAAACGCCGTCTGGTCGTACAGTACGTCCTGTCAGAAGTTCGGCAAACACATATTTCTAATCAACATAAAGTTTAAGTGCAATTGTTTGTTCTTCTTTTTTCCGTTTAATACTGCCACTGTAGCCAGCTTAGAAACATGGTAGGACCATCTTGGTTATTTACAAAGATTTACTGTCAGTCATCGTATTAAACCTGCCTCCTACTAGAAAAACGCTCGTGATTGATTAGCCCGATAAAACGGTAGGGAAATCAGTATAAATGGGAGAGGGGCCAGACGTATCTGCCAGAGCAAATGAACCATGAGTTCGCAGATTCATCTGGTTCCCAGGCTAGCAAAACCAACCAACAAACAAACAAAAGAATATCAGCTCTGTTCAGAGTGCATTTTCTGCTCATATATTATTATATTTGTATTCTTATAGTTATAACTACAGCATACAGCACAACAGCATCCTTCCAACTTTGTCAACAGTTTGTGTTTGGTTTTTTCCTGTTGCTCCAGTGCACAAAGACAGCTCCATAAAGAACTGTTTTTTCCAGTTTGGGTGTGGAAGAACTGGCCTGCACAGAGCTCTGACCTCAACCCCATCCAACACCTTTGGGAGCCAGACCTTATCACCCAGCATCAGTGTTGGACCTCACTAATGCTATTGTGTCTGCTTGGGAGCAAATCCCTGCAGCAACATCTTCAAGGTCCAACATCTTCAAGGTCCAACATCTTCAAGACTGAAATGAGAAGAGGGGGGGCTGTTATAGCGCCGCATTAATGGACTCAATGTCCATGTACTTTTGGCCTTGCACTTTCCTCAACTTCCTCAGCGAAGTAAAGGTCAAATGTCATCTACACAGAAACACATACATGCCCAGCGTCTCTCTCGGTCTGTCTCTGTGCCTTCCTTTGCTCAGTGCTCAGACGGAGTCTGTCTGCTCTGCTTCATTACACACTCATCAATATTTCAGAGACACTCTCACACATTCATCACTGGATGAGACCTCGTTAGGGAGGAACCTCCTTCTCTTCTCTCTCTCTCTCTCACTCAACAATACTTACTAATTAGACTTTTCTCTATCCCTCTCTGTCTCTCTGTCTCTCTCTTCCATCTTACAATTTGGTGTTTTTCCAAAGTGGTAAATCAAAAGTTTGGGCGTGCCATGCGATAATGAACACAGCACACACACACTCAAGGAAAGAGAGAGAGATAGATCTTGTATCTTTGCTTTATTAACATCTCTGCTCTTGTGAAGTGCAGACTCTGTTTCATAGGTAATTCCCAACATTCTCAAACAGTAAATTTTTTTTTAAAGACATGCTCTACTGATCTGTTGAGATATCCAGTAATGGTACAGTAAATGTATTGATATCAATGTTTTACCCAAACTGAATATTGCCATTGAATACAAAGTACTCTTATAACTGTTGTTACTTTAATAAATGTAATGTTATTCCATTGTATATTTGGTGAAATTATATATCTGTATGATTCTTTTACACTTTTACAATGAAAATACAGTCACTAACCAGGTAAATGCAGGTTGATACTGCTAATATTTTTTTTATTTGTTCTTCTTTAAAAAATTTTGTGTTTGTATGTTCTGCAGTGGTGTCTCCATTGGTTAGGGTGATTGTTGAAAAATGCAAAAACAATTTAAACAATTTAAAATACATGATAATTCTTTATTATTATAAAATGCAAGACCAATTCAGTGCTGCTGTTGCCGTCAAAAACACACCTCTAAGATTGATCAGAGGGATGTGATCATGTACTGTGCCTGCACACACATACATAAAGGATGCAGATAATAAAATGCACATGCACTAATTTATAAAACCCAGATTTGTTGCTGTGGAGCTTGATGGTGTGTTGAACTGGCAGAAGGGCAACACCTGCTGTCTGACAGGTGAACTGCAGCCTCCAGTGGCTCCTCAGTCTGCTCACATGCACCAGTCTGTTATGTAATATCAGTAGCTTATTGATGGAAAGGCATTACACACAGTTTTATTTGTGTATCTTTATTTTAAAGATTAGTTAATTACCATGGTTTTGTAATACCCTTAATGGTCAGAAATGAATATGCTTCTTCCCATCATGTAATACATTGCACAATACAAACATAAAAATCCCATCAAACTCTAAACAATATATATATATATATATATATATATGTCAAGACCTAAACAATGTGAAAAGAAAAAATAGCTTCTGTTATGATTTGATGGTAGATAAATAAAATTTACTTGACTTAATTTCTGTGTAAGTTCTTGTAAGCTTTTATGTACCTTACATATACATGCAACTATATATATATGTATATATATGTATGTATGTATGTATATATACACACACACAAAACTTCCTATTGAAACATTAAAATCCTATTTATTTTTGTAGAATAACATAACTGGGTAACATGTACAAATTCTCTTAAAGAGTATAAAAGATTGTATCTTGGTATTTCCCTCTGAGCACATGTATGATTGATAGCTTAAGAGCTGTATCGGATATTTTGCTTATTTTACAAATATTTTGAGGCCTGACGGCGATGACAGTTTTGACTATTTAACATATTTTAAAACGTTTTAGAGTTCTGAAGAGGTCAATGCATTTGGTATTTATTTTTTAAAGAAAAAATGAACAGTTTTCTGTTTTTTAATCCCTTTAATCACCTGATGACCCCTCAGATTTATCTCTGGACTCCTTGGTAGATGCCGAACCCTCAGGCTGGTAACCACTGCTTTGTAGTATTTTGAAGTGCAACTTCTTAGGCCCTGAAGTACATGTATGACCAGGGATGGTATTGTGTTTTAGGGGTCCCATCACACTTCTAACATCTTTGAGGCTTTTCACTCTAATACAAAAAATTTGGATTATTTTTTGGAAATGACAGCCTTTATGAGTCAGCCTTCACTTCAAGGCCTCATGTGACTATTTGTTCCTGTTTCTAATCTTTCCATGCAGAAAAGTGACCTTGCTCAGTCCTTCACCAAGGTACTGACGACAGAAAAAACATTTGACTGATGGAGCAGGAACATTCAGCAGCGTCACTCCGATCGATCACACCATCTTCAGCAGTGCAGTGTGTGAGTGGTGCAGTGCAGCAGCAGCAGATCTGGTGCTAGCTGAAACTCGCCGATGGGATTTTGGGGAGAAACGCGATTCTCTGAAGGTCTTTCACTGACAGCAGAGAGTCGGAGTGAGACAGCAGGTTCCAGAGCCAAGGTTAACCCCTCTGCAGGGCAGAGCCGGGGCAAGGGGTCAGAGGTTAAGAGGTAAAGAGGTTAGACAGACAGAACCCAGTTTGAGAGAGAGGGACAGAGCAGAGCTTCTCACTGTGATCAACAGATGTGATCATTGTTGTATATGAATATATATGATTTTTTGGCATTAAAGGCATGTAACTATATTTATACTGATAAAATACAGTACAATACATTTAATGGTATTAATTAAATGTTTTAGCAATTTCATATATTTTTTGTCATTGACTATATGTAACAAAAAATATACATGGATTAAACATATTTACTGGGATTATATTTTTCAGGGAATAATCATGTTTACTGAGTTTAAAAACATCATGCTCATAGGAATAAAATGTGTACTGTGTGTGTTCACTGGGATTAAATACATATTTTACTGGAAAACAAAACCCCAAATGACATAACCATCATTGCACTTCATGCACTTGTACATGCCAATGTAATTAAAGCCGCTAACATTTGTCTTTTTCATTTTTACTGTTGAAAACAAGAGTTGATCCGACTGGAACCTTTTTCGAGATAGAAGTTTGAGGGGGGCTGGGGCAGGGGTTGCATTGGATTGCTCTATGACACAACTCTATCTACACATACACACTTATACACACATGCCAACACACATGACCTCTGCCTGACCCTGAGGGCAAGACATGGGAAGAGGCCAAGGGGTCATAGAGTGAGAGAAACCAGGGAGAGAGGAGTATTTTTAAAGTCAATTTTTAAGTCATAAAATACATATTGGTTCTGACTCAAACTGTTAGAATTATTGCCTCATTCCTCCTGTCTTTGTCCTGCTTTCCATTTTAAAGTCTGTAGCGTGAGGTCACAGTCTGTATAGAAAGTTAACAGACTGATCGGACCCTGTTGTTTACTTCCTGTCTTCTCGAGCAGCCGTTGCCATGACGACAGGTAGCGCATGACCTCTCTGCGACATCTGCGACGTGGAAGTCATGTCAGAAGCTCCATAGGTGTTAATTGTATACATTATACATATGATATGTATATGTCATTAAAACAGATTGAAGTGACCTGACTCATGGTGGCTCACTTTTGTTAAAATGCTGGTTTTGTGCAGAATTTTTTATTTTTGTGTTTATGTGTTGTTATGTTTTATGTTAAGATGTTTGTGTGATTTATTTTTCTTGTCTCCACTGTTTACTCTACCCTTCTTTTAGGTGTTTTGACCTCATCCATTACATTAAATAATTCCTCTGATCGTATATATTCTATGTTTTTAAAGATGTTTTCTTGTAACCCTTATATAACCTGATTTGGCAATACTGTACTTAATTATGCCCTTAATTATGGTTATACAGCAAATTTGAAATTAAGAGACAATCAAAGCTAATGTGAACCTTACTATGTTTCTCTTTGTTCTCTCTTTATTTGAATCTGTCTCGCTCTCTGTGGAATAATCTATCTGAGAGGTCCAACATCTGCTGTTACCACACACACACAAACTAGCAGCTTGCAACTTCACGCTTGCAACACACTCAGACACACTGTGCATAAACATACACACTTCAAGATATTTATGAGCTATTGTTTCCTTTGTTATTAGAGAGAGAGAGAGAGAGAGAGAGAGAGAGAGAGAGAGAGAGAGAGAGAGAAACCAAACTGAACTTCGCTCTCTCTATCTCCCAGGCTGTTCCCATGGAAACCCAGTGATTTAATTTTTATACAGAGCGTCATACTGAGTTTCACCTTCAGAACAAACACACAAACACACACACACACACACACGTGCATACACACATACACACATACACAGACAGCTGTGAGGCGGCCGTGTGCTCTACAGTAGTGGAGTTAAATGTGTGAATGGAGGGCTGTAAATTCACCACAGAGAGATTTACAACACACCCGCACACACACGCAGCAAGTCCAGGAGGAGGGATTTACAGGGTGGAGTCAACTGGAACTGTCTGATAGGAGCCCTCTGTCTCTCTCCATCTCTCTCAGTCAAATTCAAATGAGCTTCAAAGGAATAGTTTAACATTTTGGGAAATAAATTGATTTGGTTTCTTCTCGAGACTGAGAGGATAAGATTGATAAAACTGTATATATTAAAATATGACGCCACCACCAGCAGCTGGTTAGCTTAGCTAAGACTGGAAACAGAGGGAAACAGCTAGCTTGGCGCTGTCCCAAGGAAACAAAATCCACCTACCAGCACCTAAAGTTCAATGATTAACTGGTTATATCTGGTTTGTTCAATCTGTACAAAAACCAAAGTTTGTCGAACTATTTCTTGGCTGGGCGTAGTCACTTCCTGGAGTCTTGTCTACACTGTGAGGTTGCCAAGCACCTTGATACCTGCTTGTTCCTGTTGTCCCAGCTGTGTGCACTAGAGGCAACATATTTCTGCCCAAACCCGACCAGAGTCCAAGAGCGTGCTAACCGAGCCCGACCCGAAACCCAACAGGTGTATTGCTTTTTCTGTCCGAACCCGACCAGAGCCTGACATTAGAGCCATAAGAGCCTCGCAGCGACATGTGGGCAGAGGGTGCAGGATGCAGGCTGCTTTTACTGGCTTTGCCACAACATCATCAAAGTAAATTACAGGGCAAAGCAATAATCACAGACACTGTTGTCAAGGAGGCAAGCCCAGCCGACATGACCAAACCCGACCAGAACCCGAACATCATTTCTGAATGTTTGAGTATGGGTCCCATTGGGCTGGGGTCGGTATTTACACTCTAGCGTGCCCTCAGTCTGTACTTTGTTAACAGATGTATGTGTTAAACTCTGTCTTTTAATCAGTCAGTCCAGATTCATTCAAAAAAGGGTTATTGGCATGAGTGATGGTCAATCCTATCGCCAAAGCACTAAAAGTTCCTGGTCTTGTAGTGTTTGTCCTGCTGTGTGACTCAGCAGAGCGCTGTATAACTCTGCAGCTTTTGGATTGGATGTTCTGATGATCCTAAATGATCTTGATTTAATTTGTAGAGTGATTGGTTCATTCTGCTGAGCGGTGCTGTAATTGTATCAGACTGGTGACCTGAGACAGACATGTCACCAAAACAAGAGCTTGACTTCCAAGTCAGTCTCAAGTCTTCTTCTCACAAATGCTGAAGCTCTGACCTGGGCCTGTTTGAGAGTGTATGTGTCTATAGTGACAATTTGTGAGAAGATGTCTTTCCTGGCACTGTCTTCTTCAGCTATGGTACACAATGCATTATGGGAAACTTATTCTGTCGATGGGTAGAGGTTGCACATCCCATCTTATATTTAAGCCAGGTGCAGGCTAGAACATTCAGTGAAGGAGACGGTATAAAGTATTTTCAATCTGGATCAAATCTCCTAAACTGTATTGGACTGACACAACCAATATTTTAACCCCGCTGGGTCTTCACAGAGTCCTGAGGTACAGCTCTGGGCTTCACAAACAGCCTGAAAGGACTTTTTGTCCTGGTAACTGGCTTTTCACAGTCTGTACCAACTCTGCTGTGAAGAACATAGGAAGACATCATAGTAGCGTTGCATGAACAGGGACTTTTGACTTCCCTTCTGGGGAAGCAAACACAACCCATAGCCTTTCAGTGACCATTAAGCTGCAACCTGAGCTCACCCAGACACTTTATGGCTGAAGAAAGTAACCTAACTATCCCTAATAGCATATAACATATAATGTATTTTTGTATTTTCTCACACCAGTATTTTGTATGTTATCTTAATACATTTGATGAGCAAGTATTTGTATTTTGTAACAAGATACTTTTTGATATATTTGTGCCCATCTCTGCTCTCAACCAATCTCTAGTGCACATGCTCTGTAGGCACACAGAAGCCTGCCTAGTATGTGCCCAGTGGGCAACTTTCATAAAATGAATGGGGAGCCAGCCTGTTACTCAGTATCCAGTTTTCTTAATACAAGCCCAACTTCAAATATCTATATCCCATTTACATCACAAAAATATCTCTATTTGGATTATACTGGGAGTGGACGTAGCTTTTCTTATTATTTTTGTTTAATCTTCTTATCTGCATTAAATTGTCAATATTATTACAAATATTTGCATGTCTTTCTTAAATTTTCAGAGCATATCCAAATAATGTATTCACATTTTGGTACACCCTTAGTCTTCACCAGGATTTCCAGGCGAGAGGAAATGGGACACCCTACAGGGTAAAGTTGAGTTGTAAGGCCAAACCTTACATTTCTGCTCCCACAGCACCACATAATGTCACAACTATCCTTTGTAGGTATGCATGGAAATAGTATCAAAAATACAGAAAACAAAACGAGATCTGTTGTAAAATGTTTGGAGATTGGCCTGGGCCATGACATCTGTCGCTGGCAGATCAGATCAGCTGTGGCTAGATAAGTCCGCCAGTTGGTTGAAAACTTTGTCTCTAGCTGACTTTTTAATGTTTCCAGCTGTTCAAGAATCTTAAAATGGTCTTAAATGTGCACTTTATGGCTACATACTACATACATAATGCTAAAAGACTGAGCCTGAAGCTACATGTCCCATGCCACCCTTGACACTGGTGTGAATATGATGTTACTAGTCAAATGGTGGCCAAACAGCTGATGCATGTGTGATGTTGTTTGCTCTATCAAAACTACAATGTGCACATTATATTTCAGAACTTAAACCTCATTGAAAAGACCATTATAAAATCGTATACAGTTGTTATACTGCCAGTAATCTCAACATTTTCAGCACAGCTCAGTAAAATCATGTAGGAGGCAATAAAAACAATTAACCAGAAAGACACAGAGGATAAAGAGTTACTGTTAATGTTTCCGTTTTCTTAACATCCAGATAATTCCTTTTCCCAGCTTGGAAATATCTTCTAGACTGAGTCCTTTGTGATTTTACACAGACAGAGATGCAGAACAGTAATCAGTGTTGAATTTACTGCTTTTTAAACACCTTTGAAAACTACACACATGCCCTTTTATAACTTCCAAATCGAATCAACACATCAAGTCGAAGAGGTGAAGGAGGCAATTAGAGAAGCTTGTGACTGTGTGGAGTACGACAGAGAGGCAGGAAGGTAATTACTGCTAACATTACTGCTTTTTAAGTGTAGCAGAAGCTGCGAGCGCTCGCTAACCTTTTACAGCTTCAGAAGAAATTCAAAACGACAACTTCATGTGTGAAAACAAGCAGAGAGAGGAGAGTTTTAACAAGATGTAGACGGATAGATATGGGCCAAGGTAATTATTGTGGTTGTTAGTGCCTTTTAAAGGGGCATTATGCCAAGTGTTATCGCCCCACTGTGCACTCTCTTTGGAGCCATGGCACTGCTTAACACTGTGTGTGTGTCGGTGTGTGTGTGTGTGTGTGTGTGCATGTGTATGAATTTGAGAGTAAAGTTGTGTGTGACATAGAGACGATGGGCATGTTGCTGTAAGAGCAGGAGGTACCTGCCTTCTCTGTAATCATTCAGTCACTTTCCTAATCAGCACCTGTCTTCCTGAGCAACAACCTCACTTCCTCCATCAATCCACCCCTGTTCTGGGACGCCTTGGGCAGTAGACTCGCCTGCCCACTTACAGCCACATGTGGAAAAGTAGGGGGTGGGCAGTTCTTTTTTGATTAGGAAGTTTCCTGATTAATTAAACTGACCTGGATGGATCGGAGGTTGAGCTGGTTGACTTCTCAAAAGAAAGGAGCGTCACTGTCTCCTTTCCTATCTCATTTTGCCTAGGAAACACAAATCCATCCTCTACGAGAGGAGAGGAGATATTGACTTTATAATATTGCTCTTCGGAATATTTTCATAGCATTCTTTAAGTTAAAGAAAATACTTATAAATAACTGTGTTTGTCTGAGGTCAGATTAATTTTCCTTTTAAATCTAGGACACAAAACATTCACTCGGAAGAGCTGTGTGTACAATAATGGTAAAGATAAATATATAATAAAGTTTGGCAAAAGTTCAATAAGGAAGATGTTTTTCTTTCTCAAGTTTTCTCTTCCCAGTCTAATCCTTTCCATCACACCCGCTTTCCCACACTATCAAAGTCCCTAAATACACAATTCTGATAGCATCATATATAACTGGTGATCTTTCTGCCCTTGTTCCCTGAGCCAATCGGTCCTTGAGTACAATAATTGATTTTTTTATGGCAACTTGGGGGCAGCTGAAACAAGTTGTGAACACAACATTGACATTCACATCTTTTAAGTTGTTATGGTGAAATTGTTAACAAATAGTGGCTTATTTACACATCCAGCAGTTACAGAGCAACATGATCATTCACGTGGAGTCGTGTTTCTGGTCAGCTGTTGTTCAATATTTGCTTCTTTTAGCTCTGTGTTTGGTCTCTACCAACTCCTGAGGGAAATGTCTGTCTCTTTAGCTGCTAAATGCTAATACTGCTCCACTACATTCACCAGCTCGTCTCCAACTGTGTCTGTCTGCTGTTTGCTGCTGAGCAGGTTGTGTATAGTGAAAACTATGACAGCTGTAAGAGTCAACCAACACAGCAAAGTTGTGGGTTGGACAGCTAAATAATGAGCTCAAACCATAGACTGTATAAAAGAAGTAGACATAGCCACCCATTGGTTCGTGATCATCCATTTTTAAGCTGCTAGTTCGGTGATTTTGCCATTGCCATCTTGTTTTTTTGGAGCCTGTAGTGATGTTAGTGCTTTCTCTATCCTGATTGGCGGTCACCGCAGTAACAACTTTTCAATCACAAGGTAGCCCCGCCCTAAAGCATGTGCTGCTTTATCGTCTATTTTCCTTTAAATGTGACCATAGTTTACAAAATGAACATTCTGCTGTACTGAGGAAAACTTGAAACTAGTGATTGAGACCATAAACTCATTAGAAAAATGTTTACTGGGGTTATAAATCCAGTGAGACGTAGGGTCATTTTCTCATTGACTTTTATACAATCTGACTTCTTTTTGCAGCCAGTGGAGTCGCCCCCCGGTGGTCGTTGGAGAGACTGCAGGTTTAAGGCACTTCCGCATTGGCTTCACTTTTCAGACCCAGAGACCTTGGCTGGAACTCACTACAAAGGTCTGTAAAGCTGGGGGAAGCTGCAGATTCAGATGGTCATTCTCTGTAGATTTATCACTACCAGAGCCAACTTTGGTCACACTGTGTCCATATTGTCATTTGATACATTATTATAATAAAAATACTATGTCAGTGTTGTGTTTACAATTTCTTTTGCAGCTCCTAAGTGGCAAAAAAATCAATGAATGCAGTTTTAACCATGCTTGAACTTGGTCACTGGTCATCATATCTGGTGATCCTAAATCTCCTCTGTGGCTCCTGAACATCTTTGAACAAACAACTGTGAAGCAACTGTGACCCACACAAGTGTAGTCACATTTTTGTTTGCGTATTAGTCATAATAAATTAACTGTTTTTGGAGTGTTTTCTGTTTGTCTATTGTAAATGGATCAGCTTTGGATCCTGGCCAGGCCAGTGGGGGGCAGTAATAGAGCGTTTGTGCCTCAGGGAATGCCATTACCCACAGACCACTGGCTTCTCGTCATCCTGCAGAGAGCGACATGTCTGAACAGTGACAAAAGCTTCTCCCTCATCTTTTCTCCTGTTAAACAGGTTAGTTTGGTGTATCAGCCACTGAATTATATCAATATGAATCATTATGACGTTAAGTACGTGTTATAAAAGTGGACCCTAACTCTAATGTGTGTAATGGCCGGGGCTAGCATGTAACTGCGACGAACTGGAAGGCATTGTTTGTGTAGGGAAACTCCCACTCCTACTTCAAACACATAAGAAACTGTTAAGAGCTTCTGTTAAAAGTAAATGTAATGTGTTCTGGTGTACTGTGTTTAATAAGTTGTTTTAATGTGTTTAAGCATGGTTACTAGTCAAGCTCCCCGGGTAATAATCAGTAAACTTTCCAAGCTCTGGTCCTAAATCAAGTAACAAGAAGTGAATCGTAGGGCTGCTGCTAACACATTGCGTTGTGTTGAAGGTTCATTTTTCTGAAGACAGATATGATAAACTGATGAAGTTCTGGTTTGATACAAATATATTTGTATATGTGAACTTGTTTGTATATGAATATATGAGTTTTCTGGTTATTGTAACCCCATTCCAAGCACAGCGGTTAAGTGTTTATGTGTTTGACTATAGAGAATTCAAAGTTGAAATCTGGTGAAAAAACTCACTGAAATTAAATGTGAATTTATTATATTTATTAATTCTAAATACTCCCTCATCCTTGCTGCTGTTAATCAGGACATTGTTATTTGGCTGCTTGTCCTGCCACCCGGGACCTTCAACACAATACACCATGTTTGCTGGTGTGTTTGTTCTATTTTTTTTTTTAATGTGGAACAGTAACATCTAGGGCTGGCAAACTCTAGAATGACAAATAGAAGAGTTATCTGATCTGGCGCCCATATCAGTGCCATATCATTTCTTACAAATCAATGTTGAAAACGAAATATGTTCTATGATGTGAGAACACAATGGCTGGTTCTGTTGGTTATATCATGGTTTGGGTTAAAATGATTAATGTGTTAAGGTTAGTTGACCTTCACTGTCTTGGCTACAATAATAACCACTGGCTTAAAATAGGTTAAGTACAAGTAAAGTAAGGTTCTGGAACAACTGTTGTTGTCCTTAAAATCAATCATCACTTGACTTCCTTCTTTGGTCCTGTTATACGTCCTATGGCCATTAGAGAGCTTTGTCACTTGAACGTATTTGTCGTTTTAGGGCACTTGCTGAAATGTCTAAGGTTATTTTAGTAGACTCCAGTATTGCTGGGTGAAACCTAAGTTCCTAAAAAATGTTCCTGGGTTCCTTGGAAAGTTTCTGTACCCTGTGAAACGGGCAAATCGGATTTACTTTTCAAATACTGCAACTAAATGCTCTTTATTTTTTTGCAGTTGTCATTGAATGTAATTTGTTGTTTTGCAGAATCATCCACTATTGGTGGTTGGTTAAGTTGGATGATTCTTACCAGTCCTTGGTAAGAAAGTGAAAGATTGACAAATGCCAGCACTCGACTTCTCGTACAGCTTCTCCATCTTGTAGATGTAGACGCGCCTATCATACTAATGAAAGTTGGTATGGTAGTGTTCACCCATGGAAATATCAAAGTGCATCAGTGCATCATTATGACGAGTGCCAATTTGACTCATAATGATTTTCAGTCCTCAGAGTGATGACTGGACTGGATGCCATAACTTTAAATGTATCATGCTGATGTCACACACTGAAAGCCTCCCAGTCTTCCTCCTGGAATGTGTAAATGTACAGTGAAGGGATGAGAAAAAAAAAGAAAAGAAACAGAAAACGCAGAAGAGAGAAAAATGTCTTTCAGAATGTCTTTCTTCCTTCTCTCCCTTCCTCATCTCATACTTCTGTTACTCTTCCATCACTCTTTCTCTTTCTCTCTCCGTCTCTCTCTCTCCAAATGCAAATGGAGTGGAACGAGGGTATTTGTAGCCACGGCAACAACAACATTATCGTTAATGGTCGCTGCGGAGACGCTGGAGCTGTAATGGCCGACAGCGCTCTGTCGCCGTGGGTTACCAGCTGGCTCTCTCAAACACACACACACACACACACACGTACACATTGGATGAAAGCAGTGTGTACTCCTTTCATTCAAATCCACTTTGCATTGATTTTGCAGTTTGGCTGAAAATGCAACAACTCTGTGTCTCTACCTCCATGGCTCCACCTAAATCAATCACACACACACACCCACACACAGACATTGTGTTTTGGACAAGTGGCTTGTCTGAGTGACGCCAGACATTCACACACACACACGCACACACACACACACACACAGAGTGCTGGTGACGCCAGACTGGTAGCAGTGTATTGGGTCAGTATTGAGCTCAAACACTAAGTAACCTCATGACTGCCTGTCTGTCCACCTGCCTGTCTCCCTCTCTCTCTCTCTCTACACCTGGTTCTCTCTCAGCATGTCTCTCTCTCTCACTTGTTCTTTGCAGTAAATAGCTCCATTTGTCTTTGTATTTGCCTATTGTGTGTGTGTTTTTTGTGTGTCCCTTTTTTGCAGTGAACACCACTGCGAACACATCCTGTTTTTCATGGTTTGGGCCACTCGATTCGATCGAAGGCAAATTTTAATGTCACAACATAAAATCATGCTTTTAACAATGCTTTTTGCGTTTGTGTTTGTCGCTCTCTTCTATCAACGTGGCGATGTTCCATAAAGAAAGGGTTTTCCCAGTTTGGTGTGGAAGAACTGGACCGAAGAAGTGGAACACCAGCTGTGATCCAGACCCCATCATCAACATCAGTGTTGGTCACATTAGGACACAACAGGAATTTAATGTAATTGTCATGTGACCTATGGCTGCAGATTGTTCCAATATTGCCGGTAGTTAATTGATGTAAATATGGATTAGTGGCTACCAACAGAGGGGAAATGTTTCTGCAACTCTGAAGTTGTCTTGTTCACATGTTGTGTGCTCTTAGCTGGCTTGCTAACATTAACCAGGGGAGTACCTACAGTCAGGAGTCGCCGGTTTTATTTGGAGTTGGAGGATGTGATGGAGGAACGATGCCAAACTAACAGTTAATGGTTAGCAAATCCCTCCAAACTGTTGGGCTGCCTGCTTGTTAAACCACAATGTCTTGTTTTCTATTCCTGCAAGTGTTAGATGTGATCTGTGGGTGTGGAGGAGTTTTGAAAGGCACCTTTGAGGAAACTGTGCCAAGTAATTAAATTAAAGTAACTGTAAAGTAAGTTTTTTAACACATTTTTCTGCTGAGTAATTATTAATTATGATTATTCATACTCATTATATTTATTAATTATGTACTACTTAAAATTGTATTTATTGTATTGATTAATTATATTTATTAATATGTAAATAATTATTCATGAGCAACTGAGCAGACTCCTTCTTCTCATGAGGCCATGAGAGGTGGATGACAGTTCTGAAGAAATCTAGTAAGTGAGCTTTGATTTCAAACTACTATTTTTGAGGCCAAGAATGAACCTTTAAGGTCTACTTGTCTTCATGAGTTCTGTGTTAGTGTGTTATAGTGTGTTATAAACCATTTATTAACTGTTTGTTAATGCCAAATGGGAGGACTAAAGTGTCTCCCATTCAGAATAATACCAAGCATGGATTTTACCAGATTCATCACATTAGTTTAAAGGGGCATCATTAACTTCATAACTGTCTCTCTCTTTCTCTCATAATATTACTTTTAATTCTAATGATATAATGTAATAAAAGTACATTAATTATTGTGACTCATTAATATTAAACTAAATAAATGATCATGTTCACATTAGCAGAGCTTGACTATGTAAAGTAATTGTGGTTTGTGCACTGCTATAAAGTGATACAGATTACTTTAAGACTAGCTTTAGTGATGTCACACACACACACACACACACACACACACACACATACACACACACGAACACACATGAACACATGTATACACTCGTAGTATGCAGGTGACCTTAGTGTGAACTTTAGCTGCACAACCCTGAGAGAGAAAGAGAGGGAGGGAAACAAATGAGAAGCGAGAGCAAGCAAGACAGAGTGTGTGTGACAGAGAGAGAGAGAGAGAGAGAGAGAGAGAGGGAGGGAGAGAGGGAGGGAGAGAGGGAGTGATAGAGAGATAGACAGGAGGACGCCGCTGTCTTCATCCTTCTCACACACTCTGTCTGTCTGCTGTGTGTAGGTGGGTGCACGGATTAAGAGGGTCAGCGGTCAAAAGTTATCACACACACTCCTGCCATACATATAGAACTATCCTCCTTCTTCTCTCCTCCTCGTGTCTCCTTTCCTCCTCTCTCCTTTCCATGTCACCTCTGTCATCTCCTCTCCTGCCCTTGTCTTGTCTCCATCTCTCCTTTCCTCTCCTCTGCATGACTCCTTTGTTCTCTTCTTTCAGTGACTTTGACTCCTCTCCTCTCTTCTCTTCTTCTGTGTTCTCTTCTCTCCCCTCCACCTCTTTCCTCTTGATATATCTTCTCCTCTCATTCATGTTTGCTCTCCTCTCCTTTGCATGTCATCTTT
This sequence comes from Lateolabrax maculatus, assembly GCA_031216445.1. Taxonomy (NCBI): domain Eukaryota; kingdom Metazoa; phylum Chordata; class Actinopteri; order Acropomatiformes; family Lateolabracidae; genus Lateolabrax; species Lateolabrax maculatus. Next base: position 3,467,905 of record CM062216.1, read on the forward strand.
CATCTTCTCTCCTTTCTTTGTCTCCTCTCCATGTCTTGTCTCCTCTCCTTTCCCATCCACTCCACTCCTCTTTTCCTCTCCCTTTTCTTCTTTTTCCCTCTTTTTTCCTTTCTATTGTCAAGTTTACCCAAAAGAAGCACAAAATTTAAACCAATTTCCTGCAAAATTGTTGAAAGAAAATCCACTGCAGTTGGGAGAATGTTGAGCGCATCAAGATAAACAGCTGGTGCCACTGATCCTACAGTCAGTGCCTTAAACCATTAAGAAAACTTGATTAAATGTTGCATTTATGTGTCCTTTCTTTTTCTCTAATTTCAGTGTCTCTTGTCTTCAACGTCCCCAGTCCGTCCCCCTTTACATGTCTGTTCCCATACTGTACATGTATTACTAGAGCTGGATATAGTGCTGCCACTCAGCCTTGCTGCTAATTTACCGATATGATTGGCCACTTGTGGTATTGCAACAAAACAGTCCTCTGTGGCCCAAAGGAAAAAATTATAAAAGAGACATCTGTAAAACTATGTACAGGACTCCTCCAACTGCAAACAAGGTAATTATTACCCTTTTTATTACACAGTTTTAATCAATCAAGGTTTAATATTTCATAACCTTTCCCAGAGCCTAGAAAGGTTATTTTGGTTTGCTTCACGTCATCCAAGTGTAAGTTTAAGCAGGCCAAGCAGGCTGGGCCGAGCGGGAGAAACACTAATGTGCATCTGCAGAAACAAACCTAGAATATAAATCCATGCTCCTTTCCTCTCATCTGTGGCTATTGAAAAAATAAATTCTTTGAAGGACTGTTTTTTTTATGGTTTATTTTTTCATTGTGAAAAGGTGAAATTCTGGAAAAAACAAGTATTACATTTTTATTTTAAAAGTGTCAGTTTCAATATAAACATATCAGTGGAGGCATCTTCTGCCAAGAGTCCATATCAGTCGAATCCTTCTAGCATATTTGACCATGTTCTATAATGGCTTGTATCATAGACGTGTGTGTGATTTGTCCTAATGGTATTAACCATTTTCTGTATTGGTTTACATTATGGACACGTGCACTTTTATGCCTCTTCAAATATTTTGGGAGCCCTAAAGGCCCCCGGGGTCTAGGCTGCCAGGGACATCCAGAAATATGCCCGCTTAAAACACACTAAAATATTGAAGCAGTTTTTTAATGGAGCGTACGGCACTGAATATGATAGAGAGAGAGAGAGGATCAATCTGGTGTTTTTACGACAGAGGACTATAAATGTGTCGGCTGTAAATTGTTTTGGAGATGCTGCCGCTCTCAGAGGCTGCTACAAGAGAGATAAATCTACACAGACACACACACACACACACACACACACACACAGGCACAGACAGTTGTCCACACGTATGCAAACAGTGTTAAAGCTGAGCCAAAACTATTATGACATCTTACCTTCTTCCTTCCACTGCTTGGAAATCATGAAATTCTTCACTTTAATTAATTTATGCAGAACTTTAGAGACTGGATGCAGGGCCGTATCCAGAATTTCAATTTGTACAGAGGTCATGAGTTAACATCCCCCCAATACTTTTTATTCTGTTAACTGTTATTGTTTTTATTTGTGAGTTTTATTTATCAACATGAAGGTCTGAATGCTGTTTCAGATCCTTCTCCCCACTACTATTGATAACATTCTGATGGAGAAATACTGAATCATTTATTTAGCTGGCCCCAAACAAGCTACATTTCATTACGTTGAGTTAAAAAAAAATACATTTGGCTTGTAAAATACCTACAAAGTGTACATTTTTAATTGTAATTTTTTACCTGTGAGGATGGATCGACTGTTTGGTTACTGTGAGAGCTTGAAATCTCTCTTACCGTTGAGGTAACAGTAGTCTGATCATTGATCAATGCCAGGGGTGGACTGTAACTAAGCACATTTACACTCAAGTACACTCAAGTACAAATTTGAGGTACTTTACTTGAGGGTGTCTATTTCATGCTACATATAAATATGACTTTAATTGATTACTGATTAATTTGAGAGCGCACTGTTGTAGATGAAACTACCAAACAGTATATAAAGCCATTAGAACTATATCCACTCAACCAAATACAAGAGTAAATACTTACACATTAATGCATTAGTCATAATATTGTAATAATAAACATATACTTACAAATGCTAATAAAACTTACTTTCATTAGTAACATAATGTTTATACAAGTTGTGAAGACAACATTGACATCATCATCTTTTAAGTTGATATGGTGAAATTGTTGGCAAATAGCTGCCTATTTATAGCTCCAGTTGTTAGGGACCAACATGATCATTCATTTGGAGTAATGTTTCTGGTCACCTGATGAATGTCAGTCCAATATTCTCTTTCTTTTAGCTCTATTTTTGGTCTCTACCAACACTTGAGGGAAATATCTGGCTCTTTTGCTGACAAATGTTCCTCTGTTAAGCAGCTAGTCGCTAACTGTATCTGTCTGCCTTTTGCTACTGAACAGGCAGTATACAGTGGGTTTTTAAAGCTTTTTCACTGAAAACAACTGCCGAAAACGTCACTATGAGAGTTGTGAGAGTGAATTTGAGTTCCACAAATATTCAGTTTTATCTTTAAACATCTCAAAACATTTTCAATGCAAATAAAATGTAAAAAAATCTCATGAAAAAAGTTTCATACTTTTGAAATTCCCATATTTAAAAGTAATCAAAATGTAATCAAGCTGTGCTTAACAATGTAGCTGTAATCTAATTGCAATTTTTTTCAATGTAATCTGGGTTGATCATAGTTAGTTATTTTTTGTGATCCAATTGGATAATCCCGATTACATATACCAACTCTGGAAGCAAAATAATTAAGATGTGGGACAGACAGGTAAACAATGAGCTGATGCTGCATAAAACCGAGGGGAGTTGCAGGTTCAGGTGATGATTTTCAGTAGTTTCATCTCTACCAGAGACACGTTTCACATTGCCATTTCATACACTGTTATTATAAAGTCATCAGTGTCATCGTTGTCAGACAATTTTTCCTTGTTGACAAAGTTTAATAATGTGCTTGATGTGTTCTCTTCATATTTTTAGTTGTGTGCCCAATTAGCTAGCAATTAGTGTTTTAGCTATACTTATCCATTCCATACAACTCATAAAGCCATTTGGTTATGGAACAACAGCAAGGGAAGGTCGCCCTGAGTTTTTCTTTAAGAAGCACCACCACCATTCTACTGCTGTACTTATGTTACCTGGAAAGAGGCACTATATGTGATGACCTCAGTGTCCTCTATGGTCCTGACTGGAGGTCATGTGGTATGTCATATCAACTTGTTAGTTCAGTTTAGTTTTTTTTCCACAGGAGTTTCCCCCAGCTCCCGTGTGCTCGCCTCTAACCCCTTCCAGCCAGACAGCTGTCTTCATCTTTGTAAAATTTTGTAATAGTATCATTCCTTATATGCCCTGGGACCTGTAGGGGTGGGCAGCATTTTTGCTTGGTAATAAAAAAACACCACTACACATAGAGGGCTCCCGGGCGGCCAGTGTATCCAAAGGACAAATACTACTCTTACTACTCTTAACTAAAAATGGGAGATTGGGCTTTTCATCTTGACAGTTGGTGCTCTTTTCTCCAGAATAGAGTTGCCTCTTCCTTCATTCTCCACCGATGACTCCTTGCAAGGAATGTTTTCCTCCTCTGAGCTGGTGGACACTGAGGTATTCTCTACTTCGTGTTCCTCTTTTTCTCAGTGGCCTTCCCCTTTGCTGTTGTCTTGGACAGGGTACGCTTTACACAATCCTCTTCCTTCACCTCCACAGCCTTCTTGAACAACTGCCGGTGCTCTGCCGCCTGCTGTGCAGTTAGGTTTAAAAAATAGCATTCTCCCTGGTCTCCGACTGGTGCGTGAATTTGGAGTTTTGCTGTTTCTAACTCCAGCCCATGGAGTTCTCCATCATTGTTGGTGCCAAAATCAGATCGAACCCCTCGTTTTCGCAATGACTACAGTGAACTTAGTGCTATCTTCTGACTCCTTCCAGTTGCTTCAGAATTGATGACTTTTTTGATTGTATGGGTAAGGCAAAGTTCATCACAAAACTCAATCTGGTCAAGGGTTATTGGCAGGTGCCCCAGAAATCTCCACGTTTGTACCTCCGGACCACTTTTTGGCGTTTTGGCCACATTCCAGCAGATAATGTCCAAAGTGCTATCTGGCATTCCAAATTGCAAGGCATATTTGGATTTCTCCACTTGGTCCAAGCATGTGGCAAAACTAAAATAGATTTTCAATTGTTTGCATGATGCTTCCCCGAAAATAATCCCTGTATAGTACGAATTAGGCAAAGTAGTAATTACATATTTAGGCAAGCAGGTATGTCAATGTCAGGTGTGTCTCGTCACTGCAAAAGTGCAGGAAATTAAAGAATTTCCAGTGCCACAAACCAGACGAGACTCCCATCAGTTTTGGGGGTATTATTGTATTTTTTGTCAGAACTTTGCAGATATAACACTCTCCTCACTACTCCCAAGCTTTTTGTGTGATTTTCTGTTGCCAGGAAGCTTTTGAATCAGGCATGATTCTTTGTTGTGTGCCTGTTCTCGCCTCTCTGGATTTTGTGGTCATTGCGAGGGGTCGTGGGGCATTGTTACTGCAAAGAGATGCCCGAGGTATTGACCACCAAGTCTGTTTCTTTAAGTTTAATAAACACCAAACAAGAATGTGAATGAGTGAATGATTGGGTAAATTAGTGTGTAAGTGATTCTGGGAAGAAATGTGGTTTCAGTTGACTTACTTTGTTTAGTTTAGTTTGTTATTTAGCGGTTAGTTAGTCCCCCTAAAGCTAGACTGCAAATTTGCAAATGCGTATTAGTCTGGATCCTTTCAGTTCATTATTGATTTCCAAGGGGCCATTATCAATAGGCGCAGACAACCAATCAAATCAATGAAACGTCATCCTGTCATATGGTTTGTCCTGTCAGAAGTACGGCAAACACATATTTCTTATCAACATAAAGTTTAAGTGTAGTTGTTTGTTCTTCTTTTAGAGAACATTTACTGTCCAGTCCGTTTAATGCTGCCTCTGTAGCCAATTAAACTGAATGTTCCACATTTTGGTTGTTTACGAAAATGCCTCAATGGCGCTCCTTTGTCAGTCATTGGATAAATGGTTGTGATTGGCCCGCGCAATCCAGTTCAGGTGGAAATCTGTCAGAATGGGAAGGGGGGCTGGTGTATCTGCCAGAGCAAAAAAAAACATGAACTCGCAGACTCGTCTGGTTCCCAGGCTACCCTGAAGCCAAAATGTCCCTCTAATAATTGTGAGATATAAATACTCTGTGGGCTGTGGTGGTTCTTGGGAGCTAGGAAGAGTCTAATTTTCATGTTGTGTCAGTGTACTGTAAGTACACTATATTTACAGTGTAGACAATAGTGTACACTTAAATCATCCTGCCTCATAAAATGATTTTGCACATGGCTTTTACAAGATTTTAGAAAACACTCTGATTTTCTAGAAATTAACCGAGATGTAAGTGTAATTTATTTGGAAGGATAGTAATTAGGTAGTAAATACTGAGGAAATGGAAATAATATGTTCAGTTGGTACACTTCCCATTAATTCTAATCATTTATTAGCAAAGTAACCATTCCAGTCAGTACTCAAGTAATTTCATTTAAATCTTAATCTGGAAACAGCATCTTAAAAGTATCTTAAAACTCTATTTAATTAATCTGCATTGTTTAAGAACGTTGTCTCTATTTTCTTTGCAATTATTCTGAAATTATAGGAACCTTCCAATGAATTTATTAAGAAATTACAGGACCTGTGAAATGCATCACTACCATTATTTATTCTATGCTTTTTATTATCTTTAGCAAGTTAAACTGTCTTGGAATGACACAACCATGTTTCATAGTACACATGACAATAAAGCTGTACTGAAATGAATAGAATTTTCGGCAGTATTTTAAAAAGTTATTTCCATTGCGGCCTTTGATGTTAAATAAAGGAATTATCATCAACTAAAGTGCTCCATGTTAAATCATTAAAGATAGAAAGTTGAATTTTAAGATATTCCAAATTTCCCAAGATTCACAGTTTGTCCTTTTAAACTGTGCTGGTTGCTTTTAAATGTGCAAAGGTAGCTGATAACAGTTTGTGATGCTAGATGTCATCCCAACATGTACAACAGTGTTTCTTTCTTTCTGTGGATTTGTAATAATATATTTATAACCTACCAGAGCTCAACACTTTCTCCTGAAAGGTCAATGGTCAGGACAGGGCTGTGGAACTTTAAAAATTCTCACTTGCTGAAAACATTGTCTGAATGTTAAAATTCTTTACATTTATTTTTTTGCAGCTGCTGCTGCTGTTTTACATATTCCGAAAGTATATATGCATATTTGTGTCATTTATGTTGTAGACTTAGATTTGGTGTGTGTGTGTGTGTGTGTGTGTGTGTGGGTGTGACACCTGAAGCCTGCAGAATGTTATTTGTCATGCTGTTTTTGCCTCACATTCAACTGCTGTACATGCAAGGGTTATTTACAGCACCAAACACGCACACACATAGCTGTGGGGTAGTTGTGGGTGTTGGAAGAAACAAAATACTGTTGATGTGACTGCAGACGGTTAGCTGAGGCAGTGTTTGACTGGTTGACCTAAACATACACCCTAACCCTAACCCAATAGATAGATAGATAGATAGATAGATAGATAGATAGATAGATAGATAGATATAAGGAGCATAGGAAGAATGTAATGAGAGGGAGAGTGAAAGAGGGGGAGATGAATGGACGGAGTATCCATGGGTCAGGAGTGATGTGTGATGTCAGAGCGCCTCCAAGTGGCCAGACAGGAAGCTGAGAGAGGAGCGTGAGGGTCGGCCTTCCACTCTTTCATCCCATCGGAGTCTATTTCATTCTCTCCAACTAACAGTTTGTTTGTTTTTTCTTCTTTATGAGTCCTTGACAGACATTTTTTCACTTTAAATAACCACACTAACAAGCAAATAATAATAATAATAATAATAAAACAGTAAGTCTGATCTATTAAATTCTTTGTAATAGCATGTTCATATTTTGCTGCAGGCATTTAAAATATTTTGTTTTAGTAATAATCATAAGTCTATGGTTTGTTTATATGTTGTTGTTGAATTATAGTTTGCATTCAGTTGAATATTTTTTATGTATTATCATTTTAATGATGATAAGTTTTTTATTTTAAAGTAATTGTTAACATTTAATAAATGGTTTATATTATATCACTAATTATATAATATCCTTGTTATATTTATTACAGAAAATAGTAATAACATTACACTAAGATTCAAGGATCCAAAAGTTTTATCACATATATATACACAATATATGTAGCGAAATGTTATGTGATGTAGTAAATTTAAAAAAGAAATAATCATTAAAAAGGATAAACATTAAAGATAAAATCATGAATAAAGGTTAAAAAGCTTTTTTCCAACTTAGAGGAAAATCTATGTATCATTTAATTTTGTAGACATTTGAATGCAAATATTTTATACATTGTTGTATTATCACCATAGTTGCAACTTTTATATTCATTAAATATACATTTTATGTATTTTTTCTGATTGTGTATTATATTTCTGTGGCCACACTCATTTAATGTAGGGAATAATGGATGAATGATTTATTTGTATTTAAATAAATTAAATTATACTATATTCCTAATGGAACTACAATGTGTTTTTTTAAAGGACAATTTGAACAATTATTTCATTATGATTTGAACTGTTTTAGGAGAGATGTAAAAATAAAAATGACAAAAATTGAAATAAAAAAAGCATATGATTAAAAAATACATCAAAAACTAAGACATTATATACATGACAATGTGAAACCAAACATGATGTGTGGTCCATAGGATCCAACAATCCCAAAGTCAAATGCTGGAACACAGATCTTCACTGTTCTTCAACAGGATTAACAACCAACATGAAAGAATGAAAGCAGCTCAACTGTGTCTGTTGTCTTCCTCTCCAGCAGCTCTGTGACAACTCTGTTGTCTTTACAATTACACACAGGCCTGGCTATTAACCATGCTCATATGAAACTGAGATCAAGGCCCAGTGCCAAAAGTATGGAAGCAAAGAGAGGTCATTGTAATTAGAATGCTAAAGCAAATGAAAACCTAATTTTGAAATTGAATCACAGGTTGAAATACTGCTGAATTTATAGCATTGAAATATTTGACTTGGTAGCGGCAATGTTTACATTTTTCCTCGTGGATTTTTGTGTCTGAATTTCAGTCGTCTAATGTATTTTTCAATGGCCTTACATATCTTTACATTACAACTTCTAAGTATAAAACAGTTTTTTGAGTAATAAAGTCTGGATATGAGAACCTGAAAAATGTTTTTGAAATTGCACATTTTATATTACATTTTGGAAGTTTTAAAAAGGGGAATTCAAACTGAATAAATTCAGATAGATGGTTTTAATAGTCACCCTAATGCTATGAATTCAGTGGTATACATTTAACAGAAATGTAAATGAATATTCCAACCTCATGATAAATCATGAGATTTGAATCCTTCCTGTATGGCCTTTCTTTGCTTCCATACATTCTACCAATTTATGTTGGAAAAGTTATCCCGTGTCTTCTGGGTTTATAAGTTACATTTCATTAATTGAGTCATGTTTCAACAGATACAGTAAATTTTATTCAACAAAATATCTACTTTACAAATTTGAGTAAAACAATTTCATATATACTACAGTAAACTACTGAGCTATAGGTCATGTTACATCACCAGCTGACATACTGTAGGTATACATTTACCATTTCCTCTTCACTTCAGTGTACTGTAATGGAAGCTGGATTGAATTTTCCTCATCTATTTAATCGACAGAAGTGGCAAGCAATGAGTGTGAATGTGGATTTTAGGAGTTGGTTTATCGAGATAAACAGTTGGTGGAGCTAATTCTCCAGTCGGTGCCATTAAACCACTGCATAAGAAGAGGACACAACAAGATTAGGCCTATGTTATTACAAGGGCTCCATTCACAGCTCTAATTACCAAAATTGTTGTGGAAAACATGATATAAATATGACAAAACATGATATAAATATGACATTTCTGTTTGTTTCATGTATTAATGTGAGGAAGGTTATAGTCTCCTCATCGCTCGTCCTCACCCTCTCACAGATCTGATGTTTGTCTCTTCAGTGGAAGCATCAGTGGACATTTAAGTTACAAAATGTGCATAAATACAGGTGAATAGAAACACACTTATTGCGGAGGTAAGTTAACATGCAGTTTCTTTAATGACCACTAGCTGGACCCAAGAGAATTCTAACTGTACCTGAAGTGAATGGGAAACCCTTGTTGTTTCAGTGGGTATAGATCACATTTAGATTTGGTCATAACATGTGATCTGTATCTCGACATCGCATCTGAATAAGGAAAAACACATGCAAAGACTAAATTGCTGATTTGAAGTTGTAGAAGTATTTCAAGTAAAGTTGCCAGAATGTTCCATAAGATATAATACAAGCTGGTGTAACCGACAACACAAAATACATGCAGGCCTATACAGTAGATCGTAACTTAGTTCAGGCGTATACAGACTTAAACTTAAAAGAGACTTAACAAATAGCCTATAAATTCCTTAACCAGCTCTCTTTTTTTTCTCTGACAAAGTCCTCTGTTACTTTATTTATGTATAAGAATGTTTTCTAATAAAGCAACCAAACAAAATATGCTTGCTTCTGGGGCCCATTAAGCCCAGCATCACTTATTGGTTGCATATTATGATAATCATGATGCGTGACAGATTTGAAAAAAATATATATATATTATTGTATTAACTAAGAACATTTTCTGGTAACATAACAGGTTGTTGCAGTTCCAAACTGTCTGAGTGTGAATGTCACTCTTTAATAAAGGTTAAATACCTTCCTCAAACATTTCCTCTGTAGAACACCCCTGTTGTCACCTCTGCAAATTTTTCAACCTTTCATTTTGTAGCCAGGTAGTTTTTCTTTTTATACCTTCCATATCCAACCCATAAGAGTAGAGGAGGAAAGCCATCTATTAATGAACAAATTGGAACTGTCATTAGGCTGGCTGTGCAGGGAGATGGGCCTTTTGGAAATAAAAGAAAATCCTGCTTAATTAATGGTTCATCAATCATGGTTTGGCCCAAATGGCTAAGAGGCGGTCCATCTCCTGTCTGATTTATAGACAAGACATGAGAGAGAGAGAGGTGAAGTGATGACAGAGAGGAAGAATTAGAGAAAGTAACAAGTAAGATAAAAATAGAATCTTCAAAGTTTGTTACTTTGTTACTTCATGTGTTTTTGTTTCCACAAATCTACACACATAATAAAGCATGATTATTCTTCATAAACGTACCTGGATATTGCCTATCAATTTGCTATCAGATTTTCTTTTGATTACAATTCTTTTTTTTTTCTTTTTTTTCTTTAACCATGTCATATATAGCCTGGCTTCACCAGACAAATGCAACCATCATAGCTAAGACCAACTTTGAAATGCAGTTATTTTGGTAGTATAACCTGATCAACTTTTCTGCTGGGGTGTTTTCTTCCAAATTTCATACTTTTCACATATTAAAAAGGGAGCTTACACTCCAGCTGCGTGACAAAATACTTTTTGGAGTAATTTAGAGCAAAGTGCAAAATCTGTAAATGAAAACTATGCCTGTGGTTCAACAAGTGGCTTAAGACATGCACAGTGAAGGGAGGTCTAATGTTACAACTAAATGTCCAAAATAAAACTCACTTACCTAGAAATCACTAAGATAATGTGTTGAAATGGCTACACATGATTTGTGTGATTTTCTGATTATTTTCTTATAAGTTTTACCTTTATGTCAGTCTTCTATGCCAATGCAGGAAGTAGAGTGCTTTTTATCTGGGGAAGATGTGTAGGTTGAGGTGGTGGAGGGGGGTGTAGTGCATCTAACCTGATATTCAAGGTACCCTGTGGGGTTTTGATCACTAGTATCACTATGGAGCAATTTTTGAGTGGGTCCCCATTTTGTTTGTGTATCGATATGCACAAAAACTACTGGTCAGATGAATAATCCAAAACTGAAGCACTCACTTACAGGTCCAATTTTCTTCATCTGATGCTTTGCCAAAACAGCAAACTGTTACAGTGGCAACTATTGTGGGATGGAAGGCGTGTATTTTGATATGGGAGGATGGAAGATGGCTGGGTAGAGAGTAAGATGGGAAAAAGCAGCTCTAAGGAGTACCAGTCCCACTCCTGAGCACCAGAGGGACACATGAGACACATGGCCTGCTAGTGTATCACAGCATGTTATTTATAAGACATCATATTCTCTGATGTAAAATGAAAACCTAAACTAAATGAAAACAGCACAATAAATCAATGTGCATGTGTATCATTTCCAGTAAAACATGCACCTGTAACTGTAAGCACAGTCAAAAGAAAACTTCTGAGCAGAGCCTTCCTTTGAAATCTGAGTGTCTCTGCTGCCGTCTTGGCTAATGTCACAAGAGGTCAGCTGCCCAAGGCCAGCAGAGGTCATAGGTCATGTGTCCATCAGTTCAGTTGAGGTCAGCCATCCAGGTGTGTGAACTGAAACACAACCACTTTCTCCTCAGCTTCCACAATCACCAAGTGCCTGGATAGAGTTCCTAAGGCAAAAAAAGGTTGAAAAAGATTTTCAAAAGCATTGTTTAAAAAAAAAATCTGATTTGTTTATTTTTCACAGAATGCATTATTTATGATGCATATTTATTTAATGAAGTCCATCCATCTATTCATTTTCTGCCACCTATCCGGGTTGCGGTGGAAACTCATGCCAGTTCGACGTACTCTGAAAACATCCAAAGAATGTCACCCAGGAGGATCCTGATCAGATGCCTGAACCACCTCAACTGACTCCTTTCAAAGCAAAGGAGCTGCAGCCCTACTCCGAGCTCCCTCCAGATATTTAAACTCCTTATTCCATCTCTACAGGTGAGCCATCCACCCATCAGCCGCTTGGTCTCCACAATTTCATTCTTTTGGACACTACCCAAAGGTCATCACCAAAGTTGCGGGTAGGAACGTAGATCAACTGGTAAATTGAAAGCTTTGCCATCTGGCTCAGCTCCCTATTTACAACAGTGGTCCGGTACAATGCGCACATTACTGCTGATGCTGCACCAGTCCGCCTGTCCGAACTGAGATACTTGAACTCCTTCTCTTGGGGCATCAATTCACTCCCGCCCTGCACTCCCCCCTGACTCTCATCCCGACCATTTCAAACTCGCCTGAAAATTGCCTCAGTCCATGCTGAAGGTCACTGTCTGATCAAGTCAACGGTGTAATGGAAATCTTAAAGCTGGTTCACTCTAACAAGAAGTTTCAGGAAACCTGGATGTTCTTACACAGGAATATTTATTGAAGCTCGATCGAGGAGAAAAGGGAAACACCACGTATGGATCACAGCGTACTGCTACCCAAATCTGAAGATGGTGTCCTGAAGCTCAGTATTTAACCCTCCCCAGAACTGATAAGTTCTGCTATATCCAAATAGGGTTATTCCTAACTCAGCCTGGCATGTGTGATGACTCTATTGGATATCAGATCCAAACAAGGAAAGACATCAACCATTGCTGTCCTAGCAACATCATAGCCTCTCTACAGTCTCTCTTATCCAGAGTCAACAACCAGGCGCTAGCCTGTTGTGTCTAACCCGAATACAGAAGATATTTAGCAGACCTTCGTTTACCAGATGCTAGAGCCAACTCGGCCTTGTCAGGCACACAGAGTGAGACAGGCGAACAGAGACAGGCAGTTGACCTGACCTGTGAAGCACTGTCTTAAGTTACCTTTAACCTACAAGAACGAAGTTTAACATACAAGAAGGAAAATTCCTTCACAAACGGAACCACACCATTTGCAAAAAGCAGAAAAGCAATTCTGAGCAATTCCAAAACCGGACACTGTCCTCTCATCCGTTGCGCCTTGAGATCCTAGTCATGAAAACCACAAACAGATTTAAGAGGCATGTCAGCCAAGACATCCCAACAATGTCCAGAGTCTTCAGCATCTCACGGTGAATCTTGTGCAGAGCCCTACTTTCCCTTCCTGAGTTGTCTAACGGTTTGTAAAAACTTCCTTGAAGCCAAAGTCCCTCTCCATAGTCAAGTCAATTTTATTGTATAGCTCCAAATCATAACAGAACTGATCTTACTGACACTTTTCACATAGAGTAGGTTTAGACCATAAATATTATTTACAGAAACCCAACAATTGCCATCATGAGCATAACAATAACGTGCTGAAAAAACCTCCCAGGAAGTATGGTCGTTGTCTATCATTACACAACACAATGGTTAGACCCGCTACAATAGCAAACCATTGTAGTTGATACTGAGGAAGATTAGCATAAGTCTTGTAGGTATAGGTCATCTATAGGGTTCATCCAGGTGTTTAAGGTTTACAAAGACATTGTGGTTGTCTGATGACAAAATATCTAACGTTCTCTACTTCAAAGTTCACATTTAATCTAAATGCTCTCTGATCTCTATCTTTTTTTCTCTATTTCTCTATTTTCTCCAGTGAGTGTTTATCACTATTCTGTACAAGTTTTCCAATTTAACAACTACCTTTTTCTTCCGAGCATAATTAAAAGATGTAAAGAAATTTTTTAACCTACAACAGCAAACTCTCTTCCTTTGGCTTCTTCTCCTTCTGGTGATGTAGAGTTGTCATCTGAGTTCTCACTGCCCACTCTTAACTCTTAACCAAAATCTGACTGCTGAGTGAACCTTTGAAATGTTAAAAATAAAGTACATGTGGAGTTGAAGCTAATACTTCAGATTATGAATTGTCAAAAGAACTTCAGAACTTCAGTAACATAAAAATAAAACTCATAATAAAATATAATAAAATACTACTCGTATTTTATTTTTATTTATTAGCATTTTTGCATGTGACTGGTCAAGGAACAGCCTTAAGACTAAACGGATCCGTCATATTGGCAGGAAAGAGACACAGAGAGGCAGAGACAGACAAGTCTATGGAGAAAAGAAAATACAAAAAGTTCTAGCTCCAACACAACCTGCTGTTTGGACAATCAATCCTATGGTAGGCTGTAAAACAATTGCATGTGTGTGTTACTTAGGTCTCTTTGTGTCACTGCACTGTGTCTCTGGTTTAAAAAAACTTAACTTTGCCTGTCATGCATTAAAGTCTTAAAGTTTTAAAATGGAAAGGATGGAAAAGTGAAAAATGTTGCACTGGTTTCACTAGTTGTATGTTACTGGTATTGATTCAAGCCTGTGGTGAAAAAGAAACAATATTTAGGGCTCCCAATCAATTTTATGGGTCCACATAAACACACACACATACATACTCTGATGTCATTCTGAAATGTACATATATACAGTTGAAGGTCCTGCATCTTTTCTAAATTTTCCTTTTTTTTTTAGAATGTAACTCCAATGATCTGTCTCCAGTTAAGAAAGTAAAATAAATAATAGGTGATCTATGGGATAGAGGACACTAATTGTCCCTACAAATTATTTCCTCATTTTGAGAGACCCTGTGGCTGCAGCATATACAGTAAAACAACTGTCAGATAGTTATAGCTTTAACGTCTGTGTCCACTTTAATTCTTTGTCTTCTACGCATTCTCAGGCGCCAGCTGTCCCCAGCTTGGTGTCGTTTTTGTCATTGGCAAAGTTAGAGGAAAAAAGCACTGTTTGCCTGTTTATACTAGATTTGAATATAGTAGGCTCTCTCATTGGTTAAAATGAATGTCATCCTCCAACTCCGTCTGTTTGAAAAGTGCAGCTAACACACTGTTGTTCTAGCACACTGGGGATATTGCAGCTACCTGTGCTCTCCTTTGCAGAGCAGTGTGATCATTCAGAAGCTGGATTTGACCCTGGTTTTAAGTTGCTCTCATACTTACTGTATACACAAAAACAATTAACAGAAAGATATAAATAGACAGATAGCTAAAAACAAACAAAGATAATATAGAACTATTATGTACACACAAGTAGATGAAACATACGTGTATATATAGATATATTTAAAAAGCAACAATGACCAATAAATATAAATATATTAAAAAAATATAAATTGTAAAATGAAAATGAAATGAAAATCATCCAAATTAATAAATGTGGTGATGAAATAGATTACTTTATATATGTATATATATGTATACATAGTATATAAGGCGTGCATGGTTCATATTAACAGTGTAGGATGATATGTACATGTTGTGTACTGTGTGTATTTTAAACTGTTAATATATATTTTTCTTTGTTTTCACAAGTCAAGTCACCTGGCAAGAATTCAGCCATGCAAAACCACTCCTGGTCCATGACCACACCGAGTGAATGAACAGTTGGTGGAATCTTGTTTGTCTGTCTATCTCTCTTTTGATTTCTGTTTGCCTCTTCCTTACCTCTCCTCCTTGCGTGTGTTTTTACACTGGTACCTCTGTCATTGTTATCTCTACACTTTTCCATATTTCTAGCCATTTTCATTTCATTATTTAAAATGAAAAAGAAAAAAGAAGAGAAGAGGTTTTCCTTTGAATTCATGGTCCCTCCATAAATTCTCTTTTAATCATGGTTTCTTTTTTTTCCTGATTCCCTTTTCTTCTTTTCTTCCTTGTTTGTCTTCTGTCCCCTGTTCCTCTCATCCTTTTCCTATCCATATTAATGTCAGCTCAGAGGTTCAGTCTGGAACAGATAGCATCTCTATTGAAGCTCCAACCAGACCGACCCTGTCACCCTTTTCTCTTTTATTCTCTCCTCTAATGGTGGTTTCTGTGTTTTCTTTGGGTTATATTCTGTCTCCTGTACCTCCTCCCTGTCTGACTTCCACACCCTGTCACTATAAAACTGTCACGATGCTCATAAGATGGCAGGTCGGGTCTGTCTGATCTCTTCTACCCTCTCGAAAACACACGCTCAGATGGCTGGAAAAACATTCAGTCAGGTAAGCTGCATCAAGTATCAGGCCACCCAGAAAAGTTGACATGACAATAGTTTGGGGGCAGCAAAAGGTTCCACATGGAATAACAACAGCTTATTGGAAGTTCCACAGAGCATTCATCAAAAAATGGGTTCCTGGTAGTATTAAATTGGTTCACATGTAGAGTTACGGTGCTTTTGTAGAATATTAAATTCTGTACAGTACAATAGTGGGGGATAACAGTAATTCACACATAACAAATAAGGTTTTTATATAGCCTATCATCGCCGGACTAATTCTCAAATGCGTATTAGTCTGGAACCTCTCAGTTAATTTCCAAGGGGCATTATCGACAGGCAGAGACAACCAATCAGAGCAACGAAGCGCCATCCTGTCAGATGTTACGTCCTGTCAGAAGTATGGCAAACACATATTTTTTATCAACATAAAGTTTAAATAATAATAATAATTATAATACATTTTATTTATATAGTGCTTTTCAAGGTACTCAAAGTCGCTTTACAGACAATGAAATTATCATAAAAGTTTCACACTAAAACATAATATACATTAACATTAAAAAAACATATTAAAAGCAGTTCTAAAGGTGAGTTTATATTTTTGATTTGAACATGGAAGGATCGGAGCAGTCATGGATGTGTTTGGGGAGAGAGTTCCAGAGGGAGGGGGCAGCTATGGAGAAGGCTCTGTCGCCCCAAGTCCGGTGTTTGGTTCTGAGTGGCATAGGCAGGAGGCTGGCATCAGAGGAGCAGAGGCTACAGGACAGGGTGTGGTGGTGGAGCAGGTCAGTCAGGTAGGAGGCTTGATTATGGAGGGCTTTGTGAATGAGGAGAAGGACTTTGTATTGTATCTGTTGTGGGACGGGGAGCCAGTGGAGGTTCTGGAGAACAGGGGTGATGTGATCATGGGAGCGGAAGTGGGTGAGCAAGTGAGCAGCAGAGTTCTGGATGAACTGGAGTTTGTTTAGGACTCTGGATGATGTGCCAAGTAAAATACTGTTGCAGTAGTTGATTCTGGAGGTGATGAAGGCATGGATCAGAGTCAGCAGCAGATGAGGAGAGTGATGGGCGGAGACGTGCTATGTTTTTTAGGTGGGAAAAGGCAGTTCTGGTGATTTGGCTAACGTGGTGTTCAAAAGAGAGGTTGCTGTCGAATAAGAGTTTTCGATGGTGAGGCATAAGTTGGGACTGGATTTAGTGAAGGATTTGGGACCGATGATGATCATGTCAGATTTGTCACAGTTGAGTTTGAGGAAGTTGGTTTGCATCCATGATTTAATGTCAGTGAGGCAGTTGGTCAGAGTGGAGTGAGTGGCAGTAGTAATGGATTTGGGGGAGATGTAGAGCTGGACATCATCGGCGTAGCAGTGGAAGTGGAGACCATGTAGTACCATTAAGTGCAGTTGTTTGTTCTTCTTTTAGAGAAAATTTATCGTCCAGTTTGTTTAATACTGCCACTGTAGCCGCCCGGTAAACATTCCATATCGGGAGCGCCATCTTGGATATTTACAGAGATACCTGAGCGGCACTCTGTCAATCATCACATTAAACCCACCTCGTACTAGATAAATGTTTGTGATTGGTTAGCCCGATAAATCGGCAGAGAAGTCAGTTTGAATGGGAGACGGTCCAGACGTATCTGCCAGAGCAAATGAAACATGAGCTCGCAGATTCGTCTAGTTCCCAGGCTAGGTTTTATATATTATATAGAATTTCAGACTGAATATATTTACAGATATATATTAATTTTTTTACAGAAAAGAACAAAGAACAAAAGGAAACAGAAGTACTCCATGTTATTAAGGGTGGCCCTTTCCAGAGCACACCAGCTTTTCCATGGCCAGGCAACTTGAGGTTCTTCAGCCATTGATTAACAGTTAGCACTTCAGTTTTTCCATTTACAGTGAACTGTCACAATTTCTGGTCTGATTTACGGTCTGACATTGGTCACACAGAACATTTAAATGTTTTTATGGAGCATTACAATGATTTGGTTTTACGAAAAAAAGGCTAATGAAAAAGATGTATTTATAACTGTGCTTTCAGACACAATTGATCTTTTACTAAACCCTGCCCCCTTCAGTTACTGTTCCTACATGTATCAATCGTTACATTCACAGATGTGCAATTTACAATGATAACTTTGATGATAAATTGCTAGCCCTGTCATTGATTAAGGAACTGAAGCCTATTCCATTGACCTCAATAAATGTTTCCATGTACATGGACAGGTTTTGGGGTGTGTTGAAACACTACCTAAAGTTCATCCTCAGCTGTGTGTTCTTCCCCTCTCTATCCTCCTCACTTCAATCCATCCATCCATCCTCCCTTCATCCAGGCTGTATCAGTCTGTCAGTAGTTGCAGAAAGGAAAAGAGCCGTAAGAAAGAGCAAAGAGCAGAAGAATATTCTGTCAATAAAGAGACTGAGGCATCTGAAAGTGTCGCTTCCATTTCCTGCACCCACACACACCCACACTCACACACTCTCACACACACACACACACACAGTTTAGATGTACCTGTCCCTGCCCTATCCTGACTTCCCACAATAGAGGCCATTTCTCTGTTAACACAGCTCTTAACACACGCACACACAAAGACACACACACTCCTCCTTTTGTGGTAACTCAACAAAACAGGTGTTGACCTGATGCTTGTCTCACACACACAGAAGAAACATAATGTAAACACGCACACACAGTGATGAGGGAAATATGGCTGACACATGACAGAGAGAGAGAACTAATATTTGTCTCTCTCCTTCTTTTTCTGTGGACCTCGTCCTCTCCATCTCTCTCACACTTCCTTTCCTCATTTCTTCATCCTCCCTGTCACTCCCTACCTGCATTTATCAATTTTTGGGGGGTAGCAGGAGAAGATGTAAACATAACATTGACATAGTATAATCTTATAAAGTTGTTATGGTTAATGTGTTGGCAAACTGTTGCCTATTTAACACATCGAACAGCAACATTAGCATTCATCTGGAGTGGTCTGCTGTTTGGTTCTGTACCCGTAATTTACAGCCGTCCATCTTTATATAAAGCCTATGGTGTGGATCCAAACTTACCCTTTAAAACACCAAAGTCACACAATGACACAAACAAACTAACCGATCGAGGCAGTGGTAGACCAGCAACTCCCGGGATTACTAGGTAAAATGTTTTTGTCAATGGAGTCTGGTGGCTTTGAAGAGAGCAATATAACAGCTATTTTGGGTTAAACCAAGGATCAACAACAATTCAAATACATTCAATTCTATTGTTAGCTCTTGTGTCTTAGGCCCTTTCGAGTGAATGGGTGAAGAGGCAATGTTGCAAAAATAAAGGTTGATTATATTATACATACTTTCATCCACTAAGTCATTTCAGTCATTATTTTTCTCATCAAAAACAAGATTTAGGGCTTGCTTGAGCCTTGTGGACCTTTACATGTCAGCTTGACTACAGATTACTACAGATTTACAGACTCTATGCTGGATAATATTTTATCATAATTTGAAACAAAACATTCAAACTGAATATATCTGCAAAACGTTCACTGACAATATTCATATAAAGAAGCGAGTGCCTTTGGATGAAGTGTTTGCTCCCAATTAAATTCTACTGTATTCTCAAGGGTGCCTTTATTTCTTTTCTTCTTTCTTTCTGTTTTTCTTTCTTTAGCTCTGTGCTCACTTTCGTTATCTCATCAGCCTCTCTCCAACCCTCCCATCTCTCTCTCTCACTCTTTCTCTCTCTCTAGGGTTTCTGTTAGTTAATGAGGTTTAAACTTGGATCCTCATCACTGATTCCAGCTTGGACTCACTGAGACTTAGTGTACTATGTGTATGTGTGCATGTGTGCATGTGTGTGTGTGTGTGTGTGTGTGTGTGTGCGCGCACATTCTTTGTTTGTCTATGAATGCGTGTCTGCTTACCATTATGAATTTGCAATGTTGTGCATGAGCAACACTATGAATAAAGTTTTTTGACCAAGACTACAATAAATATGCATGTACACAGACACACTCATGGATGTGTTTTTATGTGAGAGTGTGTGTGTTTATGTGTGTGTGTGTGTGTGTGAATCATCACCAGAGCAGTAAAACTATTGCAGCAAGAGCCGCTGCCCTAAGGTACACGTTCACCGCTTAGATATTAGCTAACCAGGGAAATTCTGTGTTTGCGTGTGTGTGTGTGTGTGTGTGTGTGTGTGTGTGCTTGCTTGCTCCTTTACTCCAGCGGCTCTTGAGCTAATGTGCTTCACGATCTACTAGCTTCCTCCTTCCCTTTAGCACTGCAACACTAATGACTAACCCAGGGCTAACACACACACACACACACACACACTAGCCACCACACTGCCTGGTTTCAGTTCTATCTAATTTGATTGTGGGTAAAACATTATTTATAGCTGCAGAGCAAAGATACCAAACACAGATTAGCCAGGGAGAGGGGGGTGAGGGTGTATGTGGCTTCAGGTGATATATAGCCTATTGTTAAGTCGTTTTTTTTTTTTACATTTTGATTATCCTTTCTTTACAGTGCAGTTAAACTATGACCACATTCTAACTGTATTTCAGTTGGATTACTAATAATAACAATAATAATAATACATTTTATTTATATTGCGCTTTTCAAGGTACAAGGTATAGCTGGGTTATAACTGTATAGTCAGTGTAGTGGGATTATTGGATTCGTAACTGACCGTTGATAAACCCCTCCCCTGAACAGTGGTTATCTTTCACGGCTCAACAACCATAACTAGGCGCAGCAGGATTGTCAGTCTTTGGATCAATGTTGAAGCGGTGCATAGGGATGTAGTAAGAGCGACACTCCCAGACTGCAGGACCAGAACATCCACTGTGTGGAAGCCAGTCCTGCATGCTATCAGAGTTCAGGGTAACATTAGCAACTCTGTCCTGCTCTTTATTGGATTTTTGGAAGTTTACACTCCAACAACCCCAGCCAACATTTGCAAAGTCCTCATCCTAAAACGAATTCAGCAGCCACACACAGTTGTTTTATAATGAATAAAAACATCCTGATACATTTTTCCTTATAACACAAGGACTGACAGTATTGTTTTTTTATTTACACATCTTCTACTTGGATCATCAGTTGGTGAGGATGCTGACTTTACCTCTGTCAGAAATCAAAGGCCCATCAAATTCATGGTTTTCAGGCGATATCCGAGTGACTTTAGCACCACCATGGATTGTGGTTTAGAGTGAAATTTCTTGGACCAACTATTGGATGGCTTGTCATGAAATTTGCCACACACATTCATTTGTCCCTCAGGGGCACAATCTCTATCTCAATCTAGTGCAATCATCAGGTCAAATTTTAAATTTGTCGAATACTTTTACAATTGCAAAACTAATGACATTCTGTCATCTTCTACAAAACTGTGATGTGAACATTTTAAACATCACCTACTGCTAACAAGTTAGCTTTGTCATTTTGAGCATGTTGGCATGCTAATGCCAACATTTAGCTCGAGCAATGATGTGTCATAGAGCCGCGAGTAGACTCTTAAGTTGAATTTAAAGCAATAAAAAGACTAAAAGACTTTACTGCAACCAGTGTTGTTAAGTGGAATATCACATCTCTCCAAAGTAAATGTAGGAACTACACCACTTATGTGTCATTTTAAAGTTTTATTACCTTTACATTACGTCTATTGTTGTTCACGTGTGCTTTGTAAGGACCTACTATGTGCATTTTATACCACTTAACGTCCTTGTAGGAGCTGGACCAGATTCCCTTTTGCTGTTGTTGTGCATCTGGGTTATTTGTTACCAGGTAGACTGATGGCCATATTAATACAAGGGAACGCTCAATTGGCTGAAGTAATGTTGCATAGAAAGCAACACTTCCAGTCATTGGACAATCAGTCATCTACTTCCAGCCCAGAGGGTGACAGTCTGTCTCCCTCCCTCACCCTTAACGCAACAAGATTACATCACATCCTGTCCGTCTGTTGACACGTTGTGCTGACCTGTCTGTCAAAGTCTGACAACAGTACACACAGAAATGCAATGGATACCATCATTAAACTGCTTCTGCTTAATGCAATAATAGCATTTCTCACTTTATCATCATGGTTGCACGCATAACATGAAACCAAAATGCATGGTGATGCTGCAATGGTTATCCAGCAAAATACTGAGCCAGGTGAAGGTTTTATTTTGTTTGAAAATCGTATCTCAGTATTATATACTGCAGTAAAGTGTTTTGGCTTCTGATAAGCCTTTAAAATCATGGATCTGACCTTTTGGATTCTATTTCATTGTCTCACATCAGTCGATATTTGCATAAAGTTTAACCTTCCTCAACTTCCTTAGCTCATACCACTTTGGGACTTTTCTGGGTCCAAAGTCATGGTGAAAGATGTTATTTTGAGAATCAATTCCCAATGAGTTGCGTCCTGTCGTACCTCCACGTGAATGGATGGTTACACAAACCTTAGACGAAAACACAGACCTAATCAGACCCTACAGCAACTGTCCGAATCATGTTGGAGAAAATCTAAAGAGAATGGTAGTCTATTATGAAAGACCTGATTTTGTTTGGCTCCAAGGGTTGTGATGGTCCGTATCTAAGAAAAAGTGGTTCACCACTTAAAGCTTGTTGCTGAGCTGCACTGAATCTGTATTCAAACCAGTAATTGGTTGATCAGCTTTTCTAGGGTCCTATTAGCCTGGCATTGCCAGACTAATTTGCAAATGCGTATTAGTCTGGAATCTCTCAGTTCATTTTCGATTTCCAAGGGGCATTATCGACATTACCTCCAGTCCATTTAATACTGCTGTTGTAGATGGCCGTTAAACATTCCCTATCGGCAGCGCCATCGTGGATATTTACAAAAATGCTTCAATGGCTCTCCTCTCTATCAGTCATTGTATTAATCCCACCTCATACTAGATAAATGCTTGTGATTGGTTCGCCTGATACCAGTACCAAGGAAATCAGTTTGAATTGTAGAGGGGCCAGACGTATCTGCCAGAGCAAATAAAAAATGAGCTTGCAGATTGGTCTGGTTGGGTCCTATTGGGTCAGATCAAAACATACTTACTTACCGTATACCCAGACCCAAACCGTGACTGTCACCCAAAAAAAATGATCATTTGTTAAAATGCCTAAAATTACCTATGTTTAGATTTACCTGACACATCTTCTTGTACCCATATGAGTTATGACTGTCAAAGGCAGAAGGAGTGTTTCCTATGATATTTATATTTATTGAACCTATACCAAATAGCATTTATATCTACACCAAACCAACCCTTAACAGTGGCAGATCAGAAAACCAGGTATAACATACGATTTTTGGAAGGTGCTGAAAAACAGCCTCGCCCTGCTGATATGAGCTCCACAACAGAAAACGCTAATATGGGGTACTTTGGAAGGCAATAAGTATTTGTTACTCAAAGTAGAAAATCTTGACCTTGTACTCTATGTAGTTTTTTAGGTGATGATGTGTTTTAGGTGATGACGTCTATTCAAAGACCCCCAGATCTGATACTTTCATGAATTTAAAGAAATAAAAGGAAAAATTTAAATTAATATCTTCTTAGAGAGAAAAATAATAATATGATAGCAGGAATAGACACAATAAAAATACTGCAGTCCACAGATTAATTGCAATGACATTTGATCAGTTGGCTGATGCTTTTATCCAAAGCAAGGTAAGGTGCAATCCAAGCCATACTAAATCTAATAGAAGCCATCAAGAATAAGTGCCACAATGCTCATAAGTAAAACATAACAGCATAGGAAGTGACATATATATATTATTATTTATTTATTTATTTTTTATTTTTTATTTTTTTCATTAGAAAGAGAGAGACCAAGGGTGTTAGTGAGGTGAGTATGTAATGTCAATAGGTCAATAGTGTTCAGCTGACTATATATTAAGTTACACACTGGAGAGGAATTTGGATTAAGATTTCACAGTGACTGTAGGACTAGTTGTCATGCATTGGCTGATCATAGTGCGAAAGAAGGCCATCACGCTCTAAAAGTGAGCATTAATGGCTTGAACTTTAATTGAGCAGCATAAGGGGGACTCAGTAAAGAGATACTAAAGAGTCACTGATTGGCTGATTGAATCTTTTTGTATTTCACATGTCCAAACTGAATAAATCAAAATGCTTCTGCGAGACGGTTAAAATTATACGAAAGCTTGAGTTTTTAATTTTGCTAGCAGAGATGGCAATGTCAGTCAGTTGGTCCTCCACTTTGGTCCAGACTGAAATATCTTGACCGTAATTAGATGGATTTCAATGAAATTTTGTACAGAAAAAAAAATCACATTGTCCAATACTTTATTTTATACGGTCTATGACCAAAGAAAGATAAATGACATTCCCATCAGCCTTTGCTGTATTATCATTTTTAATTAGCAAATTCTGCCATGCTAATGCACTAAACCTGAGCATGGTACACATTACCAGCTAAACATCAGCGTGAAAGCATGCTGACATTAGCATTTAGCTTAAACTGGACTCACAGGCTGGTTGTACATTCGTTTTTCTTTAATGGATACTTTATAGGCTGATTGAGGTACTTTTTTAGATTAAGTACATTTAATTTTGGGTGCTTTTTAAGATCACAACTAAAAACAATCAAATATTCATTACAGGAAGGGGAAGATGATCTCATATTTCTGAAATCTTGGCTGCGGCGTGACTGCTTACATGCTGGTAACCAGTAGAACTAAAGAATGCTCTCCATGCATCAGTCCGCTCGTCTCCACCATTGTCACATCGCACTCTAATAAGCTAATTAATGAACGTGTCAGTCATCATTACGGTAAAGACACACATGAAGAAGTAGTGATGTGTGAGTGTCTGGGAGAGGGTGACTTTTAAGGATCCAACACATACACACACAGATACACATGGATGCTTACATACATACATACTTGCAAACACACAGCTATTCACACTAGCAGCAAAACACACAGATGCTGATATATACAAATTAAAATGCAAGCACACTTTACTCACTCACACCAAACAAACCATCATACACACAAAGTTGGCTCCCACAGATTAATTCGCCAGCCATCTCATATCACACTGATGGAGGGAGGGAGAGAGAGAGAGAGAGAGAGAGAGAGATGGTTGGGGGGAAGAAAACACACCGTTTTCCAGCTGATTAATTTTTCCAATTTCATCGAGACACAGCCGTAACCTGCTTCAATTAAAACACCACTCTGGAGACAGACACTGTGTGTTTGTGTGTCAGTGTGTGAGCGTGTGTGTGTGTGTGTGTGTGTGTGTGTGTAAGCTATGCAGAGCTGATAGTTGTATTTTATTGAGTGGAAAATTGAATCAAATTGTTTCTTTCAAACAGTCTGTTTTCCTCTCCTCCCACGCTTCACCTTCCCCTCCTTCTCCTCTTTTTCCTCCTCCATTTCCTCCCCTCCTCCTTCACTTCATCTACTCCTCACTTTCTCCTCCCTTGTAACATCCCCATGTCTGAAGGGCCTATTTTCTTTCCTTCTTTCATTTTACTTCCCTTTTTCCATCTTCCTTTCTTTTCTATCGTAAAACAGTAACAGAGTCTACTGCTATGCTGACAGCTATGCTAACATCTGTTAGCAGGTGTCATTTTTATTAGCATGCTAACATTAGCAAATTAGCACTGAAAGCAAACAACTAAGACAAAGTCAAGGCTGATGAGAATACCTTTTTTGTTTTGTAAGTATTTGGTCAGAAACTAAATTATTAGACAAATTGCAATTTTGACCTGATGATGGTGCTGGATGAAATGTTGAGGGATCGCCAGAATGCTAACAATTCACCATTATCAAATTCTGTGCCAGTCCATCTTGTAGATATTGAAATATTTCACTATATAGTGAAATAAACTTGCCTGGCATCACCAGACTAAAATGTGTATTAGTCTGGAACCTTTCAGTTCATTTTTGATTTCCGAGGGACGTTATCAACAGGCGCAGACAACCAATCACAGCAATGGAACGTCGTCCTGTTAGACAGTACTTCCTGTCAGAAGTTTGGCAAACACATATTTCTTATCAACATAAAGTTTAGATGAAAAGTCCAGGGATCATCCAAGTCATAAAGGGATAGTTCTAATTTTTTGAAGTGGGGTTGTACCTACTTATCCATAGTCAGTGTATTACATACAGTGGATAGTGGTCAACGGTATATGAATTGTCAGGACGGGCTCTTACAGGCACACGACAAACATGAAACTTGCTAAAAAGCGGCATGTTAGCATTGTCATTCTAACATGTTAACATGATGACGCATTTAGCTCAAAGCACTACTGTACCTAAGTAAAGTCTCACAGAGCTGCTAGCATGGTTGTAGAGTCTTAGTCTTGTTAATGTTGTCACCATGTTACAAGATTTGTTTCCTGGAAAGAGCTGGATGGAAAAGCCTGCTGCCCCTGTGACCAGGACCCAGATAAGTGGCAGAAAATAAACAAAAAAAGTACTAAAACCTCAGAAAGTAGAAAAGAGTTCTATCAATTATCCCTATGTACATAAAGATTAAAATAGAACTAATATCAATTTAAACATAAACATCACATTTATTTACTGCATCCAAGGGACACAATACACAGAGCATCCAACAAGGACATAGTCCTTTCTCTCCTCAGTGTCTCTCAGGGTCCCTCTCTCGCATCCCCCTACTGACAGACTCATGAATCTCCATTAGGAGAAGAATAAAGATGCACACAGAGATATATACACCTACCAAAGTCACTTTGAAGAAAGAGAGAAGAGGAGAAAGAGAAGGGGGACAGAAAGGAAATGAGGAGAGGAGCAAGAAAGGAAGTAAGAGGAGCCGCGGAATCTCCCAAAGTCACTTTGACAGTCAATTGGGGAAATGAGGAAAAGAGAAGAGAAGGAGAATGGACAGAAAGGAGGGAGAAAGAGATAGACATATTAAAAGTACCTGTCTATTTGATTAAACTGAATATAATACAGAGTTTGTGGATAGTTAGCATGAGTTTGACTCGTCATGTGATTTGTGCACTATTTTTGTTAGTTCCAGGTTATAAAAACATTTTAAAGCAAAATGTATGGCTCATGACTATAAAATAACAATAAATACAAAATGTAGAATTTTCTTTAATATTGTGTTTTCTATATAAAATAAATTTATTTCTGTAAAAATTAACTACTTGTTGTAATGATTAGCCTACCACAGAAGTGGACATAAAAATCTATGAGAGCTGGTAGTTCAACTCCCCTTCTCACCATCCCCACATGGAGGTCAGCTGCTTGGTATTTCCAGAACTTCCTCTCCTCCTCATCTCTCACTTCTATGAGGCCCCAAACCGGACAAACGCAGAGCAAAAATTGCGAGTGGAAACTGTGATACCCACACGAGAGGGACTGAGTGACTGCATGATAGAAGTTGAACTGCTGTTAAGAGAGAAATTCCCCCAGATGCAATTTCAAAAAATGCACTACAATATTTCCTGTCTATATGTATATACGAATAGAAATAGCTGTTTTGTATTTTTACTGTATTTGTATATTTTATTGTATATTTGATCCTGTTTATTCTAAATCTAATTAGTCTAACCCAGCAAGTTGACAGCCTCAAAATCTCGAATAAAATAATAAAGTTGAGTTTATCATTATCTATTTTCAAAATGCACAGAATAAGCTCACTTTATCCTCATAAGCGCTATGGACAGTGTAAGTGAACAGTTAAGAACAGTGGAATGGAAGTAGATGACATAGAGTACCATCAAAAACTTTTTTAAAAAACTGACCTGCAGGTGTTGTTTCTTCATCAACATAGGTCAACACAGATCTGTGGGCATGGCATTAAGGTTTGCAAGGTCAATGTTGAAAATAATGTTCTATGGTCTGTAATATTGGAAAGCTTTTTTCAAAAACATTTTTGTGCAATTTAAAAATGAAAAGTGTGGTTTTCCCCATCACATTTCTTAGCCCCGCCACATAATTAAAGCATCACTCACCCAAACGTGGCCCAGAACATTAGCCTTCATTGGTATTATTTTTTTATTTTTTTATTTTTCTCTCTTAATTTAATCTTAAGATCATTATAATATTCTCTCTTTGGCAAACAGCACACAGGTTTTCATTTTAATGAAAGACTGCTGTAAATCATTGCATTGTATCATGTGAAATAGAATAAAAATGAGTAAACAGAGGAACTTCCTGGCTAAGGTTCAGCTGTTTCACCCTTCACAAGAACTAAACAGTCCTTCAACCTGTTTCGCGTGGAACTTGTTCTCTCTTGCGCACCTTAACACACTCGATCCGTCTCACATGTTGGAACCCATCCTCTCTCGTGCACAATAATAACATGTTCTCTCCCGGTCACCTTCAACTTCTCTCACACAGTAACTTGTTCTTAGTCATGCACCATAATAGCCCTTCAACATCTCTCGCGTACATTTGTTTCCTCTTGCAATTCTTGCTCAGCTTTTGTCCGGTTTAGCGTGTGTAATGGAAAGTCACAACCAGGTCATGTGTCCATTCAGGTCACATTTCTCTTACCTTATTAGACACATGACCACTCCTGTGTGTCAGAATGAATACTCTCTGTATTCATTGATCACTCTCCTGACCACTGATGATAATCACATGTTACGCATCAGCTGTCAATTGATAGACATGTCACCACATTGTAAGTACTGATAAAACCTGAGTGAGAAGATAATGGACCCCATTGTCTTCTCTCCCATGACTTTGTCCTGTTAAAACATATAAAAGACAGACACCCCTGGTGCTCCAGACTCATTTGCACATCTCATGTATTTGACTGTGCTGACTTTGTGTTGACTTTGTGCTTTATTCAACAAAAATTGACATCACACGTGTCATACACTGCAGCATTCCCAGAGAAACTCCTGCAGTCTGCTGTTTCTGCTTTTGCTTTCTCCATCTTTTCTCCCTGTCATCTCTATGTCACTCTCACAATGTCATTCAGCACCAAACTGTGACAGAGTTAAACATAAAATGGATTACATTCCATTGGATTACATTGGATTATATTACATTAGATTCAATTTGACTAAATTAGATTCAATCTAATTGTATTGATGTCTGGGGGGGATTCAGGCCTTTGAAATACTGAAAAGTAAAACAGCAGCAAGGAAAATACAAAAAAAAATTGAGAAATATGTCTACTGAACATAACAACATAAGTATGCACTGTATGCAGTGAAGATATTTAAATGTAAAAAGACAAAGACTGCATGGAGTGCTGGCAGCTCTGTGAGACTTTACTTAGGTACAGTGGTGCTTTGAGCTAAATGCGTCATCATGTTAACATGTTCAGAATGACAATGCTAACATGCCGCTTTTTAGCAAGTTTCATAAAAGTACAGCTGAGGCTGATGGGAATATCAATAGTTTTGGCCGAAGTACATTTAAACAGGAGTATTGGGAAATTTACATTTTTTGAGGAAATTTCAGAGCAACAGTTGTCAAGATATGTCCCTCTCAACCACAAACATCAATCTCATGGGGTCTATCATCCTCTAGAGATCATGAATGCCTGAACAAAATTTCATGGCAATCCACCGGATAGACATTTCAGTCTGGACCAAAGTAGCAGACCGATTAACCAACAGATTGACCATCCAAAGAGCCACGCACGGCGCTAGCATGGCATTTGCAGGATAATGGGAATTACCCTCTCGCCGTCCATGGAGGGGGATCCTCTCATTGAATCACAACTTTTTCCTCGTCCCTGCCTTCCACTCTTTCTATTTCCACTGCTTTCATTTTAACATTCGAAGTGATCCTTGTAATAAAGGTTTAAGAAAACAATCACAAGTGTATATAGTTTGTCTCCCTATGGGTGTATTTTAATCTCACAAGGTAGTGAAAACAGACTTGCGCGCACACACACACACACACACAGTAAGACAGCAAGGGGAAATGAGTCCAACATTCCTCATGTGTTCTACCAGCAGTTCCCAGGGTGTGTGTGTTGTTTATATTGTGTACATATATGTTTTCATATGCATTATCTATGTGCATTTGTGCTTCCATGACTATTTCATGGTATTTTCGTTGTGTGTGTGTGTGTGTGTGTGTGTGTGTGTGTGTGTGTGTGTGTGTGTGAGTGGGCGCGCGCGTGTGTTAGTATTCTTAGCTCTTGCTGTGTTGTAACTGTCTCTCTGGGAAACAGGCATATCCTCCGCAGCCCCCCCGTTCCTCCCAGGGGTCACAGCAGAGGTCAGAGTTGAGGTGTCAGGAAGGTCGTTTCCGTGACGATAATTCTCCTCCCGCTCAGACACTGGGGACATTTTTCACACTGTGAGAATCGTACAAACACACCAGTGATTTTGCGCAGCACGGGGGCGAGCGACTATACACATCTATCTGTCTCTACTGCGTACTTTCTCTCTCTATTTGACCTGTCTTCCAGCTTCTCTCTCTTCCTCTCTTTCATTTTTCTCTCATTCAGTCTCTCATTCACTTTTTTTTACAGAAGAAGAGACAGGTTTCTCCTTGGGGTGTCATTAAAGTATCACATTATCATTCTGACATTAGTCAAACTGATGTTGGAGCTGTTTCAGTTCCTAACATGCAGCGCTGAGAGTGAACATCAGAATGTCATGAGAAAGAGTGAAGAGGGCCTTCAGGTGACATAATGCCTCCTCAGGCGGCCATGTTGGAAGTTCACCTTTCTGTAAACAGCTGGAGTCTCAGAAAGATTTTTCAGTAATAAGCTTGTTAGCTAGCTGACTTACCTGCTCAACTAACCATCATTTTATTTTATTAACTTGTAATTATCACATACATGGCATGTATGAGCGGAAAGAGGCCTGAAGTCCCTGAAATTACCTGGTTCCACTGGCATGTAACTCTCGGTTTCTATCATCTATCTTCAAAAGGTTCCTTGGGTTTACCATCCCTATGATAAATGAGCATCTACTACATCACTTGCTAGAAGAATTCAAACCCTTTGTGATTTTTGGAGAAGTTAAACAATAACTCATTTGTTAGTGTCTTGAACTTGGCTCTGAAGCCATGACAAAAGAGAGGGAGACGCTGGCTGAAGGCAAAAAATATATATAAGAAGCACAAACCAGTTGGCTAATATAATAGGTGGTTAAACCCAAACCAATAAAAACACTAAACATTACCAAAGACATATTACAAAACACAATGTCACAATATAAACTAGTGGCCTGCTCCATTGGTCCATCATCCCGTATGCCAGAGTCCCAACTCAGCAATCAGTGCACAAAGGAAACAATTTAAGAGGCTAAAATGAGGCAAGAGGAGAACTTAGGACAGGAACACAGTTAAACATCCTCACTGATGAGGATCCCTGGACAGCAGGTCTGCCACCACATTGTCGGCCCCTTTGACGTAACGAATATCTAGACAATAGGACTGCAAGAACAGCGAACACCTAATTCAACTTTGGTTCGGAAACTGCAGCGAGTTGAAACAGGTCAGTGGGTTGTGGTCGGTGTAAATCACAACAGGCGTACCGTGCCACCAGCTTCTGCAGGGAGAGGCCAAGGAGTTCATGAAAATTCCACCACCAACCTATAACTATGCCACAGGTTCCTCCAGCTGGTCCACCCTCCTCAAGTCTGCAACTTTGGAACCATAGGAAGCATCTGTAAAATGAGGAGTGAGTGACACCATAAATACCTGAAGGAGTTTAAGCAAAAGGTGAGAAGCAGAGCAAAAAATGGACACATGGGACAGAGCAAAGAATAGTGTGTGTGTGTTAGAGCCAACTCCCCGACTCCACAGCACTTAAACAGAATACAATACTTCAAGTCAACAGTGTCTCGGTCAAGGCCAGAGACCATATGACACAAACAAAAAGGGAACAGCCGCCTGCAGATGAAAACCACACTGATACAAGTGCTCTACAGCGCCATAGAGCTGAAGATAAATGCAGAGTCTGTGGATAATTCTTTCAGGGTTCATCACTTCAGATGACCCTTTTACATACAAATAGTCATTTGATCCATTGATCACTATTTTTCTGACACCAGTATTTGCTTTCATTTCGCTGGTCACTTTAAAGCTGCATTAATGTACATACATGTAACTGCATTACTTAAAACATCTTTTACACAATTATAATACCCCGCTTTTATTTTGAATGCCAGATACAGTTCATACGTCTTTTTTGATTTGCGTGCACAAATTTAGGATTTTGTGCGCATATTTTGCAAAACTGATATTTTTTTCTACAATATGACCCACAGTGGGCTCCGTAATAACAATAACAGAGGAGCATACAACCCCCATTGACTGTGTTAATGGCATTAAGTTTATGACAGAATACCACTGCTAATGCAAAGTAAAAGGAGCTACATCGCATTGCTTTTTTACACACTGTATAACATAGGGACATTTAGGGAAATACTTACATACATAAATACATCAAAATATGAATGGCTGTTTAATTCTGTCAGCTTTTGACCTGTTGAGCACAAAGTGTATGTGTGTGTGTGTGTGTGTGTGTGTGTGTGTGTGTGTGTATGTGTGTGTGTGTGCAAGCGGGTGTGGTATAGGGTGCGGCCTAGTTCCCAAGCCATAAAAATTGTAGAGGATGTTGCCGTTTGCACACACACATACACGCACACACAGCCTCCCATTCATTCCTTGTCATAATCTTGCGTTCCTTCACCTCTTTACATTTTTCCCTCCCTCCCTCCGTCCTCTCTGTGGCGTGCGATCCAGCCATCCATCCATCCTGTCCTCCTCCACAGGGATCCCTCCTCCTCCACCCCCCTCGTCTTCCTCCCTTTCCCTCCGTCTGACCTGCTGACCCGAACCAAACAGACAAACATTTATGCTGCAAAAGCAACATTCATATTCTGGTGATTAAGATGAAGCTTCTTGGCCAACAGTAGCTTGTTTTCTTTACAAGTACTGTATGTGTTATCTTAGGTTGACTCTGTAGTACTTTATTATTCTTTAATAGTTTAGTTTGAGCATCATGACTACATGTCAGGGTGTGAATTCCAAAGAGCTCAAAGAAGGTACAATTTAAAAAAGGAAGACCAGTAACATAATCTCGAATGAATAATTGAAATGTGGACTTAATAAAACACTACCCTTGCTGCCTTTAGCCACTACAGCTACAGTTTTTTTGGTCTTATGTGAGCAGTAGTTAATGCTGGATAATGTTAGCTAATGATAGCAAACTTTATAATGCTGTGACAGTACGGAGTGGCTTTGAGGAGTGTGAGTCATGTCTTCATGCTACGCTTCAGCATGTTACAGGTGAACATTTCAATCCACAGTATTGGTGACAAAGTCAGCTTAACTCAGAAGTCCGATCATTAGCTTTTCTGAGCTGCTGAAATTCCAATTTTATAAGGGGAACAGGGGGTGTTGCTGTTGTCGTCTCAGTTTCAGAGAAGATGTTTTGGCATGTCATAGCAGGGAAGGCACAGGTGTAACTGATATTGACATTGATGTGAGGGTCCTGCTGTTGTTCATGTCACTTCCATGGCTTACTGGGACACTTTTATTTTTTTAACGATAATTTTTTTCCAGCTTTATTGATAGAGATGGAGGGTGGCAAGTCAGAGAGTGAGAGAAAGAGGAGAGGAGACATGCAGCAAAGGGCTGCAGGTCAGCGTCGTACCCGGGTCGCTGTGACAAGGACTCAACGTTAATGGTATGCCCAGGGAGCTGCCGGGGCGCCCCTCACTGGGACACTTGAGGGAACACTACCATTGTTTAACAAAATTAAGCCAATAAGCCAAAATGTCTCCTGTATAATAGATTTATTGATGTCGCCTTTGTTAATGCAAAATGCAGAAAACTAGTAGAGCAGATAATGATGACACCAAACATTTAAGAAGCAATGTGTGGAAGCTTTTTGGATTCAAAACATAGCCTCCACCAAAAGTGAACAAATGCACCTCTTGGTAACTCAAACATTGTCTTATTTACTGTAAGTGTTGCCATCAGAAGCCTGGACTACAAAGCAGGATCAGGGCTCAGTAAGGTAACTTCAGGTCTAACTCTGGGTTTTTGGTTTTACGATTGTGGTTCACTTTTTATAGAGGTACATCGCCATGGTAACTAATGCTGCATTTAGCTTGCTCCAGAGGAGGTTATGTTCCCGATAACAGATCAACGCTTATGAAATCACCACCCACTGACCAATCGGTGGTCTCATGGAGCTCAGTGCACGGATGGTGGGAAAGTTTCTGAGGAGGTTAAGAGTGTTCAAAGACTGGTAAGGGCCTTTGGGTTCCCTGACAATTTTTTAATATGAGATATAGATTCTTGTTAGAGGGAATGATGATCTGTGTCAGCTTCTTGAGGCATATGCTTGTTTCCAGTGCAACATGTTGGAGTTGTGCGCAGACTGTAGCATTGCCTTGTGTTACTTTACATTAGCCTATTGCAGATGTGCCAGCTCCTCAGCAGGAGTGTACCCCTGTATGTTTTCATATTTATTTATATTTTTAATTTGCTCTCAGCTTGCAGCTGAAAGGCAAACATTGTCATACACACATAACAGCTCCAAGCAAGACACTGGAATACACAAATGTAATTATGGTCAGATCCACTCATGCCCTAGGGGCAATTACATTATAAACAGTTCACTCAGTCTGCAATTTTCAGTTCTGTTGCTTTTAGCCTGGATTATGTGTTTTACTTCTTTGTATGTGTCTAATATTATAGTTTGCTCTTCATTTGTAACATATGCTGCTCTGCTGCCAGGAAATTTTGCGATTGGTCACATGCTGCAAACACTGCCCCTTTCATGTGAATGCGCTCATGGCCAGATTGGGAAACCCTGAGTTGACTTACCGAGTTGATAACCTCCTTCGTGTGACCGCATAGCATGATTGTGGTTGTTAGGTTAAGTGAAGCCAGGTAACCAAAAGATACCCTGCGTATGTTGAACGTGCTTCGTAGTACACGCCTCTGGTCAACATTTTAATTGCTCCACTTTTAACTTTTTTTAGCTAATCTTCAATTCTATGCAACTACTGAACAAAAGAAAATTATCAGAAAATGTGCAACATTTGTATTTGATCCCTTCAGCTGCTTCTTTAATAATAATCATGTACACATGGTTAGTGTGAGTGTGTCCACGTGTTTGTGCATGTGTGTACATGCATCTGTCTAGGAGTGTGCTTTTGGGTGTGCAAATAGTGTGCTTGTGTGTGTGTGTGTGTGTGTGTCTGTTGGTGTGTGTGTGTTAATAGACTCGCTGCTTGAGGTGTCATGGTGTTACTGGTATTAACGGGAATAATTGAGTTGCTCAACAGACCGAGGACCAATCAGCGCTCTTTGTGTCACCCTGCAGAGACAGAAAAAGAGAGAGAGAGAGACCACCCTCCACACTGTCACATACACTCAGCTGATACATCAGGGTTAAACCTCCTCTCAGAAAAGGTCATTGTTAAACACTTCATCTCTCTCACACACATTAACACACACAAACACACACACACAAGCACATCTGTTATTATTTCTGCACTTCACATCTCTCTCTGCATGTCATCCTCTCAAGGCATTTTTCTACAAAAAGCTTCCACGGACCATCTGTGTGTGTGTGTGTGTGTGTGTGTGTGTGTGTGTGTATGTGTGTGTGTGTGTATGGAACCATAGGGTGCGTGATGTGTGTGTTGTGCAAAACACATACGAGGGAATATCTAAAAGATTTTATCAAATGAGAAGGAGAAAATGAGTACATGAAGGTAGGAGGAAAGGAAAGGAAGAAGATGAGGAGGCACGGATTGAGAGAAAGAGGGAGGGAATCAGGGAAGGAAGAAAGGATGGAGGGATGAGCTCAGCTGTGTCCTCATCTCATTTTCAATCTCAACCTAATTAATTGGACTGAATTAATCTCACAGTGGGCATACACACACACACACACACATACACACACATTTCTGATTTTGTAACCCAAGGATAACACGTATGCTCACTTTCACACACGCACACACAATCACAATTTTCCATTTGAAACACAAAGACAAGCATGGGAATGAGCACACACACACACACACACACACACACACACCCTGCTGCGTGCCCAGTGGCAGGCGGCACAGTCGGACATGAAATACTGTCCAATAGCATCATCCATCTGCTTTCCTTACACCTCCCTTTCCCTCGTTCTCTCTCTCTCTCCCTTCATCCCTCCATCTTCTCCATCATTACTCTTTCATCTCCTCCTCCCTCTTTTTTTCATCACTATTCCTCCCCCCAGTCCTTCCCCATGTCTGTTTCTCCCTCCCTTCTTCCTTCTCTTTCCCATATAGACTTAGAGTAAATCACATTTTCTCTTTACCAAACTGCGTCTATCAGTCTTAGTAATGTGACAAACACAGATAGAGGAGACAAGAATGGACTGAGACTGTAAGACTGTAGTCATAGCTGTTTTCTCTTTTTTTCTCTTTTTGGTAAGTTAAAATGCTGGTGAGAAGGATTACAAAGCCTATCATGCACCTTGTTTCCATAACAACAGGCGCTCGTTTCACCTAACCTGTTGCTGTATTGTAGCTAGTGAGTCAAAATTACCAAA
This sequence comes from Lateolabrax maculatus, assembly GCA_031216445.1. Taxonomy (NCBI): domain Eukaryota; kingdom Metazoa; phylum Chordata; class Actinopteri; order Acropomatiformes; family Lateolabracidae; genus Lateolabrax; species Lateolabrax maculatus. Next base: position 3,504,346 of record CM062216.1, read on the forward strand.
ATCACTTAATGCATACTCACTGAATGGATATGTTTTGGCACAATGACCTTTGTTACGCATTTCGTAAGATTTTATGAATGAAAATACATGAGAGCAGAAGACAAGGACAGTTTTATGGCACTTTGCGGTGAACTACCAATGACATAGAATTCAAAGATAATATTCTGTGGCCAAAACAATAACAAAATAGGATCAATATCATATACATATATATACTAGAAAAAACACAAAAAATTTAATTTAAAAACAGAGGTTGATTCCCTTTGTAATGGGTAAAACTCGCTAGAAAGCCGTATCATCAAATGTACAGTGAAAAAAATGCAATGAACATATACAATATCTCAATTAATTAACTATCATCACGAAGATAAATGGTTTAATAATACTATGAAAATTCATAAATTCACTAAGAAAAATAGAAACTGCTACTGTGCGACTAAGCAAACTAAAAGACTGACGGCTAATATTAAAAGACATACTGGGCCCTATTCAAATCGTGCACGTGCAACGACACGTGCAAAGTGACCGGTCTTGTGCGCACGGATTGTCTGGGCGTCACCGAACTCACCTGCTATTTCGGTTCATGTACGTGCCTCTTTAGCCAGAGGCAAATGGTGTTGGTTTTTATTTGATGAATTGAAATAAATGATAAACATTTTTGATGATGCTGTTTATATGACTGCAACAATCCAACACTATTTTAATAAAGCTAGAGGCCATAAAACCAAAATAATGAACTGAAAGATGCTAAAACACCCTGTGGAGCTGAGGGGAGCTGCAGGATCGGGTGATACCACTCGGCGCCATTCTCACTACAAGTACTTATTTGACCGACTGTTAATATAAGCATATTATCAGTGCAGCTTTCTAGATAACGTAAATGAAATATGCAGTTTCTCATTCAACTGCGGTCATGGATGGGTAGCAGAATGAAAACATTACCAAAGCGTCAAAATGTGTTTTCACATCCAATTTTATAGAACACAGACAAAACATGGCAGGGAAAACTATAGTGATGAGCATTACTGACAGCCAGTGCAGCCAATCAAAAAATTAGCGTATATGAATATAATGAAACAGTAAAAATATTAAAAGATTGGAAATTTGCACTTCGTTTTGTGCAGCAGCAAATACAATTTAAATAAAAAATGTTACATTTTTATATAGATTTAAAATGTTTTCTTTGTTGTAAATTAAGTCACGAGCTTACTCAGTAGTTCAACAAGGTATGTGTAGTATGTGTAGCTTCACTACACTACAATATGGCGGTGTGACGCATCTTACATGCCAAATGGAGCATCTACATGTATACTGTGTATGTCGAAACGAGTTGCAAGTTGCAAGATTCCCTCCACTACTGTTGTGTGAATATGAGTTCACCAGTTGATGGAGATTAACAGTTGGTTGGATGTAATCATCCAGTCTGTGCCATTAAACCACAGTGATGAAGAGGACACAATGAGATGATGTCATTAAAAGAGCTCCAGTCAAAGCTCACACGATGGACAACCATGTGGAAAACATGATGGAAATATTACATTTTTGTTTGTTTCATGCATTAATGTGAGGAAGGTTATAGTCTCTTCATCGCTCTGCACATATCTGATGTTTCAGCTCTACGCTGGAGGCTTGAGTGTGTCTGAATCAAAGGAGCAGAAAAGGAGAAAAAAAACAGTGATTGTGTTATATTACAAAAGTGTTCAGACCTTTGTTGCAGTGCCTGCTTCGTTTATCAGGATGGATCCTGTTTTTGACCAACAGCAGCTTCATGATGGATCAACATCATACAAACCTTACAAAAAAAACAATAGATCTCAATCAAATTGAAAAGACGAGTGCACCTCTGTGCTGCTCCGCGATGCCATCTGGTGGCAGATAAACCAGATAAATCTTGGTTTCTAAGTCATGCAGGAAGTGAAGATTATTCTGCTGTTTGATTCAGAATATGTTGGTGTGCACACAGCCCCACAGCAAGTCAGTCACTGAGTCCATATTGTCTTAATGTGTATTTAGTCACTCTCTTTATTAGGGAGGGAAGTACAGAGGCCAAAGATCTTAGAGTGCACACACCCCCTCAACGTATACACACATCCACACATAGAGAGGCTCTTTTCTGACCTCTGACCTGCTGACTCCTCATTTGTCTCACTTTCTCCCTCTGACCTTCTCTTCTCTTTTACTCTCCACACTTCTCTCTTCCTTTCTCTCTTGTTTTCCTGTCAGGTCATTCATTCACACGGATAATTACTCTTTTCATCTTATTAGAGGAATAGTTCAACATTGTGAGAAACAAGCTTATAGCATTAAAGCAAAAGTTTGGCGAAAGTCTTTGTTTAATAAATCTCCGAAAAAGACCAAAACCAACAATGAATATATACCCCTAACAAATATTAGAATAATTGCTATATAATCAAGTAATAAAGTTTACTAACCAACTATTCCTCGGCCAGGAGCCGTTACCAGGCATTTGTACGGATTAAACCTACTAAATAAAACATGTTAATTAGTGAGCTTTGGAGTTGCTGGTAGGTAGGTTTTAGTACCCCCCCTTTCCAGTCTTTCTGCCAGGCTAAGCTAACTGGATCTAGCAGTTATAGCTATCAGCTTCACATTTACTGTACAGACATGGGGTGGGGGTCAATCTTCTTATGTCCCTCCCAGAAAGTGAGCATATAAGCCTATTTACCAAAATTCTAAATGATTAAACATTAAACTTAAACCTAAATACGACTACTAGGAGGCTAAAACTCAACAACAGCACCAACAATCTCTCTTGATTATATACAGGCCAACAGTGTACAACACAATGTATTCTACTGTGATATAAGAAGTGATATTATTCTCAATGTATTTAAACTTTTCATGTCTCTATCTTTCTTCTGTCTCAGTCTTTCACTGTAGTCTGTTTTTCAGTTACCTTTTGAACTCTTGACCAGCTGCTAGGGTCACCCGTCTACACACACACGCACACACAAACACACACACTCAGACACACACAGGAGCCCCTTTGACCATGCAAGTAGTGGTCACTCGGTGGTCATCTGACACACACATACACACACACAGATACACATACATACATATGTTGAGCCATAAGCCCCGAGGAGGTGTCAGCCGGTGGCCACGGCGACCAGTGCAAGGGTCAGTCTAGGGTCGCTGCGTTGCCACAGCAACAGAGCCAAGAGTCACTTTGCGGTCAAACCTCGGCCTGGGTCAGTGAACGGTCAAATGCAGAGACTGGATTGTCCACACACACACACACCCACACACACGCACGCATGTAACATTAAACCGCTACATATATATGCAAACACATAATGCACGTCTGTCACACACTTTTGATAAGTGAATTCATGTAAATGCATAACAGATTTATATGTGCGGAAACACACACACAAATACACACTTCCTTGTTGACACCCTAAGGTGCACTTCCATTTGGTTGAAAATTAATTATTACACATGGTAGCTTTGGTCGTGTGTGTGTCTGTGTGTGTTATTCTGTGTGTGTCGGTGTGAGTTTAATTTTTTACACTATGACAATTCAATTCTGAAGTGTGTAAATTCTCACTGTAATTACAATTTTAGATGTCATTTGAAAATTATGACACTTGTTAGCAGATTCTGTTTCCATCCACATTGGCATCAAGAGGAAATTGTGCATTGTTTTTGTTGTTAGAATTGTTTTCCTAGTGAGGGCGCTCTTCTCTCAGCTAATTCCAGCTGATAACTTCTGCAACCAGCTGGCTTTCCCAAAATAATGTGGACAATGATTCATAGGAAGAACTAACAAAATAATGACTTAATTTCTTAATGTGTTTGTTATAATTTTCTTTGACGTTTCCTGGAAATAACTATTTAATTTGGTACTAATTATAGAGAAAATATAAATGATTTATTGTTATTAAATTGTTATTAAAAGTTACAGTGGTTGTGTTGAGATTTCCAGGTATTTTTTTTCCTTATATATGTGTTGAATTAAATGTGCTTGTCTGTAAACAAATTTCACATTTTTGCATTCATCTGACTGGCTGCTAACTGAATAAAAGACAATCCATGTTACCAATTTCAATTAAACAATTGGAAGTGTACCAAGTGAATGCTTTCTCTGTCTTCTTTAGAATTAGTACCAAATGCATAGTTCTTTACAGGAGACATACTAGGAAATTGGCAGTGAGATGTGAAGAAATAAAGAATCTGGTAAATGAAGCGTTACCAACATATCAACACAATGACACTAACACTCACGTCATCATATCACTTTACCATTTCCTCCAAGAAATACTGTCTGTATAATAATATAAATTCTGCTGGATCTGCAAGATTTGTTTTAATTGTCGATGTCAAGGTGAGGTGCACATTTTCTCATATTCCTTTAATTTGACATTGAGCAGGATTTTCTATCCAAATGACTGGAAGAAAAACAATAATAGTAAAAAATAAGAAGTAAATCAATAAGAATATACAATATCAATAATGCTGAGTCAATGCAAACATGTTTTAATTAATTATATTTGTCATTTTTAGGTTATTCAGTTAAGAAAGTTTAATTATACTTTCTGTATATTTTATTTACTTATATACAAATGCTTAAATGCTGTTTGGACCCTCACCACACTGCCAGGAATAACATTCTGGTGAGGAAAAAATACTTTGTAAGTATTAAGGATGTATCAGAAGTATTTATTTTTGTAAATATATTTAAGTAAATTTTAACAATTTCTAACCTTGAGAGCACACACACAGCATCCTTTGTTTACCAAATACTTACCAAATACAATATTTGGTCAATACAGGAATTTACAAATTACCATATACAACCTTTCATGTTAAAAAGCTTAAATTATTAAAACATTTTAAAAGCCAGTAAATTGTATATACCTCCTAACTCAATCTGCAGTTGGCTTTAACACATCCATCCCTGACAAAAATTTCTTAAAAAAAAAAAAAAGTCTGCATCAACATAGCACCAACACAATACTGGGTTAACTTTAAACAATGGGTTGTTAGTGTCAGTGTTATTTTTGTGTTACTGTTCGGTTACTGAATCAAAACAACCCTTTGTCTTAGTTACTGGGTAAAGTTTACCCATTATTGGGTTGGTGCTTCTCAGAGGTTGTCGGTGTGAACAAGTATAATCCAGTCTGTGAAAAAGGCTTCAGTTCCTCATTTAACCCTCTCTGGTTTAAAAAGCCCAATGTAGGATGCTTCCATCTTAAGGAACATAAGTAAAGGATGGACTGTATGTAAGGAAACCAGAAACAACACCAGAAACCACCCAGATGGAGACAAGGTAGCTGATAATATCTGGTGAATAAGGCCTGGTGTAGTGGAGGAGAGTTGTGCGGTAGGTTTTAATATTGGAAGTCTAAAAGTGATTTTATTGTATAATGTAAACTCCTTCACATACCATGATGTCAGTAGCAAGACAAACTTAACAGAATTTACATTCCCTTTGATTCATTGTTATAATTGTTCATATTTGTTTTTTGTGTAATATCATATAAACTCATAGTATTCATACATATTTATCATTGTTTTATTACACTTTTTAATTCTTAAGTACTTTCAATTTTTTATATTAGTTTATTGTACTAACAGCTGCATTAAAAACAATTTGTATGCATGTACGTAAGGTCATATTTTTGTGCATATCATCACATGGAGGGTAATTAAATACATTTAATCAAGTGCTGTATGTCTGCATTTTGCAGTATTTCTATTTTAGGAGACGTTTGTCTGCAGTTACTCGTCACTTTGCAGAACTCGATTTTACACTCAACACTTACAAGAAATTGTTGGTGTTGCCAGGTGAGAATTTTATATCTCCAAAATGTTCACCTTTTCAAGAAATCACAAAAAACCCACACTGAAATAAAATATAATGCATGCGTCACGCGAAATTAACTCAGTTTATCCAGCAGGAGGTGCTGCCCTGACAGAGGGAGCATCCTCCACAGGACAGTGACCTGGCCTTCAACTCCACATCTCTGCTTAGGCCCAGCGACCCAGCCTTCAACCCTGACCTTTGACCCCAGTTGGGTTCGGCCTGGGGTTGGCTCTCACTCGCACAACCCCGGGTTCAGAGAGGGGTCAGTGGGCAGGTACTGCTGGGAGTCTCCACAAGGATTCAGCTGCTGCTTGATCCACAGTGGCTTCCACTTAATGCACTTTATCAAGCACAATAAACCTGACAGTTTGATGAGACAACTTCAGATGACCATTACCTGAACACCAACTTGTTTTTATGGGTTCATGGTCAATTTTACAAGATTAGATTACATTATATTAGACTGCATTAGATTAGATTATAGACAAAAGTATATATTACTACACAAAGGTAATTTGTCTTGGTTTGTTTACATCTATCAATTTTAAAGCTGCACTCTCAACAATAGATTAAATGACTTTAATGTGAAAGCGGTAACTCATAGTGACGAGAAAGAGAATTATCACCCAACTCTGCAGTTCCCCTCAGTTAGCTTCTTTTAGCTCATTCTTCTGGTTTGACTCTCATCAACCTTGTTTGTTGTTTTTAGCAAAGAAAAAGCTCCAATAAACCCATTGTACACTACCTGCCCAGGACCAGACGAAGTTAGAAAGTAGCTGGTGAACATGTTGAGCATAGAAACCAAAACAACATACAAACAACAAACAACAGACATATTTGACTTGTCATAGTAGGAAACGCACAGGCGTTACTAATAACATTAAGTGTCCCAGCAAGCCATGACAGTGTGACAGTGAGCCACAAAAGCTCCGGCAGCCATCTTAGGCAGGGGGAACGGGCTCAGTGAGGACATGCCAGCTCCAACCATGTCCTCTTCACTGGTTTAAGTCCTGCTGTTTATTGATTAACTCATTTAAAGGGCTTTTTACAAAGAAATCCATTCCCTCCTATGCAAACACCATCATCACTTCCTGCAATACAGGGTCATAACAGGGTTGGTCTGGGGTCGAATGCAGGTCGCTGCAGCGTGGGTTTAAAGGTCACCTCATCATCTGTTGTACAGAACTAGTTAAATGGTCATTTATATTCATTTATAGTCATTGTTTGCTAATGCTCATACGACACAATGCTTCTATTTGATTAAAAGGCTTGTTTAAGGAAATAATGCACATTCACATGAAATATTGAATCTGTGTGAACAAAAAATCCCTTCTGCCATATCAAAGTCTTGTAGCCCAATAAGCTCTTTTGCCAAAAAAGGAATAAAATGCTGCCACAAAACACTGTGCACATAACTGTTTGTATCAGTAGAAATTACAGTAAAGATAATTTGTTGTTTTTGTCAGGTGGAAATATGAAAACAAAAACAAATAAATGATTAAATTATCATTAAATAAACTGAAATTATGATTTAATGTCAAACAGGAACCCTGTGGACACACTTCCTGCGTGGGAGGGTCAGAATGGGTTCAGTGTGGGGTCAGACAGAGTTCACATTCATGGTTTCCTCCATGTAACTCCTGTAAAGTTGCAAAACCTTCACTGTCAGTGTATTTCATTTGCCTTCTTTGCAGTATCAACTTATGGCAACTGAAGCAAAATGATCGTCTTTATGATTCTGTTCAGGCAACTGAAAGGACTTCAGGTTTGGGAAAATACAGGTTAAATATTAAAACCACATTCTTTCCCTAAACTTGACCAAATTCTTGTAGTGGGGTAAATCTAACCACAGTAGTGCTGGTTTTGTCAATCATGTTTAGATTACACATATTTTAAACTATATTAACTATATCATACATAGATTTAGTCACACTTATTGTTTGATTAAGTCAGTTTTGATGTGTGGATGTCTCATATTCATCATAGAAACAATGGTGGTCTACGGATATATTTCGTCACAACTGTTGTTAACGTAATTAATGCTAAACCACACACAGGACCCCAATCGCCGGTATCAAAGTCCTGCACTTTGTACAGCATGGTACACGATCAGAACATATCCTGGACTGGACGAAAGCATAACCTGGCAGTAGTTTCCTCCAAAATCTATTTGGCAAAACAAATAAGTAGTATGTAATATCAACTTTAGGAGAGAGGCTTGTTTAAGATTACACAACATGAAGGTTCAGAACGATAAACTGGAGCAGCCATGTTTCTCCACAAAAGTATCTGCTGACTAATCGACTTTCATTGTGTACTGGTTGGAGGGTCAACAAAGGTTCAGTCTGGGTTCAAATACAGGTCAAAGCACAGAAAGTGCAAAAGTTCACATTGTCTTGGATCTGAGCGACACCACCGCTACAATTCAAGCTGAATTGGTTTTACACAATGGCTGACTTCTGCCAGGCAGTCTGCTTAGTCAAAGACTCAAGAGTACCAACAAATTCTAGCTGGCTGTGATGACTCACTTTCTTTCTGCAAATTGTTTTGCTCCAACATATAGCAGGGTTTATTTAGTATGGGTTTACACTAATAACTGACATTCAACAGCATTATATTGTTTTCTTGACAAAGTGTTCTAGGTTTTCGGTGTTTCCTCCATATTTCTTATTGTTGTGAGAGTAGAAGAACTTCTATGAATGACAGACATTCCACATTAACTTATATCTGTATGTACTGAACAAATTCATACCCAAGTTATGGTTGCAAGTTTGTGCAAGTGTAAGAATACCAACTCCTTCAATTTGCACCAATTTGATTATCCCATTAATGGCAGTTGGTATGAATTTTTGAATATATTTGCCCTGGCAAGAGGGTTTTTCTAATGGCGGCCTGATGGGAGCAGTTGGAATGAGTTGTGGCGGGGGTGTGAAGGGACCTGTATAATCAGAATCAGAATCAGAATTGGGTTTATTGCCATGTAGGTTTTCACATACAAGGAATTTGCTGTGGTGCATTGGGGCGTAACAAGTAGGAGACAAGCAGTGCAAAAGTCGAGTAGAAATATTTACAATACATAATATGAAAAAATATGACCAAATATGTGCAATATATATATATATATATATATTAAGATGAAAAGGAAATAAAACGTGTAGTGTGTATTAGGGGAGGGGATAAGGGTCCGTGTCAATGGGCCTTGTTAATCAGGCCAGTTGTAGACGGGAAAAAACTGTTCTTGTAGTGTGAGGTTTTGGTCCTGATGGACCGCAGCCTCCTGCCAGAGGGGAGTGTCTCAAAGTGTTTGTGTCCAGGGTGAGAGTTCCTTTACGTCTAACTGCCTGAATGTAGAGTTCTGATAGTGAGGACTGTGTGGTGCCCATTATTTTACTTGCATGGTTGAATCTACAAACATCAAAGTTATATATTGAAAGTGAGGAGTGACTCAATCAGTGACAGCTGTTAAAATGTATTTCCTGGCATTAACACTCTTGAAGTTTCTGCTGGGATTCCAATTCTTCTGGTTGTGAGCTATTGAACCTGTTGTATAATATATTGAGCTGCTCTGCAAAAGAGGTGGGATCAGGGCATTTGATTGGGGTTGGCCTTTGGTCTCTGCCCAATGTGGTGTTAAGCCCTTGCCAAGCCTACCTTGCATTTCCAGTGATTAACTTTTCCTCCACTTTGTTTTTGGCCAGCCTTCTGTCTGAACTTTTTCCCCAACTCACATACATTGTGTCTGTCACCATGTAAATGTCATTTTCTTTTATTTAGGCATACTTTCAGGTCTTTAGTAACCCAAGGCTTGTTATTTGGGTGCAACCTAACATGCTTGGATGGGACAACAGTGTCAGCACAATATGTCAGGTAGGAAGAGTCAGTTCAGGTTCAGGTCGGATTCACTGCTTTGGAAACACACATTCCAGTCAGTTAATTCGGCAGCCTCTGAGTTTCTCAGTAGAGTTCTTATCCCATACTAGCTCATGCTTAGCATGTACCTCAAAGCACTGCTGTGCCATAGTAAGTAGGGTTTCTGGTTTAAAATACAAACATGGTGTGAACTGTGTCACTGCTTTGAACAGACTTTATTGGCAGTGTCAACCAAAACAGGTGCAAAACAACAAGCTGATCACTATTTCCCAGGAACAGAATGTATGGAGAGAAGCTCCATCCACAGTAAATGTGCTGGTGTTTTTTATTATACTCCACCACACAGATGGACATACTTACATTTTCAAATGTGTGAGGACAGCTTCACATTGTTATCAAGAGGAAGAGGGGAAAGCAATAGACAAACACCCCCACCCACAGGGCTTATCTTTACATTTATTCCATAAATTCCTTTGGTTTATTTGGATGTTTTGGAAATGAAGACGTGCAGAGAAGGTTTCAGGGCTGTAATCACTGAGCAACATACATCAGGCATGAAGGAGATGGAAGAGGAGGACAGAAATGTAGTGGGTTCAACAGCAGGGCAACGACTCTCTTCCTATTCTCCATCAAACACACGCACACATACACCCTGGGGGCACGCAGCACAGCATGTGAGTGTATGTTTGTGTGCAGATATACCAAATGAGCACCTTCTGGTAGCTCTGGCTCAAAGAGAAAAGCGAACATGGAGGGAGGCAAAAGCTGCATAATACACAGTGTTGGAATACATCCAGTGCCTTTGCATCAACTTAGGTTTCATATTCAGCACAGAAAAAAAAAGAGGAAGAGAGATAAAACAGGAGGAGGAGGGGGGGGGAGTGAGCAGGGTAAAAGATGGAGGGGAGGAGAAAGGTGGATGATGCAAAACAATAGATGAAGCCAGATAAAAAAACACCAATTTCATATTTGTGGATATGACCAGATACGTTTAATATACAAATTAAAAAATATATATATATTTTTCTGTATTCCATCTGTATATATATAATACAGTATAACATAAATGCCCAAATTTGGCAAAAATACGGCAAAAAGTCAAAATGCAAAAATGGCAACTATTCTAACTAACTACTAAGTTTCAAGAATAACTGCAAAACAACAAGAGAAATTTCTCTAAAACTATATTAGCAGAGTTATGGATACAATGGCAGTGAATGGAGCTTTAAGACACTTCTTCATTAGGCTTTACAGTTTTTTACAATCGCTGACATCCTTTTGTCCAATCTGTAGTCACATTTTCAAAACTCTTACACAATTCACAATTAGCACAGGTCTGTTGTGGACCATACCATTAACACAATTCCTGTTTTTTTCACACAATATGCATTCAATTAATACGATTCTAAAATGCTTACATTTTCTTTACGTACAAGCTTACCCAATACCCAATATTATAGATCTTTCTTGTCTTCTTGTCTTATTTACTGTGCTTGCACACAGCATGTCAGAAATTAAAACCTAAAGTTCAAAACCTTAAATATAGTATAAAGCCTCTACTTTTGCAATAACAGCAGCAGCTTTAAAGCTATATTGAAACAGCTGATAAACATTTTTGAATGAACAGATCATTGAAAAAATTGAGAAATAGCTGATTTACTCATAAATAACCCCCCTGCTTGCCCTTCCTAACCCGATTGAGGAATTTTCTGCCTGGAGGTGGAAAGTATATGATCATCAGCCACATGACCAAATGTCCCTCCTGGATGCCAGCTGCAGAAATCTCAGTTGAAGACTGCCAGGGTTGTATAAGGCAGCCAAATGTTTCTATCTAAGGAGATGACATAAGACGCGATGTGGACGAGAAACTGTGGCCCAATGCTAAAGATTGTATAGATTACAACAGGACTGTGCTTTTTTAAGTATTTTTCCCTTCTCTATCTTTTTTTTTTTTTTTTTTTTTTTTTTACTGTATTTGTGGATTTTACTTTTAGACATTTGTAACCAAAGGCCATGTATGTTGGATTTTTTGTTGATCACTGGCAGAAATTTCATGCTGGTAATAAAGCTTTTACTGCAGCTATTTAGTCATATGCTATTTTTTTCTACTGTACATTCTTTTAAGTAAAGGTGTCTCTTAAATAAATAAACCTATGCACACACTGATATATGAATGGTACATGTAGCATTTACAGTTTTAGTTAGTTACAGTTACAGGTGAGCACATTAAAGCACGAGAAGATAGTTTAATAAGAAAAAGAAGTAGCATTTCTTTTTTGCATTTGCATGCCATGAAAGTTCAGACATGCGCAGAACGAACGTGCACACATGGACATACGCAAACACAGTTACCCTCTCCCCAAGGCCAAACACGTGATGTCCAGTGTGTTGTCATGGTAACTTGTGATGGACTGACACACTCCCTAGCTCTCTCTCTCTCTCTCTCTCTCTCCTAAACATTCTTGAGCCAGTAAGTGTCTTCATTAGGTTGGAAATTGGGGAGAAAAAATGACAATAACTACCTGTTTGTGTGTGTGTGTGTGTGTGTGTGTGTGTGTGTGTGTTCATTCTTGTTCTCTCTCTCTCTCTCTCTTCAACACTGTCTATCCCTCTACCTGTCTGTCCTCCTCTCTCTCTTTCTCTCCATCCATTGTCAGGTCACTGTGAGGTCGGGAGGAAAAATGAGGTGCCTCTCTGCCACTGATGAAATTCTCTCTCTCTCTCTCTCTCTCTCTCTCTCCATCGCTCCCATGTACCTCCCATGCCCCCTTTTCTTCCCATATTTCTCAGTCTTGTAGCTTTCCCTTTCATGACATCTTTGTGCTACTCAGAGTTGCTTCAAACACAGATATTGCGTATTTTCTTAAAGGGCTTACCAAGACTATTTGAAAATGAAGAAATGTTTATTGTGGATCTTTTTTTTCAGTGGGTGTTTCAATGTATATTCTTACATTTGAATGAGACATGAGGTAGTTAGATACAGTTTCCTCTTCCCAACATTCTCTCATAGACATTTATACATAAAATATGTGTGTATGTTTAAACAGTATGTCTATGTGCTAGAGCGTTGGGGGAGGAGTGCAGCCATCGTTGTATATGTAAATGGTTACGATATATGTCTCTGCTCTCTGGTGGCCTCGTCCTCCAGCAGCAGTCACGCGGTGAGCGTTCATGTGTTTAGGGGGTTGGCTTTGGAGGTTGGCCTGAAGGGAGGGGTGGGATTTTTCTGGTTGGATACTTTCAAAATCTAGCTTCTCTTGGCAGTTTTGCCATAGTTACCTACCCCAGCTTTAATTTACTTTAAAGTAACTCAAATATGTGTGCTGCACAAACTAGATATTATCAGTTTACAAATGAGTTTGGATTTCAATTTATTTTAATTTATATCATTTATTGTGTCAAGTTTTATCCCTCATTTATCACCTTCTGTCCTCTCTTGCGATTGTGAGGGAAATTCTTGTGATAATGATGTATTTTCACATTGTTCTGTAAACTAAGAATATCATCTCTTGAACGAAGCTAACAAGGTATTTTCACATGGTTTTGAGAATATAATTACCTGACAACAGCATATGTGGAAGAGTTGAGGAGTAGGTGCAGGTAGTAAATGTTTGGAGATGATGTGAGGAATGATAAGAGAAGAGCTATGTTCTTAAGCCAAAGAAAATATCAAGAGAAGATAAAAGCATAAGAACAAAAAAAAAAGTATAAGAACTGATGAGGGACTACCGCATTTCAGTCATATCTGTGCAACTGATGATGGCTCTTGCTTGCATGCAATAAAGATCGACTGAGGATTGAATATTGTGTCATTTGGTATTTAATTACCAACTCTCATCTGCACTAGACAAGAAGTGAGGTTGCAGTTTCCATGATACGATTCACCTGGGAAACAATTTTTCTGCATGCCCAAACCATCCCTGGCAATCTGCTGCAGATATGTCCAGATAACCAGCATGCATTGGGTCCAAGAGGGACATCTGATCATGTGGCTGGTGGTCAGAAAGTTTCCACCTCTATGAAGAAAAGAATTCCTCTGTGGGGTCGATGCATGGAGAGTAAGGTGGAAGGAGAAGTGACACTATCCTGGCACAGACTGTAAACCACTGTGTGACTGGATGAGAACGCTGAAACACCACATTGTCCTGTACAATTACAAAATGTTCTGGATTCTGCTTCATCTGCCTCTTTCCTCCCCTGGCATGAGGCTTTTATAGAGGCCATCAAGGAATGAAAACAGGCACTCAATTCATGTATATGCATTTTGCTTAGGTTCTGAATGTGAATTCATCAGTTTTGACAATGGTATGTAAACGTGCAAATGGAGTGTAAATACACAGAGTTTTGGTGGTGGTTGACTTTGAATGAGAATACGCGGTCACTGAATGCATTTTGTGTCAAAGCAATGAAATGATCCACAGTTTAGTCCACACTGACTTCTGCTTTGCTGACTGTGGGAACTCCTATAGAGAAATGTGCGTTAGCAATTGTAAAGAAACTGTAATCTGTAATGGACACCGCTTGAAATGTAGCAAAGCACAATACTTGAAACATGAAAACTAAAAAAAGTGCAAGTACACAAACAATTATTATGTTACAGTAACAAGAGGAAATGTATTTTTTTATTTCAACTCCTGAAAACTGCTATATTTTTCTTATTGATATTAAGAAAGAGACAGAGAACGAGGTGGTGAAGGAGGAGAGGAGAGACCAAATAAAATTGTTCCCTTCTCACAGCAAATCCCCCATAATTCTCTGCTTACAGCTGCAAGGTTCAAGTCAAGAATTCCATAATTCCACTGTGTGTGAGTGTGTGTGTGTGCGTGTGTGTGTACTTGTGTATGTGTGTGTGTGTGCGCGTGTGCGCACGTATGTGTGTTGCTTACAGACTTACTTCAAATAATACACACCATTACACATGTCAATATTCATAGCACCCCTCTCTCACACACACAGATCTGCACCATCAACACACAATGTTGATGGTGCAGATGATGTTTTTTGATGGTCTAACTAATCATTAACATTGATCATACTGTTAGAGGTCACAAATGTTCAACTGAGTGAGAAGGATTATGAGTGTGTTTGTGTGTGTGTGTGTGTGTGTGTGTGTGTGTAATATTTACAATTACAAAAAAAGTACAATTTTGAGGTACTTTTACTTTACTTGACTATTTCCATTTTATATTGCTTTACACTTATACTCCACTGCATTTATTCAGCAGCTGTAGTGTGCCCACTTCAGTTCTCTTGATACAGTTTTTTTCTTCAACCAACATACTTTAATGTACAAACGTCATTCAAACTTCTACATGTGCCGCACCTTTCATACATTACTGGGTGTATTTAACTTTTTGATACCCTTTTATAATTCAAAATATTGAACTTTATTTCAACATCATTTATAATAGAAGTGAATGGGAGGAATCTTAAAACCCACTCCTTTTCAGCCCTTTCATACTCTATGTTTTTGTCTACACATAAAAACTTCATTCAAACTTCAAACCAGTCACCAAATATGGGACTTTCACACATAATTTCAGCTTTTTCATACCTTTCATAGTTTTTCTGTAATCGCAGGGTAGGGCATTGTTTCAGATATTTATATTGTTGTGTATGGGGCGGACTGTTGTGGGTGTGGCATGTGGTGTGCTTGCACTTTAACAGACACAGTGCTTCAACTTCAACTACAACATCTTACATGCAAACATTTAACATCTCAAGAACTTTTAACTTGTTCACTGCGTATGCACCGGTAGCATAAGTGAGCAGAAGTGACTCTAGTTTGTCGTTATTTTGCATTTACCTAGTTGTTAAGACAGTGGTTAAAATTTTACACTGACCACGTAGACCCTTAAATGCTACTTACACATCAGGAACAATCATCTAGTAATGTAATATACAACACTGTAATATTCTGAAACAGAAATTCTTTTGCATCATTTGTACTTTTATTTTTGATGCTTTAATTATATGTTCCTGATATATCAGTACTTTTATTTAAGTAAAGATTTCAATGGAGGACTTGCGATGGAGCATTTTTACATTATGGTATTGATACTTGATAAAGTACCATGTTTGTGGACAGCACAGAGGACAGACTGGAGCTGTACACCACTGCACCCTCTGCTGCCTGAAAATGACACCACACCAATCTGCTGTCACTCATGTCACATATTGTAATGTGCAGGAAAAGGTAACATGAGCAGATATATACATTCCAAATCTAATTTTATTTGTTATTATTAATTTAAATAATTTTTTGATTGTTTGAACTTTACTTTTTATGTATGTATTTGTTATGTGTTCTGTTATGTGTTTTATCCTATATTTTTAAATTAAAGTATTGATGTGTCTTTTAAAAGCATTAAAGTACATTACAGTATTTCACAGTAAATATATGTGTGCTTAGTTTTTCTTTCTGTAAAAATAAATAAAAATGTGTTATATTATTATTATATATTTGTGTTGTATAATAAATAATAAATTCTAAATAAATTTACGAAAGCATGTTGTTAATTCTAATTATTTAATGAAATAAAAACTAAAGGTCTAATCATATACTCTACTACATAGGTATAGAACATGAAAGCACATTTTCTTTTATTTATTAAATACTTTAAAAAATAATAAATACAAATTAAAATGTTCCTGTTTCTTGTTTTGTAAACTGCGAATTTTAAAACACTTAATAATCAGATTAAATGATAATATAGCCTAATGCACTAACAATATAAAAAGGAACAATTGTTACAGTTATTTCTTGATAAATTGAAAAAGAACATAACATAGTGCTTTCTAAATTCAACAGAGATGTATTATATTGTAACAACATACATTTTATTTTTGTTCATAACTAATTTGAATGATATTATTGAAGAAACATCTCTTAGATAAATAGTTGCAAGATGTTTTGTTTTTTGTCATACATACTCTGAAAAAGTTATTACATCATTCAGCCAGTGACTACACTGACAGAGCAGTGTTCAGCAGGTGCCATACACAGTACATCATGTCACCTGCAGACTGTGCTTTAACTGTCTTTTAATGACCAATTAGAGTCATTTTATCTTTCACAGAGGAGCATGATGGAAATAAATTCCTGTACTTTCCTCTGCAGTCAAATACACATCATATTTTTTAAAGTTATCACATTGTATTTCCTAAACCAAATAAAATGTATGTATTTCCACACCATTTAGAGAGGCATTATATTACAGCATTAACACGTCATTCAGGTTCTTTTATACTGTTAAAATCCCCTGCTGATCCTCTGGTAGTGTTACATACCACCAGTCTGTGGTGTTCAACACTTCCAGCTGTTATTTAGTGTTCAGCATTCTCACTGACTTTATTACCTCCTAGTGGAGCTTCCCACACACATTCACTTGTGTGCCTCAGTATGCTTCTAAGACACTTTACTTACTCTAGTGTAACACAAATACTCAACACACGGTGAACAGGCATAAGGAGTCATTTAGCAGTAGTAGTGGTGTTATTACTATAGTAGTGCTGATAGCAGTCAGAGTACTGCCACTGCTAGTGGTGAGAGTGGTGGTATCTAACAGTATTCACTTTATATGTGAATTATGCTTGTGAGGTTACAGGGTTGACTCACCAAAGAATTTAAGCTAAACTGCCTCCCAAGCCCCTTCTGGTGGTGAATAGCAGCACTGCAGCCACAAGTCATGATGTAACATCAGTATCACCAAATAGTTTGAATGTAGTAAGGTAAAAGATACAAAATATAAATCATAATCGTAAAAAGATGTTATTCTGTTTGTGCTGTGGAGCATTAGAACAGTATCCATATAAAACTCAGCCTGTCCCCAGGGTTACAGATGTATAGTTCCACTGATCTAAACCAATATGTTTTTGAGTTGCTAAAAGGAGTTATATAGTGGTAATATGCATTACTTTTGAATGACTGTTTCACACAAAAATGCTCAAAATTATCCAGTTTATTCCTTAAATTCTCCATAAATATTGTGTAATCAGTGCTTCCCTTAAGTAATGCACTTCCATAAATTTGAGCAACTCACAGGGGACAGATTTTAAAAAAGAGTGGTCAAAATCGTCCTGGGAAAGACCTTGTATTTTAATCAACATTATGAAATTCTAAAATATAATTGCAAAATATATAAAAGTGTGTAGCTGCTTCCTCTACTTCTCACTCCTCACTGACCGAGGAGACCTCTGCAGCCCTGTTGGACATTCACGCATGACACTTGCGCTTCATAATAGGAATAAGAGCAAATTCACATCCGTCTTAGAATATAATCAAATATTTACGATGGTGTAGTGGCCTGCATGAATGTTATTGATTGTTACAACTTGGTTTCAGCTTCCAAATGACTGTATTTTAAAATGTTCTAGAGGTTTCCTGAGCCAGTTAGAAGTCACCAGCAGATGGCAGTGCTACATAAACAGAGGCAGGGGACACCAACTCATAATAAACACAACATTATCAAGATGAAATCCAATTCATGGCATGATTGCTTCAGAATGATTGCAATCAAATGATAATGTGATTCTTTCTGATGGTCACACGAAACACATCTATATCAATAATAATAATATTATATTGTTACAAAGTACAATCATTTTAATGAATTTTACTTTTTAAGGACCTATTTCTTTTTTAGGTTGACCTCTGTGTTCTGATTAAGAAAATCCATGAACATGCAATTTATTAATATACAAACATTTTATAACTTCCACTTCCACACATGTTCTCTCTTAAAATGGTCACTATATCCTTTTGAAGTTAATAAAAATGTTCTGAATAATATCCATAATAGCATAACTAATATCCTCAACACAACTATTATCGTGGGTAATTATTTTATGTGTTGTGTGTGTTCTTGCATGCTCCAATATATTGAAGCATAATGTTGTACACAATGAATGATGGGTAATCTGTGTAAAGCTGTGACGACTAATGTGATGCAGCCATGAAACGACACCTCCGGCAGCCTCTTCTGGGCTGATTTAGTGTTTGAGAGAAGGCATTGTGGGTGGATATGATTGTAGTCCTTATTTTACAGCACTGAAGAATCACGCTTAGACTTTGCTAAAAGTCACTTTTAGCTTCTTTATACAACCTCCTAGATCCTGCTATTCTTTTTTCTTTTCTTTTTTTTTTTTTTTTGACTCATAGCTAAAATCGTAGGACAATTTATATTCATACCAGCCCAGATTTTGTGAAGAATCATACATTGACCTAAAATCTGCATCTTTTTTGTTTGGCCACTAGATAGCAGGTTTGTATAAATTTAATTCAGCCAAAGCCTGCATCTTTAACAGTCTTTACTGTTGACTCTCTATCATTTATCCAGTATAGAAACATTTAAAAAATGTTTTTTAACACTCTTTAATGTAGCTGCAAGCAGATATAAGTGTTTATTATGTATTACATATTATATAATGTGTTAACTATAGAACTATAACTCCTCCTGTGGGCACCCATGAGTGGAGGTTGCTGTATAAACAGAATGAATGACAATAGAGTAAAACACAGTTGTATTAATAGACTATGTCTTCATACTAGAAGTTATAATTATTGAACTAAATATTGTACATTAATAAACACTTGAAACCTCAATGCCCATATTTGCTTATTATTATTATGTTAAAAACTATATATTACATTTTGATGTAAATAAATTTAGTACAAATTCTAAATAGAGGGGATTGAATAAAAGTAGTGTAATAATACATCATGACAATAAAGTCTCTTTGTCAAAACCAGTATTACAGTGATTCTGTTGACATTTAACCAGACAGGACAGATCAGAAGGGTTATTGGGCTTCACACAGCAATGTATCTGAGTATTGTCCACGTAACAATGAAATGCATGTATGTATTTCCAGTGGTGGGATATAACATATAAAATATTTACTCAAGCACTGTACACATTTGAAGTACTTATATCGAAACAGGTATTTACATTTCATGCACTTTATTATTTGATTCCACTACATTTAGAGAGAAATATTTTACCTTTTACTGATAGATAGATAGATTACTTTATTCATCCCCGAAGGGAAATTAGGTACTGGACTACATTTATTTGACAGCTACAGTTACTGGTTGCAAATTACGATTTTACAAAGAAAACATAGGATGGTCTGGTAAAATATGATGCATTGTTATAGATTTAAATACCTGATTGTAAATAAAATTAGACCTGAAATGATAATTCAATTAATCAATGACTTGATTGGCAGAAAACTAATCAACAGCTTTTTTGATAACTGATTAATCATTTAATTCACACTTCATGCAAAAATTCCAAACATTTCACAGTTCCAGCTTCTTAAATGTGTGGATTTGCAGATTTTCTTTGTCTTAAATTACAGTAAACTGAATATTTTGGGGGTGTGAACTGTTTTTGGACAAAATAAGCTACTTGAAGTTGTCACTTTGGGCTCTGGGGAATTGTGGTGGGCATTTCTCACTAAGTAATGACATTTTACAGACCAAAAAATGAACAGAGAAAACAATCAGTAGACTAATCAATAATAGAAATAATCATTAGTTGCAACCCCATATAAAATAGTTAGTAAATTAGCTCTACCTTGACCTAATTTAACAGTAAATTGCTGATGCTGATGCACATTAATGCATCATTAGGAATATGATAATACTAATAGAAATAATGATATGATATAAAACAGTTTTACTTATAATGGAGTATTTATTGTGGTATTGGTATTTTTACTTAAGTAAAGGATCTGAAAACCTCCATCACTGAATATAAATACATACTGCTGAAGTCTGTTTATCAGGATGCCATGAGCTACTATATGAAAAGCTTAAGCTCAAGCCTTGCACAATGAGAATAATGCAGTCTATAACATCTGCACTCATTAAACAGTCTAATTTGTGACTCTGAAAAGGGTGAACACAGTTACACACATGTGCACAACAATGCAGATGAATAAGTGCCGAGAACCCTTAACGCAGGATAGAGAGGTTCAGTGAATGTGGTGTTGAAGGTGTGGAGGTGGATCAGTGTGTCAGAGGAGACTCTGTAGAAGGACAGGGTGCCAGCAGGCCAGTCCAGATATACTGCTACTCTGTTGGAACTGCGGTAGGACACCGTAGATGTGACCATGCGCTTTCCGTTGTGCAAAGCAGTGTTGTTGTTGCAGTCAAAGCCCCAGGACTTGTCATTCCACCCGAGCAGAGAGTTATCCTCTCGTCCTTTCCTGCCGATTCCTCTGTATGCCACTCCTACAGTAGCCGGTCCTTTCCACTCCACCTCCCAGTAACAGCGCCCAGTCAGACCAGTAGTACATAGAACCTGGTACCTGTATTCAAACCTCTCTGGGTGATCAGGATATGGCTGCGGCTTTCTTACCATTGTCACCTGTCTGTCACCTTGAGACAGGAATAATTTCTTGTTTGCTGTCTTTGGGTCTAGTGTGAGTTCACAGGCATCTGCCAGGAGGGAAAGAAACAGTTTGAATTTCAAGAGCAACTTTTTTCAAAAGAGATTAGTTATGTCAGTTGCAGAGGAGTACTTCATGTTCACATTTCCTTTTAAACTTAAACATTTTATTTCTGTGAAGGTGGCAGAGTTGGATACTAATGGGAGTCCTTGCCTGTGTCCCTGCTGGAGCTCACAAACATTTAGGCCAATTTCAGACCTGGCATTAACATCCGTCCTGGGTGATTCGGTCACAAGTGACAGCTCCAAGTACAGGTGACACCCAAGATGGAATGAGGACGCACTGAGATCCGATCACTCAGACCACATTTAAAGTAGGTATGGGCCACATGTGGCCCCATTCTTACAGCAGTGTGTATGCAAATATGTCCTGGGCCACACTTGAG
This sequence comes from Lateolabrax maculatus, assembly GCA_031216445.1. NCBI lineage: Eukaryota > Metazoa > Chordata > Actinopteri > Acropomatiformes > Lateolabracidae > Lateolabrax > Lateolabrax maculatus. The sequence goes on from CM062216.1 coordinate 3,525,888, forward strand.
GGCCGTCTACTCAGCTGATGGAAGTAAGTCCTGTCACACAGCACTCATATAAACTTATTTTACTGTTATATAACATTATTGCTATGAATGTCTGCTTAAAAGGCAAAGAAAACAAAACTTAAAACATTAACAAGCTGGGTCACAAAAGAAGTATTTCACGATATTAGCCGCAGCACCTGTAACAGGGCTGCTGTTGTTCCTCCCGCCGAAATGGCAGAATTTACCTTAGAATCAATGCAATGGCTCTGCCCAACAGCAAAACAGGCATCAAAAAATATTTTACAACCTGAACCTCCCGCCAGTGAAAAACAATACATTTGGCCTTTGTAAACGAAAAAAAAAACATATCAAATTACAATATAATTCCACCAGTAGTCAGGGCATCGGGGGTAAGATGGGTAAGAAGTATGATCAGAAACAGCAAACATTGATTTTTGCTCATCTTTATCCATGAAATGTAGAATTAGAGTAGTAAAATGGGTAGAAAGGGGAGAAATGTACTCACATTTCCTAGGCCCAGGCAAAATCCTGCACTCTCCACAATGATCAACACTGAAACAGAAAAAAGAATATATCATGATCAATTCTGCTAAAAAACTCCAAAACTGACACAGACAGTGGAATCGCATATGGTCCTGTTAATACTATATTGACCACTGCAGAATCCTTATGTAAAAAGTATAACTTGGTGTTGCTTTCTCTTTTATTTTGTTGAATTATTTTAACAACACACAGCAAAAACTAAGTTTCTACTAACTGGACAGACATTGAAAATTGTAAAATACATCCATCAGTTCCAAAATCTCAGCGTTTATTTGTTTACCAGTATGAGTGGATTTCTATTCCATAGGTTCAGGTATCTGGCCAAGCCAATCACAACCGTTTATCTAGTATGAGGCGGGTTTAATACGATGACTGGCGATGACTGACAGAAAGGCCAAGTCAGAAACAGCATTTCTTCTTATATGATGTTTTGTATGTTGTCTTGGTTGATGGTGGCATGCAAGTAACCTAGTGGTTCCCACACCCTTGCTTGTGTGTTAACCCACTTCACCCCCATATGGGGCAGTTGGGTCAAGTCTTCATGCATGCCTGTTTATTTTTAAGGTCAGTCCAGTTGTTCCAGTGTAGTGGAACCTGCCCGTGAGGGACCTGAAATGCCAGTTTGTTCCCATGTGTCCAGGGACACGTTTTTCAAAGATGGACTTTGACAATGGCTAAGACCAGATAGATACATTTGGTTCACAATGCTGCCTGGTCCTTGACTGTAAGACTAATTGACCATTAAATTCAGTGTAGTAGAGCTGAGCTGCTGTGTGTGTGATGTGAAAGGGCTCAGTACTTCTGCCAACCTGTTAGGATCAGGATACTGCTGTATATTTCCAACATGTTACTGTGATCACCTCTCATATGAACTTTATAGGATTCAAATAAGTGTTTATTTTTGTGAAACTGACTAACTTCGATAAGGATAATCTAAGAGCAACATTAAGACTATGATAACACTTCAGACCAGTTTAAAATATCTTTGTGAGACCAGCTCCTCAGTGATGGCATGCAAGCTTGTTTGGCTTTACCTCAATAAGCTGATAGAGCCATTTAGAAAGCAAAGCTTGTATTCAAAGATCTCTAATCACATTGCTGCCTTAAAAGGTGCTAACTTTGTGACTGCCAACTTGAGTCACACCTTATATACTGCAGTGCTAGGATGTTCGAAATAGAGAAAGCCTTATTTGCCTGAGCAAGTATAGGGAAAATTCAGTGTGCTGAAGAGAGTATTTGGGCCAACACAGGTTGCTTGAGGGCTCCACGTGTGCTTATGGAACTAATGGTACAATGCATAACATTCATTCCCGTTCAACAAGCAACTTGAACCAGCACTCTTCTAATTCTAAACTTTCTCACATAATTGTTATGGTTTCAAAGCCAGGGAAAAGATGATTCAGAATACATCTGTATTTAATGCTCAAATTACAATTTAAGATAATGAATTGATAGTAAATATACACCACATTGCAAGGATTGCTTAAGCGTCAGTATGCTTCAAATTAAATGCTTGTCAGATTGTTCAATGGCATCTGAAATCCCTTTTTGAACATTATCTGAATTGGAATTGGGGGGCATCCAACAATTTTAGTAACTTTCTGACACTGATAATACAACAAGCATACTGATTTCAAGCAGGTACTGGCTGTGCAGAGATAAGAGAGTATGGAGGACTTACACATTCTCAGTGTGATTCCATGAACACCTTTGAGGAGAACTGTGCAAAATAGTATACACCCTATTTATTCATCAGGCTTTATGCCCCTACCACATGTGGCCATTAGGAAAAGGTATCAACACTTTTTACTTTTAGCGTGTGATGACACTATATGACACTAACTAGTTCATTTCAACTTTTCAAGTGTGCTCTAAAGCACACAGGAAGTAACTCAACTAAGACAGGAGGGGGGAAAGCAATGAATGTTAACATTAAATGAGACCAACACAATTACAGCACAAAACTAGCCACTTTTGACCAAGAGCTGAGAACCTCCTAAACAGTCAGTGAGTCACTTGTTATGTTACCAATAAAAAACCCTGCATAAGAGGCACTCGGCTAATGAACTGTTTATACCTGAGACTATCTAGTCTCCACTTTGGATCCTCTAGTCCAGTAGACAGCAGCCTCAACCCTGAGTCTCCTGGATGATTGTAGCTCAGGTCCAGCTCTCTCAGATGGGAGGGGTTGGAGCACAGAGCCAAGACCAAAGAAGCACAGCCTTCCTCTGTGATCTGGCAGCCTGACAACCTAGTGAGAGTACATGCTAAATTCTCCATGGACAACAACTTTCATGCTTATATGCTGGAATTAAGATTTGATTATCTCTATGTAAAAGAAAAGGTTCAGGAATACTGACCTAAGTGATTCAAGTCTACAGTGTGGACTCTGCAGTCCAGTAGACAGCAGCTCCACTCCTAAATTCTGCAGGTCGTTGTTACTCAAGTTCAGTTTTCTCAGACTGGAGAACTTGGAGCTAAGAACTGAGGCCAGAGATACACAGCATCCCTTTGACAGGTTGCAGAAACTGAGCCTGAAGAAGATTTAGTGATAACAATTATTTTGTTTGAGCTTGGTTTGCTTCAACCTGATAACTTTATGGTTGGGTCGTGATATTTTAGCGATATAGCCTACATCATGGCAGATAACCAACATAGAAACAGAAAAACATATATTTAAATTAAGTAACCAGACCTTAGAGTTTCCAGTCTACAGTGTGGACTCTCCAGTCCAGCAGAAAGCAGCTTCAGTCCTACATCCTGTAGGTCGTTGTTACTCAGGTCCAGCTCTCTCAAACTGCAATGTTGTCCCACATTGTGACAGCATGCCTCTGTTGGCTCAGAGTATCTTGGTCTAAAACAAATTGCAATAAAAAACATGTTATCAATAGTTCTACATTGTTATGAAACTAAATTGGGAATATTACGGCATGTGGGTTGGGATAATTATATACACTCTTCTTACAAAAGTAAGTACATCCGGTAGAATTAAAAACAGCATAACTATATAACCAGACAGTGCTGTATTGGCAGCTTATCCCTGGTACATGTAAACTGTGAATCAAATTATAACCACTCTACTTTTTCATTCACTCTCATTTTTAAAACCACAAAAGTAAAGTTAAAACATAAGAAAGTCAATAATAAATTAATAATAATATACTGTACAATTTGTGCAGCTTCTTTCCCTTAATTAGCAGCTTCACTTTTGGGTTTCTTGGCAGACTGTAGCTCAAGTCCGGCTCTTTCAGATGGGAGGGGTTGGAGCTCAGGGCGGAGGCCAAAGAAGCGCAGCCTTGGCCTGTGACCTCACAGCTTGACAACCTGCATATAGCAGTGTATAATTAATTTGTACTGTACTTGTGTATATTCTTCTTAGCTCTGAACTTAAGTTGATAACGCTGTTTTTGTTTTGTTTTTGCCTTCATTGCAGCTGGCCTCTTGCTTTGATATCCATTGTTCACATAGAACATGTTACAATTTTACATTTTTTGATGTCAAAGAAAAAAGGTACCTTAATTAGTTAATTAATTAAGTATTTATTAACCCTGGAATCTGACAAAACACATGAGGACAACATGCAAATCTCAACAACAGAGGCATTAACAATAGCAAATAATGAAATACAGTCATGTAAAGCAGGTCAGGGGAGTGGATAATATACTGTATATATAGTAAACCATAACACTTTATGAGCAGATAAAATCCTGCACATCTTTTGAATAGATTCAGGAATACTGACCTTAGATTTTCCAGTTTACAGTGTGGACTCTCCAGTCCAACAGAGAGCAGCTCCACTCCTGAATCATGCAGATTATTGTTACTAAGGTCCAGTTCTCTCAGAGTGGAGGACTGCGAGCTGAGAACTGAAGCCAGAGCTTCACAAGACAGGCGTGAGAGCTCACATTGGTTCAGTCTGTTACAGAATTAGACAGAGTAGGACAAGAAAGTTATCGTGTTTAAAGATCATATATTATAACATAGAGGATACTGTTTCACTGAAAGATAGCTTAATTAAAATGGGTGCAAAAAACTAAAAATGCAGTCAGTTGGCAGTCTCATGAGAAATGTATTATTATCTGACTATAGAATATGTACAGCTTTGCTATTTAGCATCTAGACAGCAGAGGAAGGTGAGCATTGAGAGGGGAGTGACTGAATATACTTGTCTCTTGAAAAACAACAGCTTTGAATTTTAAAACAAACTTTGCAAGTGTTGGAACAAAAATATCCCATCTACATAGAACCCCAAGACCCCAAGTCACAGTCAGCCACATTTTTGTGTGTTGTGACCATTACAAGGGTCTTTATATATATATATAAATGGCAAAAACCCTTGTTGTGGTAGTTATTATTTATTTAAAAATATTATTTAGGGCAGTTGCAGTGTAGCTTGAGTTGCAAAATCCATGTGCTATATGTGTCAGGTACTATGTGAGTGGTTGTTTATAAAATGTTTAACTTCTCTGAATTCCTCAAAATAATGTAAATGCACAAAGGGATACAAATATGTTTTTATCTATATGCAAGTGTTAATATAACTGAAAACAAGTTCTTACAGAGCAGTTGTCGAGGCTTTGACCAATGGCAGCATTCTCATGAGAACCTCCTCTGATTTGGAGTATTTCTTCAGGTCAAACACATCCAGCACTTTTTCGGATGACAGTAACACATAGACCAGGGCTGACCACTGCGCAGGAGAAAGATTGGCTGTGGAGAGGCTTCCTGTTCTTAGGTACTGTTGGATCTCTTCCACTAGGGAACAGTCCTTCAGTTCATTAAGACAGTGGAAGAGGTTAATGCATCTCTCTGGTGAGGGATTCTCCCTGATCTTCTTTTTTATGTACATCACTAGTTTCTGGTTGGTCTCTGTCTGTCTCTGTCCTGTTTGTTTCAGCAGGCCATGTAAGAGATCCTGATTTGACTTCAACGAAAGGCCCAGGAGGAAGCGGAGGAACAAGTCTAGGTGTCCATTCTGACTCTGCAAGGCCTTGTCAACAGCTTTCATACAGACCTCAGTTGCAGATGTTTTCCTGAAAAGCATCTGCAGATGTTGGAGAACTGTTCGTGGTTCAGCCATCACATTCTTTCTGTCATTAAAGAGTGACAGGACCACAAAAACAGCTGCCAAAAATTCATGAATGCTCAGATGAACAAAGCAAAACATCTTGTCTTCGTTCAGCCCATCTTCTTCTTTAAAGATCTGTGTGAATACTCCTGAGTACACTGATGCTTCACTAAGATTAATGCCACTGTTCTTCAAGTCTTTCTCATAGAAGATCAGATTACCACTCTCCAACTGGTAAAAAGCAAGCTTTGCAAGTGACTGGATGATCTTGATGTTCCTATTTGTTTCATACTTTTGTGCTGTCTGCTTGATCTGAAACACAACAAATTTCGTATACATCTCTGTCAGAGTTTGGGGAATTTTTTTTCTCTCATCTTCTCCTAACATCTGCTTCAGAACTGTAGCAGTGATCCAGCAGAAAACTGGAATGCGGCACATTATGTGGAGGTTTCGCGACGTCTTGATGTGGGAGATAATTCTGTTGACCATCTGCTCATCTCTGAATCTCTTCCTGAAGTACTCCTCTATCTGTGGATCAGTGAACCCTCTGACCTCTGTCACAATGTCAACAAAGTCAAGAGGGATCTGACTGGCCGCTGCTGGTCGTGAGGTTATCCAGAGGCGAGCACAGGGGAGCAGTTTCCCCTTGATGAGGTATCCAAGCAGTTCATTCACCAACAGTGGCTCATCAACAGAACATTCTTCCTTGTCACTGAAATCCAGCTGAAGGCAGCTTTCGTCCAGCCCATCAAGCACAAAAAGAAGTTTAAATTTACTTTTGTCATAGTTAGTGTTTCCTGAAGCCTGTAGTTTTGTGAAGATGTCATTAAGAGCCTCCTCTTTGATATCTCGACTTTCCCTGATGCATTTGTGAATGAGCTCTGCAAAACGAAACTTTCTCCCCTTCAGTAAATTCAGCTGGCGGAAGGTGAAGGGGAATGTAAGATGCACATCTTGATTGGCTCTTCCTTCAGACCAGTCCAGGATGAACTTGTAAACAAGGAATGTTTTACCGATTCCTGCAATCCCACTGGTCAGGACTGTTCTAACGGGTGTGTTTTCTCCTGAAGAGTGTTTGAAAATGTCGTTGGGCTGAATGGATCCCTCAGTTCCTTCTGGTTTTCTTGATGTCATCTCAATATGCCCTACCTCATGCTGCTTGTTGACATCTACATCAATCCCATCTATGATGTAGAGCTCTGTGTAGATATCATCCAGAAGTTTCTTATCCTTCTGCTTTGATGAACCCTCTGGTATACACATAAACCTGTTCTGGAGGTTTGACTGGAGCATACGTTGGTATGATGTGATGGATTGTCGAGGCTTTGGTCTTTGCACCAACAAATCTGTATGGAATAAAGTTGCATTATTCAGTGTAGCAATGCTGCACATCTCCTGGGTCCTACAAAATACATTTTAGGTGCTTTCAGTGGCTGCAGCCTGGCAACGTTTTGAAGTTTGGTGTATACTTTGTATTTTGTGTAATATATAATTTTGACTGGGCACCTTTTTTGTAGCTAGCAGCTGAGCAGATGCTCATGAAAACACAGAAAACCTGTTGGGAACCCAGTAATATTTTGCCAAAGGTGCACAAATTATATAGCATAGCCATAGGTTGTCACTGCATCATCCATGTCAGCTAATAATATTATGAATCTCATCATAGTTTAAAGCTGGAGTGCGGGACTTTTACATATAAATGAACGTCCATTACATTCAAGCCCTTGCCAAACCAGTTCACATAATGCTGATTAAGCCTATTAACGCCAGGAAAATCTCTCTGTATTTTTCAGAATACTGGAGTTTTAAATCTGGTGTCTGTGGGGACATTACTGCACTGGCGCCCTGGAAGTGATGGCAGAGTTACTTTACTTTACTTTATTTTATATTTATTTGTCAGGGACCATATACAACAACATTAATCTCACATGAGGAGAAGAGATTCAGAGTTCCAGATTTAGCTACTATCTAATTTCCATCTGCAGTCCCTGGGCAGGTCCACATAAACACTAATACAACTAATGCAGTTAATACAAATGCAAATACAGTAAATACTAAAATCAATCAAAGATCAAAATATACATAGTCTACAAATATCACCCATTACACCCGAACATTATTCACTATTTCTATTCACTATTATTCCCACCCTGCCCCCCATAGGATGTCTTATAGATGGTTTGTTAACTTTGTTTGTTTGTCAATGAACTATATGAACTAAGTTTTTTGCTCTTCTTTCAATGAAGAACTACTCTCCAGTTCAGATATAACTGATGCTATAGCTTCGCTTCTCACTGTCGTCACACCTAAACTATGCCCGTAGCTGCCAGTAGTTCCTCATAGGTAGCTGATTGGTCAGAACCACTGTGGTTCGGCCACAGGCATAACTTGAAGCCTGGCAAGATGGATTCCTGGTGATCTCGGGAATCCAGCTAGGTAAAGGTAAAGGTAAAATGGCTTTAGGCCACTGGTTATTATAGTCCCTTTCACACATGCACCGCAACCCTGAACGTAGACATTACCCTGTGGAGCTGTATGTGAGTATGCAAATGTCCGAATCAGTTGGACCGGACACTAAACAGACCTTACCCTGCCAGCCCCCTAGTACAAAGTCTGTGTAATGTCCAATTGAACCCATGTGTGAATACAGCAGGTATAACAATCTGGTCCTAGGTCCCTTTTTTTGGTCACGCTCTAGCCCCAGCACTCGATACTGCCACTCCCTCATGTTTTGCAATCCACTCAATCCCATCACTTAACTGCCCCAACCATCTACATACCTGTTCCCACTTCTCTCATCAGTCCTGCCTACTCTGCCCACTCCTCACCTGCAGCTCATTCCCTTTCCAGCCACTTATATATACCGGTCTAGTTCCTTTGTCAGATCATTGAGTTTTGTTTGCATCATGTTTTGCACTCATGTTTTTCCTTGGAACCATTTCATCACCTGCTTGCTCTGGACATTGCCTTTGTAATTTATGATTTGGGATTTTCTGTTGGCCTCACCATCCTGTAAGTTTCTTTTTGTACTTCTTTATTTAATAAACCTACTGAACTGCTGCTGCCGGCCTCTTCTATCTGCGTTTGGATCCGTACCCCTGCGTTCCTGCTTATCGACTTAACAGCAGGTCATTGTCTGGAGAATTTACAGTGAGCAAGTCTCTGTGATCTGACTACTGTTTTTAAATGTTTAAATTGTTGCTCTTTGCAACATAATTTTACCTAGTAATAAGAATGGCTCATGATAGATTATAAAACTTGCAAAACCTTTGGCTATAATATGAACATGGCTTTGCAGGTACAGTATGTGTATGGCTGCTAACCAGGGACTTGTCTCCCTGGTCACAAGCACAATGCTGCTCCTGACATTAAACTAAATGGTTGTTGAGAGTTAACAATGGATGAAATCATTAGAACGGCTGCTAAATGCCCAACTGTAAATGTAAATAGCTTCACCTTCAGCCTGAGTACCAGTGGAGGGAGGGTGAAGAAGAAATGCCTGTGCCTGTTGAATGGAAGAAGCCCCTAAATTCTCTAAAGTCTCTCCAACACCCGTTGCATCCTCTGAGAGAGATGGAGATACAGAGTGAGTAATTATTGCCTTTTATTATATTGTACTTTATAGAATTGTTATTTGCATATTGTATATCTATTGCTATCATCTGACAATGTTAATACTTTTCTGTACAGCTTTGGCAATATAGATTTCTTATCCTTAATGCCAATAAAGCTTATTTGAATTTGAGAGAGGATGTTTATAGAGGCCTTCCTTTTTGCTCATAATAATGGAAATCTAGCATCTGAAATCATTCAGTAGTTTTGGTTAGTGCAAGCTAATGGCCTCCTAGGTGTAAAAATTCCATATACTTCATGTCACATTAGCAGAAGGCTTTGGAGATTTGAAAAACTAGATTTTTCAGATCTCTCTAGGACTTACTGTTGGGTTCAGAACCACTTTCAGAAAAACGCTCCACTAAATCATTCCTGCCGATCTTCTTCAGAACTTCCACTGTGATTTGCAGTGCTCCAGGAAGGCTGTATGTCTGCACCATCTGATCCACCGTGTCCTGCCTGTCAGCCTCTTCCAGTCGGCTCTTTGGGATAGCTGGGAAGCCCTCTACAATATCAGGCTGCTTCAGGAGCCACTGAAAATACTTGAGCTCTTCATTCCCCAAGTCCTGCAGAACTCCAAAGAGGAGTTCCACATGTGACGTCATCACTGCTCCCTACTCACATAAGAGAACTGTTAGTAGACCAAAGAAAATGCAAGAAACAAATACCAAAAAATTACTCAATCAATAAAATTAACACTAAACACTGTAGGGCTGGACCCTCTGGGGGGTCCACAGCCATGGTAGCAGTAATGTGAGGCTGTACTTTTACTAGATGTTTACCATATTAGTTTAACATGTCCAAGTCAAGTACAGCTGAGACCGTGCAGAGACGGCGTGTCACGTCACATTATGGCCACCTTTGTTGCTGAATTATAAGCCTTCAAACATGCACCAAGCTCAAGGTTCAAAGGTAAGTATTTCAAAGCAGGAGCCATATAAAATCTTCTTACTGACATATGTTACTCTCTAGGTCGAGACATTTCCAACAATATATTTGATTGAGCTCTACGGCAATGTTTTAATTTCCTCATTTCATTGAAATGAATCATTCCAGGCTTAGTTTCAGAGCAGAGCACTTTAAAGGCCCAACATATAAAATTAAGCTTTTTGTTTGTCTGTTCTTTTTTTTTTTTTTGGTTAAAATAGTGACCAAAATGAGTCACCTTCAGAGATTACAATACTGCTGACAATCTAGGGCATTACTACAGGCTCGGAGGATATTAGTAGCAATATAGTAGTTTTTGATCTATTCAAAGAGAACGAATAGTTACAGTTTTGAAATGTGATATAAAACTTGAAATATTGACTGTACAAAGGAAATATGGACTGTATATGGAAAAAATATTGAGTATATGAAATATATGAAGGTGACAAGAGCAAAAATTAAATGTGACGTGTATAAATTATTAAACTATGTGATGGGTGTGAAGTGCAGGGATTAAACAAGGGATGTGAAATTTAAAATTCAGATTGATAACCCTGTTGTCATCCTGTTTATATGGCCAAACACACACACACACAAACATGCACACACACGTTGAAGTGCTTTGTTGGATGACGTGGCCCCAATATTAATTGAGGAAGACTGTGGAAAATCCCGTCCAACTTCCACCTTCCTCTTCATGTCTCTATGTTTCCTGGATGGGCAGAGCTTCAGAATCTATATAGGCAGCCAGCTCACCTGAGGCAAAACCTTATGAGAACTAAGAAGCTAAATTACTTTTGTTGGATTACTAATTGTTGAAATTAGGAATTATGTCTAGATTAATATCCTTTGTTATCCTTTTCCTTTCCTTTTCTTGAGAAATGTTAAAGATTCAAACAACGACAAGCAAGCAAAATGGTTTCAGCAATAGTAGTATCCTTAGAAACCACTGTAGCAATGATATTAAATGTTGCAGAATCTTCATAATAACTAATGCTGACCTTACACCTACAATGACTTTTAAAGCGATTTCACTGTTGCAGACAAATTTCCAATGTCGGAATAAAATCATGAGAGTTCTGCTGGAGTTGTAGTGTAAGGTCAATCATTTTGTGTAAGGTGGTCATAACAAACTAACAAACTAAAGATCATATACATTCACCGAATGAAGAAAAGTTCTCTTTGTTCACCTCATATGAAGAATCTAAAAATGAAAGCCACTCAGAGTGCACTTTTTGTGTTTATAGACACATAGATCTAAAAGATCACAATATATATTTAAAGGAACCTACCAAACCAAACCACCAAGTCACAACAAAGGCAACAAAGGTCTCAGCTGCAGTCTCTCAAGTGTGTTGCAATGCAGGAAGTCTTGTTTTCTCCCGCTGTAACTAAATGTAGCCTAAGTACCAGTCAGTATTTTACAGAATCATATGAGGAAGATACACCGTTAACTCCGGAATAACATAGTAAATGTCGGTAAGTTCGCTGTATTATTATTAAGTGTTACCAGTAGTTAAATCAGTCAAATTCATCCAGATCATTCCATCACTTTATCAACGCGTACAAGGGTAGGAATAATATTAACTACCGTACTGAAATCAAAACGAATAAGCCAGATCCACATCCGCAGTTCAACATCATCTCTGTGTTTAAATGTTGTCACTGACCTGGTGATCCGCTGTCACGTCATTACACGAAGCACGTCCACACCGTAAAAAGTGGAAGCACACAATGCGGAAGAGAGTCAGTCAATCGCAGCCAGTTGTGGTTGTGATCATGGATGCATAGAGAGAACTTGTGAGCAGTGCTACAGAAAGAGAGTTACGACACTCCCATTGACTTCCGCCTATATTGACATTTTAACCCATTAGCGGACCTCTTATGAATCTAGTCAATAATGGTATTTGGTGTAGCCACTTCTAGTAAATGTTTATCATAAGATAATAGCTAGTTAGACTCTAGACATTGGCCTACATTTACCTTTTAATTGCAGTTATTGGTGTTTGTTGGCACATAAAGTTTATCTTTGTGTTTGAGATTTAATGTTAAAGTTGGCAACACTTAATTTCGACCGACATCTGATTACAGTGAATAGTAGCTAGATGAACTAGATAACATGGCTAACTTATATCTTGCAAGGTTGTGACTTGGTTCATTCAGCCGTTAACATCACACACGTCGTTTGTTAGGCAGTGCATCAATGACAGCCGATCAAGAGATCAGCAGCATAAATGTGGATGATCACCCTAAAAACAAAGTATAACTGTAGGTAGTCAATTTTATTCAAGTCAAGTCCATTTATTTATATAACGCCAAATTTTAACAAAAGTTATCTCAAGACACTTTTCACTTTTCACTTTTCAAGACCGACTCTTTAAAATATTATTTATAGAGATTAGTTATATTTGTAACTCCCAAAATTTAATCCCAATGCCACTTAATTAGTTGAAGATGTTTAAAGATACAGAGACACTGATGCAATTTCTGTTTATATAATCCCAGTAAAATATATGATATTGCATTTTACCATTTTTTGTAGGAATGTTATAATCTGAAATTACTCACAAAATAATTTAATCATCACTTAATCTAGCTAGCAAAATATTAATACAAAAACATCAAGTTTCCCACAGAACTTCTGAACTCTAAACCCTCTAAAATATTAAAATCAAATCAAGTTTTATTGTCACATAGACAAAGCTAACAGTTAGATAAATCCAATATAATAAAGGTAAATCAAACAATAGAATAGAAACAGAATCTAATAGTTAGATAAAATAAAATAGTATAAAATTATGACGTGCAGGAGCTAAATATTTTATATTTCAACCACTTTTATTGTGTGTGTGTGTGTGTCCAGTATCAAGTTTGTGAGCGACAGTTGTGACAGCAAGGCTGGGATCTAGAACTACTACCTACCTGGACCTTTACCCTCTCCCTGGACATATTATATAATAAAATGTTTTGTTGACGACAGTTGGTTGCCTTGTATATTTTGTACTATTAACCAAACTTCTTTCTTGGCTTAAATTGAGCAGTTGCTGCATAATTGGTGTTCACATTGTGTGCATGTTTAGGTTAATGAATAACATAAGATAACGTCATGATGTAAAACATGAATCCATAAAGTATTTGCTTTAATATATTTCATAACTGTTCCCTGCTAATGGGAACAGGCCCCTTTCCCTCCAAAATTAAACACAGAAAAACTTAAAAATCTAGGAATAGTCTATCTACCACTCCCCAGAAATGCTATTATATACATTGAATACAAGTGTTGTCAACATAGTAATCCTGTTGTAGTGCCATTATGTCAACAGGCTAATGTAAGGTAAAACAATTGTCCTCATTAGCTGCCATAGTAGCATAGTATCACAGTCATTTCTAGGTCTGCTTTAGGATATTGTGGCCTTGTGGTATAAAGTAAGTAATAAATTTAAATATATGTAAATAATAATAAAGTAGTAGACATATAATGATGGATCACAACAGTTATTAATGGACATTATACGTTAATTTTGACCAAAAATTGCTGTAAATATATTCAGTGCCACTGTCTCCCGCCGAAAACCATTCAAACCGGTTGACAGCGCGGATGAGTTTGGAACTGTTGACAGCAGCATGAACCACGTGATCACGGGGCGGCGACATCAGAGAGTGTCTCATTTTTCTCTTTCTATGGCGCTGGTAGTGACTAAATTCCTTCTGTGTCATTGGAGCCTTTTAGAACTATTTTCATGTAATTTTCTCTTTTCCCACGGTGTTCTTGCAGCGCATGCACAGTGTAGAGTTGCCTACCCAGTAATTGAATGTATAATATTAAATAACACTCACCATTTACCGCGCTTTTTACTTTTGATGCTTAAAATAATTTTGCTACTTTCACCTAGGTCACATTGTCACTGCAGGACTATGGAAGCCCATTTGCGCCACTGTGAAGAAAAAAATAACGATCCTGTAAGTCATAATTATGAGATAGTATCTCATAATTATGACTTAGTAGGTCATTATTATAACTTAGGAAGCCAGCCTCTCGGGGCATGGACTCAGCAGAGCAGGTCAGCCATGATGGAGAGACAGTGAAGAAGGTGAGGTAAAGAGAAGGTTGGAGTTAATGACAACTTTGCTCGGTAAAAAGGTAAGAGCAATTTATCAAAACGGCTCTTCAACAGTAGAAACGTGATATTTTCCCCTGCTTTGACCGCAGTCTCTCGACATGTTTTACACAGCCACAGTGCGCTGGTTAGCTCACAGCTGAGCTAACACACTGTTGTACAATAAGCGAACAGTGAAGCTGTCTGGAGGTAGTCTGCCTGTTCAGCTCGTAGTTTGTAACGGAGGCTATATTAGAACGTGGCAAACTCTAAACTCAGTGACTGTCCTCCTCTCTTCCTCTACCTGCAGCCAGATAAACGCTGAATGCCAATTTTGAAGTCAGGGATATTTGTTATTGTATTGACATTTTAGATTTGTTTCCGGTAAGATATTATTAAGTTTATGTTGACTTTCTGAGGTAAACATTGCTGTTGCTGCCCTAGAAACAGTAAGTTTAGTTATATTTCAAATAATAAGTTCTCATCCTGTTCTCAATATACTCTTAAAATGAATATATTTTTTTAAGACAGCAATTCTTTAGTTATGAAAAAGAACAGATAAGAGTAGGCCAATTATTAAAGAACCAGACTTATAAGGAATATCAATAAAAGTAGTAGCCTAGCCTGGTGTCATTAAAATCTCATCCATAGCTTGTTTTCAGGTTTAGGAGAGGATTGTTCAAGTTTGCAAATGAAGACTGAACAATCATGAGTCATAAGCATGTGATTTTTTAAATAAAAAGGTGAAAGTTATCTTTACAAAACTGCACTTACAGTATATATGGTACTTTAGTAGTTCATACTACACTGTATGAGTGCATTTTAGAATGTTGGCATAGACCAAGGTTAAGATAGCAAAACCAAACTGTTATTGTTATAAAAATGTATTTCACCAAGACTTTAGTGCAGTTACAGTAGTAGTGTGTCCTGGAAAACTACGCCCTTGGTTGCTGTCACTTCGAAAAGGCTGAAACTGGGGCAGGAATTGTGAAGCGCCTTGCTAAGGGTTAGAGCTAGTGTCCCAGACCTCAAAACAAAAATTTGTGACACGCCTTTTATATAAGCTACATTTACAGTACAACAACCTGTATGTTTCAATGCCTTTCAAATTCAATCAATATTAGACATGGTGCACTGCAGAACACAGTATGGTGTCACAGATTTGAAAAAAACTACGTATTTCATAGTTGGATTGATGCATAGTTACAAGTCCACTTCCCTCACAAAATTATAGCTTATCTATAGCTTCCTAAAGACTCTTGTTGTGTATATATGATGGATGTATGATGATAGCCTCCAATAACTTTTCTTGTCATCCATGCTCACAGGATGGATGGTCTGGGACTTCTTGAGACAAATAAATGTACCTGAGGAAACAATAGAGAACCTGGAGCATGAGAAGGTAATTAACTGCAAAAGCAGAATATTTGAGTCAAATAACTGTACTTTTCATAGACACTTTTATTGCTTCTAAATGAATGTTTCTTCAAATAAAAATGAACTTTCTTGTATTCCGGTTTGTTAAATTGTAGATAACTAAATATTATCAAAAATTATCTTTTTAAACAATTCCATTGTCCATGTTTAGATTGATGCCAGCACCATACAGCTGATGACAGATGAAGAATTAAAGACTTATTTGCCATCATATGGTGATCGCCTAGCAGTGTTAGGATTTTGTAAGCGGGAGGAAAACAGCCAGAACACTTGCAAATCAAAGCTTTTTGAGTGCCTGAACGAATGAATCTGGACATTCTGGAGGCCTGGTCTGTTGAGGAGAGACAGCATTCATCCCACTTTGGATGGTGCAGCTCTCATATCCAGAAATTTGACCAAGTTTATTACTACTCACTGTGACAATCCAGAGTTGTGACCAGGAAGCAGAGCTGCAGTCCTACACGCTTCTCTGCACTTCTATTAGAGTGGTTACCCACCCAAAACCGCATAAAAAACCCCATAGAGACTGTGTCTGCCCTCTGACCACTTCATTTAATTCAATCAAATTTAAACAGAAGAGGAGTTACTCATAAAAATTTAATAAAAAATAAAACTACCAGTGTAGCAGTACAACAAAATAAGATAATTAAATGTGGACTCTTAAACATTAGATCTCTGTCGTGTTAAGCTGTGTTAGTCAATGATTTAATATCTGACTATCATATGGATTTATTTTGTTAACTGAAACTTGGCTGTGTCAGGAATAATATGTTGCCTGAGTGAATCCACTCCTCCTAGTCATATTAATACTCACATTCCTCAAGGCACCGGCCAAGGAGGTGGAGTTGCAGCCATCTTCGACTCTAGCTTATTAATCAACCCTAAATCTAAACTCAGTTTTAACTCATTCGAAAGCCTTGTTCTTAGTCTTTCACACCCAACATGGAAAACTGTACAGCCAATTCTATTTGACATAGTGTACTAAGCTCCCGGATTTTTTTCAGAATTCTCAAGAGTTTTTAACAAGTTTACTCCCCAAAACAGATAAAGTCATTATTGTAGGTGATTTTAATATTCATGTGGATGTCAATAATGATAGCCTTAGTTCTGCATTTATGTCACTGTTAGATTAGATTGGCCTTTGTCAGAGTGTAAACAAACCCACTCATTGTTTTAACCACACCCTTGGTCTTGTTCTGTCATATGGAATCAAAATTGAACATTTAATATTTTTCCCACAAAATCCTGTCTTATCAGACCATTATTTAATAACTTTTGAATTCATATTACTGGACTACAGGCCATTAGGCAAACATTCCTTCAGTAGATGCCTGTGCTGTAGGTAAATTTAAAGAAGTGATTCCATTGGTATTTAATTCAATGCCATGTCTTAATATAACGGAGGACTCCTATGCTACCTTTAGTCCCCCCCAAATTGATCATCTGGTTGAAAGTGCTGCAGGCATGGTATAACTCCTTAACCCGCAAATTAAAAGAAACATCGTGAAAATTAGAAAGGAAATAGCGTTCCACCAAACTGGATTAATCTCAGTAAGTTTGCCAAGATAGTCTTAGAACATACAGGAAGGCCCTCCGTGATGCCAGAGGAGCCCATTACTCCTCACTAATAGAGGAACATCAGAGTAACCCCAGGTTTCTTTTCAGCCAGGCTGACACAGAGTCAGAGCTCTTAGTAGTAATAACTTCATGAGCTTCTTTGATGATAAAATTCTAACTATTAGAGACAAAATTCTTCATCTTGTGCCCTCAGCCAGTTCAGATTATAGGGTTACCCTAACCCTAAGCCTAAACCTAGATCTTAGTGCCGCTTTCGATACCATTGACCATCGGATCCTATAACAGAGACTGGAGCATTTGATTGGCATCAAAGGACCCGCACTAAGCTGGTTCAAGTCGTATTTATCAGATAGATTTCAGTTTGTAAATGTAAATGGTGAATCCTCCGTGGACACCAAAGTAAGTCACAGAGTTCCACAAGGTTCTGTGCTTGGACCAATTTTATTCACCTTATATATGCTTCCTTTAGGCAATATTATTAGGAAACACTCCATAAACTTTCACTGCTATACAGATGATACTCAGTTATACTTATCAATAAAGCCAGATGAAACCGATAAGTTAGCCAAATTTCAGGCATGCATTAAGGACATAAAAGACTGGATGACCTGCAATTTTCTGCTGTTAAACTCAGACAAAACTGAAGTTATTGTTCTGGGTCCTAAACACCTGCGAGACGCACTATCTAGATGGCATTGCCCTGGCCTCCAGCACCACAGTAAGGAATCTAGGAGTAACCTTTGATCAAGACATGTCCTTCAATGCCCATATAAAACAGATTTCAAGGACTGCCTTCTTCCACCTACGTAACAGGCATATCCTGTCTCAAAAAGACGCAGAAAAACTAGTCCATGCATTTGTTACTTCTAGGTTGGATTATTGTAATTTGTATTATCGGACTGCCCTGACAAGCCTCTGAAGATTCTCCAGCTGATCCAGAACGCGGCTGCATGTATACTGATAGGAACTAGCAAAAGAAAACATATTTCTCCAATATTAGCTCTGCACTGGCTCCCTGTAAAACCCAGAATAGAATTTAAAATCTTTCTCCTCACCTACAAAGCACTTAACGGTCAGGCACCATCATATCTTTTAGAGCTGATAGTACCGTATTACCAGACAATACAGCACTACACTCATAGAACGCAGGGTTACTTGGTAGTACGCGGTACCTGAAGTCTCCAGAAGTAAAACAGGAGCCAGAGCTTATAGTTATCAAGCGCCTCTTCTGTGGAATCAGCTCCCAGTTTGGGTTCGGGAGGCAGACACCCTCTCCTTGTTTAATAGTATGCTAAAAACGTTCCTTTTTGATAAAGCTTATAGTTAGGGCTGGCTCAGGTGAGTCCTGAACCTTAGTTATGCTGTTATAGGCTTAGACTGCCGGGGGATTTCCCATGATGCATTGAGTTTCTCTCTCCTCCTCTCCATCTCTATCTGGTCACATTCTTATCCCACTAATATATGTTACTAACTCCACTTCTTCCCGGTAGTTTTTGTGCTTTTTGTGCTTTTTCACCTTCTCACTTTCTCAATGCAGATGGCTGCCCACCCAGAGCCCGGTTCTGCTCGAGGTTTCTACCTGTTTAAAGGGAGTTTTTCCTCGTCAATGGTGCCAAGTGCTGCTCATGGTGGGAACTGTTGGGTCTCTGTAAATAATATTTTAAAGAGTATGGTCTAGACCTACTCTATGTGAAAAGTGTCTTGAAATAACTTTTGTTATGATTTGGCGCTATACAAATAAAATTGACTTGACTTGACATAACAGATTTTGACTTAGACCTAAAAGATTATCAAGAGGTGACAGTTGAAAGTGTATCTGTTGGACAATTGTACACTGACACAAAACTGTGTTTCTGTTTTACCACACAGAAAAAAAGAATTGAAAGTCCACACAGTCACAGTGCAGGTTTTGCTCCATCTTTGGAAGACAAGAGAGCTCTCAGAATCAGTCTTCTTCTTCACGTCTCTCAGTATTGCTACAGAGGCACCATCTGCTACATTTCTGTGATGATGGACTTCAAGATGTTGACATCAAAATCCAGCTTGTACTGCCAGATGGAACACCTGAGATATATCCTCCAGTGAAGATATATATAGAAGATATATATATATATATATATATATATATATATATATATATATATATATGTATATATATATATATATATTTTCCTCAAATACGTGCCTGAGTCTGAGCATACAGTGTGAAACATTCATACAGTGAATCATGGCGAACAAATTTTAACAGTGTCGACCAAGAAGAATTAATTGAGATCCTAGATAACCACAGCTGCAGAAGGATACCAACAGCCAGCAATGTCAATGAAATCCTCCAGGAGCTTGCCCACAAAAGGCTTGTCCAAGAGCCTGCCTACCTAATCGAACAATGGGCAAAAACCCTCAACACTGCCGGGAATAGTCTTCAGGACCTCACAACTATATGAAACCCTGTAACCAACTGTGAGAAAAGTCTCTTCCCAGAGACAATGAATGTCCACCAGACGGACATTTAGAAGTACTTAACCACATATTTAAGGAATGCTGATACACATCATCTGTGTTTGTCCCTCAGGTTCTGCACAGGGTCAGATGTATTCACGGCGAAAGAAATTATTATTGACTTTACCCAGATTCAAAGTTTTCAGAGAAGACCTGTGGCCCATACATGTGGCTGTGTGCTGGAGCTGTCAGTCCATTATGACAGCTTCCCTGACTTCAGCTCTGAGATGAACAAAGTGTTGGAGTCTAATGTGTCAGTAATGGACATGATCTAATCTAGTCCAGGGAGTACGTGTGTTTTTTTATGTAAAATCTTGTTATTTCCTTGTATAATGTCAGTGACCAAGCGTCTTCATGTGAAACCTTGCAATAAGATTGAAATAGTTCAACAGATAGCTCTCAGTACAAACATTCCTCATTGTTACCTAGACAATTTGTTAAGGATAACACCTTAGGATATAATACCATCACCCTGGTGGAGATCCAGGAGGGCAAAGATGTATGTTTAAATAACTTATGTTGGCACTTTAAAGTAAAGAATATTTTGTCTATCAAGGTCTATGCAAACAATGCTTTTAGCTTTTTTTATTTGTTTTTGAGCTAAGCAATTGTAAAGTAAAGTTAATACTACAAAAGTTACATTTAGCCTGGCATTGGTTAATGTAGTTTAAATGTAATGCTTAATCCCATTGTAAAGGACATACATGGCGGACTGACCATTGTAATATTTTTTGGACTAATACATGCCTAAAGTAAATGTAGTCATGGTGTAAACATCTAATAATGTTCATAAGCAGAAGAATTTGCAATTCTTCAATTGTAAAAAACCTGATGAAATGAGCACTATAACACGAATCACTTGCTTATCTGTTCAACTCTCAGGGTTAGTCACTCAAAACAACCATCTTGTCTAAGTAACTCTTAGCTAATCATCATATTGTTTATTGTCATATGTCGACATCCAGTTACACGCAAAATCTACAGCATCATCATTTGCTCAATAGTGTACACAGTACATTTGTTCTTACACAGAACCGAATAATCATTTTTGTTGACACATAAAGGCATAAAGGTAAGATAGGAATATGTGTAAGAATCCTTACAAAAAAATCTTTGCGAGTTGTCAATTCCTGACTTAAATTGCTGACTGTATATCTTTGTTTTTTTTATGATAAATTGGCATGTTACCATGTTGTTGCTGTACTTGTTGCCATTAGAAGTGTTGTTGTTTTAAGGCTATAAAAAACATGGGCCAACAAAAATATCAGCCTATAAGGTAACGTAAATCTAATTTTCATTTAATTTAAAGACAGTGTCACTGAGATATCCACCATATGTACATGTATTTCAGGTGGCATGTACAATAAACAATTCAGGGCATATTTATATACAATGGTTGGCCTAGCTGACGCTTTTTCTCAAAGCACATACGGCCTACTTTACTCCCCCAGCCTTTCAGTAATAATCTGACAAAGTCTTAGATAAATGTCAGTAATTTCATACACATCATCAGACATTTCCAGGTTGTGCTCAGCCATAAGTTCCATACATAAGTGAAACACATCTTCATCACAAGGATAGTCCTTAAAACAACAGTCCTCTCGACATATTTTATACCTTCATTTGATCAGCTGGCTGCAAGAAATTCTGAGCTCCATAAAGGTTGGGAACTGCTTACATTATAGAGGGGCGACCATTAGGATCCCGAGGATTGTTTGTAGTTCTTATGCGATGGTCATTCCAGGCAGTTACAACTCCTCCTCCTATATAATGGACAGAAAAAGAGTGAAAATGTTTGAAAATAATTTGCGTTTTATGCTGTTATCTCTCATTGTTAGGGGAGACCAGGGATGGTTGTATAAAAGGGATGGTTGTAACAGCACTACTTTCACCAAGAAGAGATTACCTAAGAGTCATGTGATCAATTTCATTAATGACCACTTCTTTCATGATTTTGCATATGATTTTGTCATATCTGTGTGAAGAAGTATGAAGATTTTACAGCCAAAACATATTTTCAGGTAAGAAAGTAATTTTTTGGACCAGGTCTATACGTACTCTTTTTCCATTTGGATGGATTAAAAAAGTGTTACATCCATCCGTATGACTGTCAACCATGCACTTTTTTAATTTATCCAAATAACATATTACACACACCATTTTTTCGTTCACTACATAGCTGATGTTCTGTTCTAAATTTAAAAGTAACAGCACCAGTGTCAAGGGCAAATACAAACACGACACTGTCCTTTATTTAGTGCATACATTCCAGAAGAAGTTCTTCCAAAGTTTTTAAAGTATCAGCAACAGCTCATTATTGTGGATTACAGTCATTCTTAAAGTGAATTCTTTTTGTTCTTGGCCAACCACAGGAATATGTTGAAGTGTTGACTCATGAGGAATAAATTGTATTTTGAAGTGTGATCTAAATTTTTTTGTAATACTGAAACTCCTTGCATGGATAAGTTGGATAAGTCAGAAACATTACTATTTGTAGTAGACGAATAAGCGTTCTTTGTGACAAGATTTGAGAGGTCTAACACAAAAAATTCAGCTAGTAATAGGCACCGGTCTCCCCTACATCTGTGTTGATACTTTAAGCAATACATTTTAAGGATACTGTACCTGTGTGGTATTTTGGAAGCAAAACTGGATCAGTGATTTGTCAATAAAGCTGTCAACAAAATAGCCATCCAAAACTATGTGTCATTAACATCCACACTGATTACAGACATAGCAAGACTATTGGTTTTACTCATTTACAATTGTGCCACATATTACATAAACTGTCCACGGATTGGAGCTGTTCAACAAAAGGAGATACATTAATAACAAAAAAAATCATAAGACTCAGGTAAATGTGGCAGTGTGGACTGGGCCTATACATTTGACACCTTATTTGAGGCCACGCTTAGCCTTTTATGGTGACTTATGGAAGGATGGAGGAATAAGCGAGGCGGTGTAACAGAGGCCACTGGCAGTCCTACTTATGAGATTGGAAGTCAGCCTCTGGTGCAGCCATGATTTTTTCAAGGGTTCAACTGACACATGAACTCATTGTCCTTGAGATGGAATGTACTGAAGTGGCCATCTGCCCCAGGGAACATTAGTATCGTCACTGAGGTTCAGGCTGTGGCTGGTTATCTAAAAAAAAGGTTTTGTAATGGAATGAACCATATCCATTGTTTTCTGATAGACATAGGCATTGCCCCGCAATCAGTTGTCAGTTTATTAGGTTCACCAGCTAAATCTAATGCAGTCCAATACAGTGGCCCTGCAATAAATCAGGACTAGTTATAATGCAAAAGTTCTAATGTTCAGTTTTTGTTGAAGCTGTTTGAGACAGGCAGTGCCTCAACTGTAGGATTATTCTGGAGGATGCAGTACATGGTGCTATTGAACTGTATTGTATTATACAGAGAGGTTTTTCTGTTATTGATATAAGTGGGGTGGACAAAATAATAGAAACACCTGTCAGAATAACACAATGCAGTTCTAATATTATCCTATCCTATTATGCCTTCATGAAGGGAGGATTTATTGCAGGGCTGTTGTATTAGTGTGCAGTAGTTTTAGCTAGGTGGTAATAGACTGGCGACTGAGTGTATAATTACTTCCATCACTAACTGCCAGTCAGAAACTCTCAGCTGAGAATGTACCTATTGTTAATGTTAATGTGAGTTCATCATTGATGTATTTAAGGCAATGTCCTGCTGGAAAGCATGGAGTGATGCCTTGACTGGAGTGGAGGGTTGAGTAGGGGTTAAGGGAAGACGAGGTCACATCACGCTGATGTGATGCTGAAATGCAAGGAGACATCTGATAGGCTACAGACAATTCCCTTCTGACAAAAATGCATTTTGTGAATGGAAGTCTAAAAAAAAAACACACAAACATGTGCAGTGAAGTTCACACATGACATGCAGTTTGTAAATGCAGGTTCAACAGTTTGTATATAAATGTAACAACATCCAAATATGATGAAAATTGCAAATGCTTTTAAATACATACAGTATATTTGTGGATTTGTGAATAATGCAATCCGAAATACATTTGTGAATCCTTCTGTGTGCATATCAAGACCCATCTGATTCCATAGGCACCCTACTAATGCCATATTTCCACTGCATGGTCGACTCTTTTGGTACCAGATACTTTTCCACTTGTTTTCCACTGCAGATAGTCCCCCCTAAATGTAGGCAGTATTCTAAGCTGATTGTCACGTTGATGCTACGTGAAACTGCCGTGACATCATTTTCAACGTGACACAAACAAACTGGAACTGTGGTGGATAACGATGGCACTCTTCATTCTCGGTATGGGGCTACCATTTTTATGGCAAATTAATAGTCTTCAGTGTTTTCATTCCACTTTTTAGTATGCTTAGCTCGCTTGGAACCCTGACCAAAGTGATACAAAAAAAAGTAACCAGGTGCCAGGTACTATCCATTACTTTTGCCAATGGAAAAACAAAAACGAACAGTTCCAGGTCAGGTCAAGCCGAGTGTAAATATCATACCAAGCAGTGGAAAAGAGTTTGCATTTATTTGGTCTTTGGTGTATAGCGACTAAACACTGCTCATGCATGGACATGCAGCAGGAAGACAAAATGAGCAAATTAATTAAGAAAAATAAAGAAGACTTATTTTGTTATGGTTTCCTTGTTTATTGGATTTTATGTTTTGAGCTGAAAACAGGAAAACAAATATCTGTTTTAAATTTTTTGGTGCACACAGAAAAAGAGAAAAACAAAATATTGACAGCTTTTTTCATTTTTCTGTGTTTGCCAGATTGAATAAATAGATAACTAATTGAATGATCAGATGATACAAGGCCTATTGTTGTTGTGACTATTTGTTCCAGTTAATTTGAACAAAATATATAAATGTAAAATCTATTTTTGTTTTTTTTTTCCTATTAGTAGATTAGTAATAGCAGAGATGGTAAAGCGTACTAGAATATTGTACTCAAGTTAAGACTCAAGATTGTATAAGTCACTCACTAGATCGTTGGGTTTTCAAGTCAATCGAGTCACCAACTCAGTGACCCAGAGCTTGGGGAATCCCCCACCGGCCCATGGGCCCATAGAGTATACGCACCAGAGACGTACGCCAGCCGGCTAACTTCTGGTTTAACCCTTGAATTTGAATGGGATAAAATAATTTAAAAGGCTTTTTGGTCATTTCGGACCCGTAATCTGCATTTACACGATTTGACTATGTCAAACTGGCTTTAAAGCCCAGCTCTGTTCCTGGGGGTTTGCTCAGAAGAAGCACTTAAATCCAGATTCAGACCTTCAGTTCCGTGCAGGGGGCAGACTCCAGGCTGGGAGAGAGAGTACTGAGTTGAAACAAGCGCCAAAGTGGTTGCTTTTCTCACAGGGCTCGGCTAATACAGTGTTGGGAAAAGACAACAGAGCCAGTGAATTAACAAGATTGAATTTGATTAGATCTGTAGATTTGTTTAGCGTCATCACATTCTTCAAGTGGTGTGATCTGTCATATTATCTTGTTCCCAGCAGTGTGTTTTTATCTGTGTTGATACAATCTGCTGCAGGTAGGAGGGGCAAGTCCGTGAATGAGTTAGTGGAGACGATGACTTGTCACTCCTGTGTCAGTAAAATGAGTTGTACGTTTCAAACAATTAGCTCAAACTCGCACATTACTATGATTAAACGTATCTTTACTCACACAGTTTATCAGGACTTTTTCCATTTGATTTTGATTTTCACGTTGCAATGGATGCAACTTGAAATGTACAATACTTGTGATAAAAGTAGGTTAAAAGTAAAATAATTATAAGTAATAAAAGAAAAATTACCGACTTTTTAAAAACAACTTTGTTACAGAGTAGGCCTAAATGTAGTGTTTTACTTCCACCCCTGTGTAATAGTAATAACAGCAGCAGTTGTAGTTGCACCAAAGGTGGAAGATAACTGAACGCATTCTAAAGTCTTAAAGTATTGGTATTTTAACTGTTTCACTTTAGTATGCTTTACTCTTTTGCACTCATCATTTGAGTAATAGAAGTTTGTGCTCAGCTATATCATTTTGGCAGTGAATGAAAATGTGATTAAGTGTAGCCTAATTCAGTGCACCAAACATAGACTGTAGTATTACGTGTGGCAACGACAAAGACTTCACCTCCCACAATGCCTTGCCAACAACACTATCCACTGACGTAACATCCGGCGGTGCTGTTGGCGGGCAGAACGGGATCGGTGCTGGTTGTTAGCGACGCTGGGTCTGGCCATTGTGTTATTCAGCAGCGAAGCACATTGAGAGAAAGTGGCTCCAAAGCTCGCCGCTCAGCTCCTGGGTAGCATCTTCGACCTCTCCTAAACAAGCGGTCAAAAAACGGTGTTTTCACTCGGGCCTACCGTAAGCCCACGACAGCGCTCCGAAGCATTCTGTGTTAAGGTAAGGCTCGAGTTAGCTAGCTGTAGAGGGAAAACACGCCAGCCATGTTGCCCTCTGGTTGCAGGGGCCAGGCCGCTTGGCTCGTCTCCGCGCTCAGGTGCAGATGAATTGCGATGTACTGCGGCCAAATCAAGTCCAACGAAATTGTCGGAACTTATTTGGGCATTCGTTCACCGTTTATTGCAGCGCGCGAGGCTACAGTGCGTGCAGGCATAACGTTAAAAACGGTGTGTCCGACGGTGGCTTCGATGCGTCTCCGATTAAACAGTGGACGGGACAGCTTTGTTACTCTAAAGGTACATACACAACAGCTTTTTTAATTGTCGAATTGCTGTTATATATGCACACGTGTGTGTGTGTGTGTGTGAAGTTGCAGCGGTCGTAGTGTGATTTGCGGTGGATGCATTCACGCTCACGGTTATTTGGGAAGAATGGAGGGCGTTTTTCTTTCCACAAAACAACCGAACATTAGTTAATGAAATGTAGTATAATTTTTCAATAAGACATGTGATGTGCTGAAGAAGATAAAATGCAATGCCAGGTAATGACAAAATATGTTATGTTGTGTGTTAGTTTAGAAGTACAATAATGAGAAGTAGATGTTAAAAGACTATTACAAGATGTCAACCATAAGAACATATCTAGTGTAAACCTCACTGCACCTAATGTAATCTTAATGTACTCCGAGCGCACCTGCATGAACATCATTATTTTAAAAATAATACCACAAGTGACAGTTAAGAGATAAGGGTGTCTAAAAGCAGCAATAACTTAGATAAAGATGGGAATAGAACAGAAATGGGAAAATACTGGTGTAAATTGAACAAAGAAAAGGATTAAGAAAAAAGGGACATACTCAAGAATGTCCCAGAGATTAGGGTGCACCTGGAACAGGTGGGGTAATGTGGTGCCAGTACGTACCATCCACAGACTGGTGGTGATACATACCGAAGAACTTATATAATGGTGTTATTGGACAGGTCAGTACATTATTTTGGAGGTTGGACAATAGGCGTGGACAAGTGTGGTCCCAAGAGTATATAAAGGTAGAGGCACGCGCCATTATTGTTCAGAGCTCTTCAGGTGTATCTTGTGTACATTTTGAACATCTCTCCTTTTTTGTCGACATTAAAGTCTTTGCTGCCTAGAACTCTGACTCCTGCTGATGATCTTTGAACACCGCTAAAAACAAAGTTCGAATTTTGGTCCAGTGGCCTGGGACTTTGGTTCCAAGACACAACAGAAAAACAACACTAAGATTTAGTCAGATTACTTTGAAATATAGTCAGTTACTGAATACAAATTGCCTGGCAATTTTGGTAATTAGTAACGTTACCCATTGGATTACAATAAAATGTGATCTGATCTGAATAATTGAATAGCATAAAAAATATAGCACTTTATACTGAAAACTTTACAAATCCCAACATTTTAATTGCAAATCAATTGCATTTTACATATTTAGTATTTGCAGTTGGTCAGATCAAATTACCTTTACAAAAAACAGTACTGGCACAAACAGCAGGTGAACTGTGTATTCCTCAATGTGTGATTCTTTGCAGGTCTTTCCACAAGGATATGGAGTTCGGGGCATCTGAAGTTAGTTTGCATAATTGGTCAATGGAAGTGTGAGGCTGAGACATTGCCTACATTTTCCTCAAATGACATAGGCTTCTTACTTTGACACGTTTTTAGTGTGTGTTTACAGTGTGTCTCAGAGATGGCTCTGCTGTAAAAAGAGAAATGTAAATAAAGATAATTAATTCATTTCTTTCGTTCATTAAGCCCAGTCTGTGTGGTGTATCTAGAAAATGCAGCACTTTCAGTGGACTTTTTAATACTGCACAGTCCTCAAGTTGCTGCCACCGGTGTTTTCCAATGTAGCACGTGTAATGAGTATGTCCCCTGTCTGGGCAGTCAATGTGATTCTTACTGTGTTTTGTAATTTATTCTTTTCCTAATGTTTGTCAAACACGGCAGACAACTACTTGGCAGGACATAAACCCCTCAGCTGATGTTTTCACAGTTTCAAAGGAAGACAACATTATTGCAATTTGCAATGTTCAGCAAGAGTTCCGAGAGGAGGGAAAAGGCCTAAGAGTTAA
Organism: Lateolabrax maculatus; assembly: GCA_031216445.1. NCBI lineage: Eukaryota > Metazoa > Chordata > Actinopteri > Acropomatiformes > Lateolabracidae > Lateolabrax > Lateolabrax maculatus. The sequence goes on from CM062216.1 coordinate 3,554,173, forward strand.
CACAACAATATCTAATAAGTTACCTGAAAGGTCGTCATCACAACAAATATGTATTGAAATTGTCAGTTATCTTAACGGTGTCGGCCATGAGAAGCAGGCTGAAAAAATCCATATTGTGCATCCCTATTAAAACAACAAATATTAAGTGTCCATTAGCAAAACTGGCCACCTGAGAAGAGTAACTATCTTTGATATACAGTAGAACCTATTTGGCCTTTAAAATTGGTCAGATTAAATTATGCTTACAAAAAAATGCAGGCATAAACATCTATCCTACATTGCCATATTTTAAAGACAATCAAAAATGTAATCCAAGACAATGTAACTATAATCTAATTGCATTTTTCCCAATCTCGGCTAATGGCTGTTTAATATCCTGCCACCATCGAGAGTGGCGGCTATTAGCTAACCATTGAGACATGAATAGCTTATTATTTGCAAATGATCATGGAGTGGAGGTCAAACAAGAGCAGCTCTCATGTACTGTCTTCCCCCTAATTAAGACCAATAGCAGCACCATTTGTCCAGGAGCTTATCAATAGTTCGGTACTGAGCAGTCAGGAACTGGTACCTTTTTTGTATCGGTTTTTGATACCCATCCCTATTAGTTAATCAGTCATTTATTCACTCTTTTGAACAGTGTAGCTGGTTGTTGTGCTATATGCCACTGTACATTAATTAGTTACAGTACAACCTGTCCCTGGCAATGGGAGTCAGGTGGAAGAGACTTGCAGTGAGGTGCTTCAGTAGCAGTAGCAGTAATAGTAGTAATAAGTAGTCTCATTCATTCGCACACATAACTGGATAACTCTAAATACCAAAATTAATGTAAAGTTTAATAAAAAATGTAATTAGGGGCTTTGAATGGTTTGTAAGTAGGCTAAGCCGAGATCTAGAGTTCAAGTGAATGGTGGAAAATGCTTTAGCTTGCTGCATTGTTTTCCTTGTCGTAGGCTGTGGTAGGTCAGCTTTTTGATTAATGTCTTTTATATGAATATAATATATTGAATATAACAGTTTGAGCAAAAGTGAACATATAATGTAAATATATGTGATGTAAATATAACATATTTGGCAAAAGTGGCCCAACATTAAATATTAGCAAATTTACAAGAGATGGCATGTTTCCATTTTTTTTTAAATATTTTTACTTATGACAGGTTTTGTCCTACTTTCGTGCAGTAGTATTTGGATAATTTTGCGTTCTGAGTCAGTTCTTGTGACTGCTTTTTCAGTCTTGCACACACTTGTAATTTGGATCGTGTGACCTTAAATTGCCATAACAATGGATTTGTGTGTAGGGTTTAGCCCATTAATCAAAATTGTGTATATTTGATAATAATAGGGGTGTAAATCACAAAGTCTGCCACAATACTATTCAGTTCAGGGGCCTGCAATCGATATGACACGATATCATATGATATGCCCATTCAACACAATTGGTTACATCAACCCACAAAAAGCAACTAAAATATGATTTGACAATTGTATTACTGAACTAAACTATGTATTTATCTATTTATGCAAAACTATATCTATATCTATTTACAAGAATTGAAAGAAGTGTCTAATTACATGTGCAACGTTACAATACAAATTCACTACAACTGCAAACTAGTGATGTGCCTTAATCAGAATCTGTTCATAGAACAGTACAATACGATGTGTGCAAATGTTCACAATATAATGAATGGGTGGGCCACAGACACGGCTATTGTGAATGCCAAAACTGAATATTGTTCACACGTGTTGTAAATCTAAAATAAAAACAAAATGCAAACAAACAAAATCTGAAAGAGCGGCTGTCCCTGTGGTCTTTCAATGGAGGGTCATAAAGAAGTTTGTAGAGGCAAACCTGTTCTGCCAGTCTACTTCTAACACTTCCATCTTGAAATGAAAAGTGTAGCATGCACCTATTTAAGAAAATTTGGAGGTTTGTAACCAATTGCTGCGATGGCTTGTGGCGCTTTTGCACTCAACGTCAAGTGATGTCACTTTTGTCATGCCCACCTTCTCTCCGGAAACACTGTCGAGCATAAACCTAGCTTTTGCGGCAGTAGCAGCATGAGTTTGCCTTTTCCCTGGCATTCTGAATAAGTCACTAAATTCAACTATTCAAAATATCTAAATTCAAAATAAAGGCCTGTCTTAAAGATATGGATTTATAACCCGTTTTACTTTGCATCGATGACATTGGATCGTTGATCGTTGAATTGATCCAGATCCATGGATTTTTACACCCCTAGATAAGTGTTGAAATAGTTGGTTTAATTAATGATGATATTCTATATTCTTACTATTGTCAGAAAATCTCATTAAAACCAATGTGTTGTCCATCTCTTCTTACCCTCACTTATCCTGTGTGTGCCTCTTAGATTCAAGCCCCCCCAAAAATATTAAAATGGGTCACAAATATAGACTTAACTGTATAAAAACAAAACAAAAAAGGAGCAACAACCTGTGCATGTGTTAGGGACTATTTTCATTGGTGGATTAATCCACATTTGGTGCTCTAGTGAGTAGACTATTTAGGGCAGGAGGGCAGGAGGGCAGGGTATGGGGGATTGAGTCAAAATAAACTACAATGTGTGTTCATGGTAATGAAAGAACATGTCACCCACCGTCAGCAACGGTGTGGCTCATTGATGTGTTTAATTGTTTCTATTTAAGAATATTCTGCTTAGTAACTTTATTAAAGAATGAATAATATTTCTTATCTAAAGCAAGTTTCAAGTCTGCTGATTTACCTAAGTGTACTGAAGCCAAAGTTAATTTTTGAACTGCTTTGGGAAGTGGCTTGCAGTTGCATAAAGGATGCAATTTGTCGATAATGGGGAAACACATACAAAGTCATTGGTATTGCCTGTTTTAAAATCCGCTATGAATGGACTTCCAGGTTATGCATGTTGCGGTGGTGTGGTCGCTTCTTTAACTCTCATCAGCACACTACTTGTCATTGCTGGAAAATCCCAACAATTCCATATGCAGTTTTCCCCATTTAACCAACCACCTGATGTTTAAAATATGTTGTGTAAAGAGCTTCCAGGTTCTGTTCCAGGAGTAAGAAAATCCTATTGACATTTGTAACCACTAATAACTAAAATATATGTTGTGTGGCTCACTTGATCTGTTTCGATAAGGATGGTCATTTTTGAAAAACGATATATTGTTTGTTCGTTTAGCACCATTTAGCACAAGCCATAAATATTCCTAGTCTAAACGTCACAGCACCAAAGCTGATTAGTCTTAGAATATGTAAAGTAAACCTCTGGAACATGCATAATTTTTTCAGAAAGAATGAAGAAATTAAATGCTGAATGAGAGATTGTATAAGTAACTGAAGCTAGTGGATCAGAGGCTAGCCCGGACGTGGCATCATGGCTTTTGCTCTCTATAGTTGGGTTACATGTCAAAATGGCTGCTGGAGTGGAACCCTTCAGCTGACATTCTCAAGATGTAATAGTTAAAGGCTTTCACAGAGTTTGTCAGAGCCAGTCCTTTGAATGGTGCAGCCCTTTATCTGATGACCCCTACTCCTTTCTTTGCCTGGATACTCAGGTTTCAGCTTCTTTTCTCTCTCACTGGGCCTAACATTGCTTCCCCTTGGATTGTGATTTGTGTTGGACAGGGAGTGTGCAAGTCCAAAAGGAGTAGTTTTTCTCAGATCATAAATTTAAGGACTTAAATTGATTTTGAAGACAAGGAAGTTTCACATTTCAGAGTCTCGTGATATGCCAAGTATTATAACAAACACACAATTTCACAATTTGATGACAGCCGGGGACCAGTCACATACTAATTCCAATCACCTGTAACCCCTTTGTGTGCTCTGTCAATGAGTTCTGTCCAATTGCAGATGTACACTATGTATGTGTTGATACAACAGGAGTACAGCACCAAATGCTTCTGGCCCAAAAAATACATCAATATCACTACCATGTAGTGTGTCCCGTTATAGAATTAAGCAAATTCTACAGTTAGTGGTTTGTTACTTGTTGTTACCTACTATCATTCAGCTATTCCTTGCTTTAACAGCATGTAATATATGAATCATAACAGGTATAGTTCAGATTTTTTGAAGTGGGGTTGTATGAGGTACTTGTCTATAGTCAGTGTATTACCTACAGTAGATGACAGTCAGTGTGCCCCCAGTTTGGAGAAGCTGACAGCTGTTCCTGCACAGACCCTCAGCAACTTACTGCTGTGGATCTAAAGAATCAATATCAACTTAACTGTAGGTTATATTTAGAATATTTTCACTGGGAGTTTCTGGTCTACCACTGCCTCGTTACACGTTAGTTTGGATCCAAACTCACATGTTAAAACACCAAAGTCACACTATAACACAAACAATCTAATCGATCGAGGCAGTGGAACAGTAGCAACTCCTGTGTTCTGCAAGGTTAAATCAGTGTTTTTGTCAAAGGAATCTGGTGGCTTTGACGAGAGCATAGATGGGTAAAATAGCTTCAGTTCCCCGTCAGAAAGGGCTGTCTGACAGCAAAGTAAAGCAGTGAAAATATCCTAAATATAGCATACAGTTAAATGGATAGTGATTCTTTTAAGTGGGCCTTTTTTAGGTGGCTAAAATATGTTTTGTTGCTGACCCCGTCAACAGCGTCTGGGACAGCTGTCTGCTTCTCCAAACTCGGTGCATGCTAACTGTCATCTACTGCAGGTAATACACTGACTATAGATAAGTACCTCATACAACACCACAAAAAAACTATCCCTTTAAATCCCCTGTTAATCTCTGTGTGTGTGTGGATTTTATTGTTCGTAGATAAAGGGTAGGTGGTCTTGTTTATTGGTGTTTGGCAATTAATATCAGCCTTGCCTTTAAAGTATTTGACTATTTAGCAGTTTTTGGGGGGATTTTTATGAGGGATTTGATACATGTTTTTTGCAGTCTGTTATGGTTACAGACAAGATAGCTGTACATTGCTGTACATGTAGCTGGTAGCTCCAGAATTGCTGGCTGCTGGTCATATCACCAGTTAATGACACTTAGCATCATGTCAGTTTTAATGCAGGATATGCTTTAGACGCTGAAGTCTGCTGTATTGGCCTTTGCATTTTCTCCTTTCAAACAGAACATTTAAATATTAAAACATGCTAAACTATAATTCACTTATCAGTCTTTTAGTTATTCTAACGCTTTCGTCATTATCCCGTAACCCTATGTCATGTTTCCTCTTGGGTCCACCAGAGGTGCCCTCAGCAGTCAAGCTGGCGACCATAGCAGGAAAGAAGGGCAAGAAGGCTGAGGAGGAGGAGCAGCCTGTGGCACCTGCAGCAGCAGCAGTGGCAGCAGCTGCAGCACCTACAACAACAGCAGCAACACCACCAGCACCAGCAGCTGGAGCTGCAGCAGCAGCAGCAGCAGCAGCAGCTGAGGAGGAGGAAGAGGAGGAGTATGTGGTGGAGAAGGTTTTGGACCGCCGAGTGGTGAAGGGCAAAGCTGAGTTTTTGCTGAAATGGAAGGGGTTCTCCGAGTGAGTATGAGTCCGTCTCCACTGAGGTAGCACTTGGTGTTCTTGGCCCTGAGATGGTTTTCTCTTGTTAATATGGGGATTAGTTTTAATGTTATGGTTTTAGTTATAAATTGAATATCAAATCAGCTTTGATTTATGCCTTCAAAAACAAAAGTTTAGAATTTTGACATTAGGTTACAGCCCTGCAAATATCCATTCAAAATGACATTTAAAAAAAAAAAAAAAAGAATTGGGAATTAACAGTGAGAATTTATTGCTGACTGAGATTTAAATTAAACATCGTCTATTCCCTTGTGCTGTTTGCACCCACGTTTCTAGTGACGATAACACATGGGAGCCGGAAGATAACCTGGACTGCCCCGACCTGATCGCCGAGTACATGCAGAAACACAAAGAGAAGGAAGAGAAAAAGAAGGAAGGCAAGAGGAAAGTTGCCAATGAGGCCTCTGGAGACTCAGAGGAACGAGGGAGCAAGAGGAAGAAGGAGGAGGTGAGCGAAGGAGAAATGCTTAATCAAAACACTAAGCCAGACCACCGTAAAATGTTTTAACTAATCATATAAAAAGTCTATACAAAAGTGCCTTAATTATCATTAGAGCATTATCTCTTACCTGCCTGTTTCTTCTTCTATGGTCATGTGTGTTTTTCTTCATGCCTTCAGGGTGAGAAGGCCAGAGGTTTTGGCAGAGGTCTGCAGCCAGAGAGGATTATTGGAGCAACAGACTCCAGTGGAGAGCTGATGTTCCTTATGAAGTGGTGAGTCCTCCCTGTCAGTTTATAAAGGTCCAATGAGATGCCTTTGAGGTGAAATTACTTTTCCTTTTGAGGTGACTTCGGAGTTCAACAATACGTCTAACAAACGATACAAAATGAACATATGCTAATTGGATATGATTTGGAACAGGGTCTGGTCTCGGTTTCAAAAAAATCGGCAAGGAAATACTGAAGTTGATCATATTGTTATGAGAACAGAACAAATCAAATGCAGATTAAGGGTCATCCAAACTCATTAAAAAGTGCATAATCTGTATCAAGCTTGTGTTTTTGCGCTAATACTTTTAGATATCCCAGAGAAAGTGTTTCCCAACTGGTCTAGCTTGGGTGGTTCACATTTTTCCTTTGACATTGTGGTCCATATTGTCAAAGGGTCTTATGTTACTACCAGGAGTCCTCCTAAATTACACTAAAAGGTCTGAGCTAAGAGTTTCCTCATCAAGGGATTCTTTGCTGATTTTCAAACTCGACAAAGTATCCTTTTAAGACGTATTCACAAAGCTGCTGAGAGACACTTTTACCAAAGAACTGAGTGCAACTGAGTGGTGGGAGTGCAAAAAATAAATTGAGTTAGACAGACAGATGTCATTATAAATGTTTTATTTATTTCAAGTATGAAACAAAATTAAATATTCACTTTTTAAGTATTATATCGGCATGTGATATTTTTTTCTGTACATTGAACACATCTTCATGCTTTAACAGGGTAATTCTACCTATAGAACCAATTTTACCTGGAAATTCAGTGAGGGCCATGAAACCAACTTTATTTATTGATATCTCAGATCTGTCACCTGCTGCCACAATTAGCAAGGACTCTGGAAAGTCCACTACTGTCAACAGACATTCAAGGTGAAGGTCAGTTGCACTGTCAAGTTACAGGTTGTAGCACTGCTACTTACTGTTGGAAAACAGTATTTCAAAATAAAAGCCCTGTTATAGAATTTTACTACATTTAAAAGTACAGTTTTTCGATGCTGTTGAACCACATGCTCACATCCCTCTAGTTGGGAACCTACAGCCGGACTTTTGATTTTTAATATCCTGGCTAAAACCCTTCAGTTTGTGTTTACTATTCGAGGAAATAAGTGAAGAGCTCATTGTCTAACATTATTCGCTCTCTTTTGCTTTACCTCCCTCTGCCTTGCATGTTTCTCCTCTCCTTCCATCTGTTGTATTTTCCTTTTGTCCTCCCTGTTTTTTTTCTTTCTCTCTGCTCCTCTTGGTCTGTCGTGTTGTTTCTCCCTTTCTCCTCCCTTTTTATCCCCTTTCTCTTGAATTAAAACTAACAGGAAGAACTCAGATGAGGCTGACCTTGTCCCAGCCAAGGAGGCCAACGTCAAATGTCCCCAGGTGGTCATCTCTTTCTATGAGGAACGCCTCACCTGGCACTCTTACCCCACAGAGGAGGAAGAGAAGAAAGAGGAGGAGAAAAAAGACTAGATGATTGGAGGAGGCGGCGGCGGAGGTTCAAAGAAAAGAAAGGAAGTGTGGATGTGCAGGGTGGGAAATCAGCTATATGCTGGTGAACTTTTGTCCAGGTAATTGATTCTAGCAGCCACTTTGGCAGCAAAAGTGGAGAAAATCCCAGATCGTTGGGATTGAACTGCCAATGTAGCTGACAGAGGAAAGAAGAGGTTTGTTTTCCTGCCCTGCAAGGAGACGGGCATCCTTTCCTCAAAAGATGCTCCCACCTGTATCTTGACTGTAAATGTAAATTTTTTTAAAGAGGTATGTTGACACTTAGTCTCTCTTATTTTAATGTTTTTCCCTCACCAAGAACATGTCACTTGATGGGAATTGGTGCCTTTGTTCTGCTAGTATTTCTCCTCGGCATCTCAAGCCGAATATTGAACTGAATACAGTGAAATGATTATAAAAGTGTTTGTCTCCTAAATTTGGTGACAGGTGCCTGGTGTTGGAAATGCAGGAATACAACGCGAGCTGTCAGGCTACCTCTTAAACAAGTGCATTCATGTGAGAAGCAAGCTGAATGTTTGGCTGTGGCTGGCAAGTTTGTCTCTCCTCCCAATCACTGGTCGTTATTTAGACAGTGTCTCTCAACCCCGGTCCTGCATGTTTTAGATGTGTCCCTGCTCCAACATACCTGATTGAAATGAATGGGTCTTTATCAGGCTTCTGCAGAGCTTGATCACAAGCTGATGATTTTAATCAAGTGTGTTGAAGTCAGGAAATGTCTAAAACATGCAGGGCAGTGTGCCCCCAGGACTGGGGTTGAGAAACACTGAAGACTGAGAAGTCCTGTTTTAAAAATAAAGAAAAAGAAGTTTTGCCTGAAAAGATGGTGAAAGTGGCTGGCGGATTGTGGCAGCTCAGAGAGCACAAACTTCCCTCCTTGCTTTGTGAGGATACATTGGAGGGAACTTCTTTTGGAAGGGAATGAAATGAGGTGAGGTACGAAGAATGGACAGAAACCATTTGTCTCTTTCAGTATCTGTTCTCATTGTGCCACCTCAGTTATTATTAATGCTGTTCCTCAATTGAAACTCTCAAACACCAAACAACAGCTGTAAATTTCACTCTGACATGGACAAATTGATGAGGGGTTACAGTCTACATGAAAAGACTGCCAGTTGTTTGGCCTTACATGTCCTACCAGCCAATGCTCAAATGACCTGTAGTTGTCTGCTAGAACAGTATTTTTTTAAAACCTGATGAAGTTTTAATTCTTTCCAGCCATGGAGGACGCTGCTGCCCAAAGCTTATACTTCACTTCCTGTTTGAATTTTTTTTAATTAAAACTATTGAACAAGTGTGTACTTTATCAAAGTGTGAGTTAAGGTTTTTGTGGTCATTTAGTGGACGTTCAGAGGCAAACCTGTAGCTTTTCTGTCCATCTGCCGTATTTCATGTGACAGTCGTATGCGTTCTAGATATTATGGAATATATAAGGACGTTGTACTCTCCTAATGCAGCGTTGGTTTTGCTCTTTTCTTGAGAAGAGTAAGGACAACAGTCAGTCAAATGGAACGAGCAAATACTATAAATTAAACAGCCACAGTATTTGTTTAATAGGAAGCCAAATAATCACCTGCCAGAAAAGGGACAGTTGTGAACCATATGGAAGTGTACGGACTTCTCATGCCAGTTTACCTTTTAATGGAACTGAGATTAGTTGGTTAACTGCCAAAGTGGCTGATCGAGTGTACACACAGCAACAAAAATCAGCATCTGGCAGGCTCTAATTGTCCACACTGCTAGAGTGATGGGCGCACTGGGTGACTTCAGGTGAAGAGTTGTACCAGTGTACCAAGAACTCATTTGAGATGCCCTTTAACCTGTAGGTTAGAGGGGCAAAGTGACAGGAATCAACTGTTGATCACTGACACAGAAACACATCATACAACTGGAATGAACACGGTGTTCGGCTGAGAATCTGCAGGTTTTCACTTCATCCAAACACAGGTTGAAGGTGTGTTAGCAATGAACTTAGCTGAGTGGTGCCTGGTTGGAATCAAATCCTGCAGGCCTTTCTGTACAGTTTACTATCACTGATGTTACCCTACTAGAGCAAAGGTCGAACTATTGTTATTGACACCACATTGCAAGAGTAGGTAAACAAGCATGCTTATTATATTGAGCTGCTGCAACAAGCTTTTCTGATGGATGATGGTCAAACATGTTTCCTCTGGAAATAAAGCCCAGTGTGAACCACAGGTTAACCGTCATACAGTGAATGAACAGGTTGTTGGACAAGAGAACCACAGTGTGGGACATAACTGGCCACGAGTCAGGGAACTGTCAGTTGTGGTTTGTACATTCATCTGCTCCGCCAGCCATCAGGAAACCAGCCAACAAGCTTGTTTGGCTGATGGTGATGGTGGCTTGTTAATTCTTACACTCCTGCTGCTCTGGCTGGTAGGTGGAGGTTTCCTGATGAGAGCGTAGCTCTTGTGAATTAGTAGGTCAATACTCTGTAACAAACACAGCTGGGTTTTACTGCTAATGGAGGGGATGACTGAGCATATGTTTAAAATCTTAATTTCCACTCCCTTGTTTTTAACCTTCGCACAGACTCAGCCACACGTGTTTTCTAGGCTGTATTATTTTAGCTCGCACTGGCCGGGCAACACTCAAGACATAATGTTTTAGTGCGTATTTCTTGGTTGCTCTTACTTGCAGACCGTCCTATGTTCAAGACCAGTTTTGATATTTGCAGAAATAAAACCAGATAGAACTTTGATTAACATGGCCCCTTCATATGAGATGTCTTTCTCTGGTGTTTTCTCTGCTGCCTAATGTTTCCCAGTGTTTTACGTGTTGAATGTTGCCCGGCTGTGCTTATTTCTATGTATATTGTATTAAAGCTAGCGTAGAAGCTTCCTCTGTTAGCACACCCGGGTTAGCTAGTTCAAATCCCTTTTCTCTAAACTCTCTTTGCTTTGGACGGCCTTTTGTCGTCTTTCAGGAGAACTGAATTCTCTGAAATATTTTGTCCTTATTTGAATACAGATCCATTCATCTCCAGTGGACAATGTTTTCCTGCTTCACGTCGTACTGCCTCATGTCACAACCCTTTGACACAGCAGAATGATCATTTTAATGAGCCCAAACCCTCAGTGACATGTAATGGAAGACTTAAGAACTCAAAGCAGGAAGTTGCATAAAAGCAGTCCAATTTGTAAAACAAGCGACAGCAGGGTTGTGTAAGCAAGTGTGTCAGTATCTGTATGCTGGATCTAAGCCTACCCTTTCTACATGTGTTTTCACACAGTTAAATATATAATTCATTAAAGTTACTGAAGATTATTTTGTATAACTTATTTCCTCACCATGTACATCAGTATTATGAGTCAAATGTCCTGCCTTCTGTTATACCTCAACGTTGACAGGAAGGGATTGAATTAGCTGCTCCTGGGTCTGCTATTTAGCTTTTCTATCTTGTCTCTGAAACTTTTCTCTGTATTTAGTGGATTAGCTTGTGTTGTCCTGTTGCATGTTTATTGTTCATGGCTGATCTACTTTTAATTGTCTGTTTTAGACAATAAAGGTTTTTTCGTTTTCGTAACTATTTGTACTTTGTTGTCTCAATTAGTCCTTTTTATTTTAATGGCACAAGAAATTTATACCTAGCACAGCTATATATACAGTACTGCCAACATGTATGTTCTTCCAAGCTTTCTTTTTACCATTCAACATGTAGCTCAACGTGCTTTCAATGCATGACACAACACTGACCAGTTTATTAGGTCCACCTAGCAAAACCTAATTCAGTGTCACTGGCCACTTCATTAGGTACACCTTGCTAATACTGGGTTGGACCCCCTTTTACCTCAAGAACTAGCTTCATTCTTAGTGGCAAAGATTCACCAGGGTGCTGGAAACATTCCTCTGAGATTTTGGTCCATATTTACGTGACCGCATCATGCAGTTTCTGCAGGTTTTTCAGCTTCACATCCATGATGTGAAGCCCCCATTCCACCACATCCCAAAAGTGCTCTGTTGGATTGATATCTAGCCATTGTTGAGTTCATTTGAGTACAGTGAACTCATTGTCATGAAACCAGTTTGGGAGGATTTGAGCTTTGTGACATGGCGAATTATCTTGCTGGTAGTAGCCCTTAGAAGATAGGTACACTGTGGTCATAAAGGGTTTGACATGGTCATGAACAGTTGATACAAGTCAGGATGTCTCCATGCTTTCATGTTGTTTATGCCACATTCTGATCAGACCAGACCCATTCTGGTGAGCCAGTGCCAATTGTAGCCTCAGTTTCCTGTTGTGAACTGACAGGGATGGCACCCGGTATGGTCTTCTGCTGCTGTAGCCCATCCGCTCTAAGGTTCGATGTGTTATGAGTTCAAAGTTCAAACGCTCTTTTGCTTACCTCAGTTGTAACGAGAAGTCATTTGAGTTAACTTGCCTTTCTATTAGCTCGAACCAGTCTGGTCATTGTGCTTTGAACTCTGTATATACATATATATTGGATGGACAAAATATTGGAAACACCTCTCTGAAACCGTTCCAACAAAAACTGAACATTCTAACCTTCACAAAGAGTCAAATTTATTATATATATGTATGTGTGTATATATGTATGTGTATGTATGTTTATATGTGTGTATGTGTATATGTCAATTTTATTTGTATAGCGCCAAATCATAACAAAAGTTATCTCAAGACGCTTTCACATACAGTAGGTCTAGACCATACTCTTTAAAATATTATTTACAGAGACCCAACAGTTCCCACCATGAGCAAGCACTTGGCGACAGTGGCGAGGAAAAACTCCCTTTTAACAGGTAGAAACCTCGAGCAGAACCAGGCTCTGGGTGGGCGGCCATCTGCATCGACCGAGTTGGGTTGAAGGGGGAGGAGAGAGGGGGAGAGGGGAGACAGAACAGGAGGAGAGACAACAAATCAGACTAATAATAATAACAACTGCAGCAGTGAGTGTGGAGCAGGAACATGGGGGCAGTGGACGGCCGGCAATCACAGATCCAGAATCTACAGCTCCAGGGGCGGAAAAACCTGCAGAAAGTGAGAAGGCAAAAAAGCACAGAAAGCACAAGGACTACCAGGAAGAAGTGGAGTTGGAGTTACAAGGTGGATAAAAGTGGTCCAAGCACCGAACCTTGTGGAACTCCATGACTAACTTCCGTGTGCATGGAAGATTCATCATTTACATCGACAAACTGAAATCTATCTGATAAATACGACTGAAACCAGCTTAGTGCGGGTCCTTTGACGCCAATCAAATGCTCCAGTCTCTGTAATAGGATACAATGGTCAATGGTATCGAAAGCGGCACTAAGATCTAACAGAACAAGTACAGAGACAAATCCTTTGTCTGACGCAATCAAAAGGTCGTTTGTCACTTTCAGCAGTGCTGTCTCTGTGCTATGATGCTCCCTAAATCCTGACTGAAAATCCTCAAATAAACTATTGCTGTTTAGAAAGTCACATAACTGATTAACGACCACTTTCTCAAGGATTTTGGAGAGAAAGGGAAGGTTAGATATAGGTCTATAATTGGCTAAAACCCCTGGATCAAGTGTAGGTCTTATTAAGAAGAGGTTTAATTACAGCTACTTTGAAGGACTGTGGTACATAGCCTGTTAATAAAGACAGATTGATCATGTCTAGTAAAGACATGCTAACTAAGGGTAAAACTTCTTTAAGCAGCCTAGTTGTGATGGGGTCTAAGAGGCAGGTTGTTGGTTTAGACGAAAAAATCATTGAAGTTAGTTGGTAAAGGTCAATTGTAGAAAAACAGTCTAAATATAAATCTGGTTCTACAGCTGCTTCTGAGGTTCCTGAGGTTCCTGTACTTGAAGATGTATCTGAACTGGCTGAGAGCACAAGATGATGATTTTTTTCCCTAATAGTTAGAATTTTATCATCAAAGAAGCTCATGAAGTTATTACTACTGAGCTCTGGGAATACATGGCTCAACAGAGCTCATGTCAGCCTGGCTACAGTGCTAAAAAGAAACCTAGGGTTGTTCTTATGTTCCTCTATAAGTGTATATGTATGTATATATGTGTGTGTGTATGTATATGTGCATATATGTATATATGTATGTATGTATGTATGTATGTATATATGTATATAGGACACAGTGTATGTACATGTAGGAGATCTTAGAACCAAAATAATAATGGCTCATTAAAGGGATACTTTTCTTATCCCTTTTAAGAAAACTGAGCGTACATAATCCTGCAGGATGTGTTCGTGATCACAAGAACAAAGCCTTTTCAATGCTTTCGAGATTGAAGAAAATACAATTAAAAGCTAATAAGATATACACACGTGCATTGCAAAAAATCCAAAATAGTATTACTGTAACACTGCCGTGTTTGACATGTCAAACAACATTTCTATTCCAGAGGAGCTCTAACCACAATGTCAACGATGAATTCATTCTCTTTAACAGTTGCAGCAAAAACGTTCTTTGTGTGTGGTATTGTGACTGCTCCAGTCAATTTAAGACTTGAGTGAAAACATTCAAGAAGTGCAAATGTGCTGCAAATGTCTATAGTGAACACGGTTATATTCACTGGGAGACTAGTTACGGAAGAAGAGACAAAACACTATGAAAGAACTGCAGATCTCAGCTTCTGAGAGTTGAGGTGCATCAGTCGACCACATCAAGAACTTTGCATAAAACTTGCCTATGGGAGTGTGGCTGCAAAGACACCATTAACATTAAGAAGAACCATTTCAAATGTGGCCTGCAACTTTCCAGACAGGAATTGAGTGACATCCAAGATGTTTTGCACATTTTGAAATCCAAATTCAAAGCAGTGTGAATAGCAAACATGATACTTCCTCAACACCATGCCAGGCACTGTGAAATACAGTGGTTCAAACAACATGATGTGGATACACTTTTCGTGCAGCAGGGCTATGACGTGTTAAAAGGGAAGAGATTACACCCAAAATCAGACCAGAAATCACACAACTGTGTGTCACAGTGTGCGTTGTACGCTAGTTTTTCTTGTGACCAAAAGATTTGACTGATTCCACCCTCATCTCTGTCTGAAGCTCAGCTAATCAGTTTTCTAATCAGTAATTTGTTTTTTTCTTCTGTGCGTGTTTGGACTTCCCTTTGTTATAAGCCTAGTTTGTAACAACTGGTAAGTAGTTCCCATCACTGTGGGGAGAAAATACATTTTGTGTGCTTTAAGCATTGTTGGTTATTAACTGCAAATTGTAAGCACTAATGTTAAGTTGCCCAGTAGGGAAGTTTAGTGCTGTGTCCACACCACAGGCCTAGAAAATTCACCAAGTGTTAGTCTGGTGAAGTTGTGATCCAGGTTAATCAGGTCAGTGATATAGTTACCAGTGCCTTCAGCACATGAGGGCTGATGCGGTCCGGTCCAGCAGCTTTCCTCTGTTTGAGCCTCTCCAGCTCTCTCCTCACCTGGCTGGCTGTGATGTGGAGTCCAGGCTGGGGGGTGGGGGATGTCAGTGGTCGGTTTGAGGGTGGAGGTGACGAGGGTGGTGCAGAGAGGTGTGTGTTGCAGGAGGTGGTGGGGGGCTGTGGGTGATGTGAGGATGTCCTGGGGGTGGGAGGTGTGAAAAAGTCTGTGGTGAAAGCCAGCGGGGGGGTGGGGGGAGGTGGTGACGGGGGTGGTGTGGGGCAGGGGGTGATGGGGGGAGGTGGGGGGTTGTTGCTCGGAGAAGCAGTAGAGGCGGTCGTAGAGGCAGTAGAGGGTCCGCTGGGGACGATGGAGTTGACCGTCCAGTCAGTTTCTTTCCCCAAACGTTCAATTCTTATAGGTTTAACTACTCCATCTTGGGAAAAGAGGCATTGGCTCTAGTTTGGGCTTCTGAGGTTTATGTGGTTATGTTTGAACCTTTAGTAAAGTACACCGGTCACTGCCCCCTCACATTCCTAAGTTCACTGCAGAATCCAAATTAGTGCCTTATGAGATGGCATCTCTTCTTTCAGCCATATAAATTAGACATCCGCCAAATAAGGGGGGAGAAAATGTCTTGGTGGATGTGTTGTCCAGAGCATTGTTGTATTGAAGATTTGTAAATTTTTCTGTCTGGTTTACTCTGTAGGCCTTTCTCCTCCTTTCCCTTCTCTTAAACTGCTTCTTCAAGTTACCAAAGTTGCTGAGGAAATGGTGAAAGTGGTTAAGCAGATTACATTGGATTGGTAATGTTAAAATGTATTGAAAATGGCCAACGGCCTTACTGTACTGCTCAGTGTTCTCTTGCAGGTGCTTCGGTGGGTCGTCAGAGCAACTGACTGCACCTGAGAAGTAGGAGGGGCCAAAGGCACAAAAGGGCTGTTGTCCCAGGCTGTGCTCTCTTGCTGGGCAGCCTCATCTCCCCATGGCCTTCATGTTTTTTGTAGTTTTAATTAAGGTTTACCCATCTTACAACACTCACACACATTCCTTCATTCATCCATACATGCCTTACTCCACTGATTCTTTCTGTATCTTAACACCCCGTCTTATTATCGTACTACTTGAATAAACTCATTTGGTTTTGGTTTTTGGTTAAAGCCAGTATTCAAATAGGAGCACATTAACGGTATATTAACCTCAAAAATACTGAGTCATCACACACTTGAGATTACTGCTGGCATAACAGTTAAGCAATAAAATGACAACAATGATAAACTTACCTTTTGTTATAGCTGAGGTGCACACAAACCTGAGTGCATGTGGCTAATGCTTTCTTGCTGCCCCTTTTCACTGATCCGGTCTGTGGTATTCGTGGACAGGATCTCAAGCTGCACGTGGGGAGTGTGTCCGGTTTGGGAACCTCAAGATTGTGTCTCTGCTTTTTGTAGATGATGTGGCTTGATGGCTTGGCTTCATCAGACCGTGATCTCCAGCATGTACTGGAGCGGTTTGCAGCTGAGTGTGAAGCGGCCCGGTTTGAGAGTCAGCACCTCCAAGTCTGAGGCCATGGTTCTCTGCCAGAAAACTGTGGATTTCTCTCTCCGGGTTGGGAGTGTGTTGCTGCCCCAAGCAAAGGAGTTCAAGTATCTCAAGCTCTTGCTCACAAGTGAGGGAAAAATGGAGCGTGAGATGGACAGGCAGATTGGTGCAGTGTCAGCAGAAATGTGGGCGTTGTACCGGACTGTTTGGTGAAGAGGAAGCTGAAACTGGAAGGCAAAGCTTCTGATTTACCAGTCAATCTAAGTTCTAATCCTAACCTTTGGTCATGAGCTTTGGGTAGCAACCGAAAGAATGAGATAGCGGATACAAGCGGCTGAAATTAGTTTCCTCCGTGTGGTGGGCGCTGCTCCTTCGTGTCTAAAGGAGCTGGCTGAGGTGGTTCGCACATCTGATCAGGATGCCTCCTGGCTGCCTTCCTTTGGAGGTTTTCCAGGCACATCCAACTGGGAGGAGTCCCGGGGGTAGACCCAGAACATGCTGGAGGGATTATATATCTCATCTGGCTTTTTAATGCCTCTGTATCCCCCAGGAGGAGCTGTAAAACATTGCTTGGGAAAGGGAAATCTGGAATTTCCTGCTTGACTTGCTGCCACCGTGAACCCATCCCCAGATTATGGATGCATATTTTGTATCTGTATTTTATACCTGTTTTTGGGAAGAGTGTCAATGTGACAGCAAATGTTGGAATGGGTTAAGGCTGGAGATATGCTTTTTAACCACACGTTTGCATAGACAAGGCTGCGTCATGAACAGAATTGTTCACATACTTGCCAATGTACTTTGTGTGCACTCTCTCCAATTTCAGACAAATAAAAGGTCAATTTCTCAGTCCAGATGGGGACCTGGAGGGACAAAGCCACTTAACTGGGATGCAGTTTGTGTTCATTTATACTGTTAACGACGATTAATAATAAATGATGCACCGCTGGCTTGCTGTTTTAAAACACAGCAGTCCACCTGTGGAGCCAGGTCTATGGTTCTGCAGAGACCACTTTGTAAAATCAGATTATGTGGAGGAGGGAGGATTTGATGAAAGTGGAAGATTTGTTCAAAAGTTTAAGTGAAGTTGTTTGTTCTTCTTTTAGAGAAACTGTACTGTCCAGTCCATTTAATACTGCCGGTAAAGCCGGCGGAGTTCACAGCGTCATCTTGAGGGAGGAGTGTCAAATGTTGGAAAGGGTTTAGGCTGGAGATATACTTGCCTTTTAACTACACGTACACATAGACAAGGCTGCGTGTATGTGAACATACAGAATTGTTCACATACTTGCCAATGTACTTTGCGTGCACTCTCTCCAATTTCAGACAAATAAAAGGTAAATTTCTCAGTCCAGATGGGGACCTGGAGATAGCCTGCTGAAAGAAATAATGCCTCGTCTACAGGAGGGAAGTTCAGTTGACCGAAAAGGTGCACAAAGTCAGATGTCAGTAGCCAGATAGCATGTTTTGAGGTACATTTTACTGTATTTATTGTTGTCTATTTTCAAGCTGTAATGTCAGATTGTAAATACTCAAGATTAAAGGTGTTCGTTGCCTTTGATGGTGTATATATGGTCACACTCACAGCTGGACTTCAACACGTCAGGAACACACGTAAGACACACAACACCTTTACTCTAAAATACACGTAAAATAAGAAAAAAGATTGACAGTGCCAGATCCTTCAGTGCAGTGTTAAAAGCGCACCTAGACAGGGAGAATGAGGCTCTGCTTCAACTGAAGAAGAGAAAACTAAAATTGGTGGAAGATGAGAACCGGAAGTATGAAGCAATGATGCAGTCTCAACGGGAAAATGCTCTGAGACTTGAACAGGAGAAGGCCCTTAAGAGAAATCTTCAAACTCTTTCTGTAGCCGATTATCAGTTAAGCCAAATGAAGCAGTTCATTGTGTTCAGTTCGTCAGGGAGTATCTCTCCCTGACGAACTGTACACAGCCAAAAGAAGCCAAAGTGTACAACAGGCAGGCAGTAGTACAGAGAAATGCTCTGCATCACAAACCTATATCAGAGGATAAACTCCTTAAGGCTCGATGGCAGAAGATGCAGGAGCCTAAAACTACTGAGGGCCAGGCCACTGTTGACATTTTGCTTGCTGCAAAGGAAGTGGGACATAAGAGACAGGACGGGCCTGTTCAGTGGTTTCGGCAGAATGACAGTGTCAGACCTTTCAGCGCAGTGTCAAAAGCACACCTAGACAGGGAGAATGAGGCACTGATTCAACTGAAGAAGAGAAAACTAAAAATGGAAGAAGATGGGGATCAGAAGTATGAAACGATGCAGTCTCAACGGGAAAATGCTCTGACACCAGGAGCAGGAGAAGGCCCTTCAGAGAGAGCTTCAAACCCTTTCTGTGGCCGGATATTGGTTTGGCCAAATGAAGGATAGGGAACTCCTGAAAAAGGCAGAGAGACTGCAGGACAAGAAAGATAGATAAATACTCTGGGGCCTTAACAAACTTAACACACAGGAGCTGAGATGTCAGGCAGAGAGAAAAGCCAGTTTGAAAAACAAACTGAAAGATATCTCCAAAAGCAAGCACAACAGGCAGAGAATCGAACAAAAGCTTGGGACAGAGGAGCAGAAAGCCAAACTTGCTCAGTTTGAAAAAGAGAAAAAGCTCCTGCAAAGGCAAACTGAACAAGCAAAAATGTTTAGAAAGCAATGCCCCTCTGGTAGCTGAAGAGCATGCCCGCCTTCAATAGCTGAAGGTGAAGAGTCCAGATCAGACTGCTGTGAGGGAGAAACATCTCCACCAGTATGTTCAGTGTGATCTCCACAAGGCTGCAGAGAACCTGGGCAGCAAATGCTGTAAGGAACACCAGAAGCTGCAGCTCAGCTACAAAGACACCAATAAGGTTGCCCAAGGCCAACTTACCTCCCAAGCATTTCTGGTGCATACAAAGACAGGGGTTGGTACCATTTCTAGTTTGGAGGGGTCCGATTACCTATCAGCAGATGCCAGAGGGCCACTGCCCTGATTAAAACCTAAACCTCTGCACATTCAACAGATGCATGATTGTAACAAACTAGAGGTCAAATATGCAGAGACCAGGGTGATGGACCTGCGACCGACTTTCCTCCCCTCTGTAACTGTCTTGTCTAAGCTCCAGTGGGCCTCTGCATTGCCAGCAATCACCTGCCTCACGCCCTTTCAAAATGCATTCAGGCAGAGGTCCCAAAACAGTTCATTTGTGACTTTTAATTTAGATTTAGGAATTTACGACGCTGGATGAAAACAGAGATATCTGTTTTTACAAATGATCTGGACCAGCGTGACCTACTTAAATCCCGTCCTGCCACGTCACTTGGCTGCCCTTCTCCAACATCCTACTTTCCTTCCCTCCTACTCTTCTCTCCCTTCCGGGGAAGTAGGACTTGGGGGGTATATACAGAACACTCATGCAGGGAGGGGCACCCCGCCTCCTGCCCACTGTCAGCTGGGATTGGCACCAGCCCCCCTCCAAGGATATGTAGTATAGATGGACGTGGATGGATGGATCAACAAAGAACAATTTACAGTATATAATGAATAATAAATTCACATTTAATTAAAATTTTCAGTGTTTTTAAGTTAGTCATGTTAGTAAGTCTAACTAGTGTTGGATTTACTGGTGATTCTCATGTATGTAGCTTGTGTTTTTATCATGACTGAGACACTAAAACTCAATGCCACTGGTGAGAACTTGTGATGCAACATTAGGTTTTTGCAAATATAGCCATTAAAGAGCAACTTGTAGGTTAAATTCTTCACTACATTTAAACTTAACCTCTCCTGAAAATTAGCACCTGAAAAGTTAATGCACGATCTAATATGTTTTACAAGAAGTCTGGGCAGAAATTCAGAGGTATGAGGTATTAGTTTGCTCCCAAAAGACAGTTCTATGAACAAACAAGAGTGTTGGGAATTGATGTTTATATCCTAGTCAAGTCAAGTCAATTTTATTTGTATAGCGCCAAATCATAACAAAAGTTATCTCAAGACGCTTTTCACATAGAGTAGGTCTAGACCATACTCTTTAAAGTATTATTTACAGAGACCCAACAGTTCCCATCATGAATAACCACTTGGCGACAGTGGCGAGGAAAAACTCCCTTTTAACAGGTAGAAACCTCGAGCAGAACCAGGCTCTGGGTGGGCGGCCATCTGCATCGACCGAGTTGGGTTGAAAGGGGAGGAGAGAGGGGGAGAGGGTAGACAGGAGGACAGACAACAAATCAGACTAATAATAATAACAACTGCAGCAGTGAGTGTGGAGCAAGAACGTGGGGGCAGTAGACAGCCAGCAATCACAGATCCAGACTCCACAGCTCCAGAGGCAGAAATACCTGCAGAAAGTGAGAAAGCGAAATAGCACAGAAAGCACAAAAACTACCGGGAAGAAGTGGAGTTAGTATAAGGTATTAGTGGTATAAGAATGCGTATGGAGTGAGAGGGAGAGGAGGCGAGAGAAGCTCAGTGCATCATGGGAAATCCCCCGGCAGTCTAAGCCTATAGCAACTAAGGGATGTTTCAGGGCTCACCTGAGCCAGCCCTAACTATAAGCTTTATCAAAAAGGAACGTTTTTAGCATACTCCTAAACGAAGAGAGGGTGTCTGCCTCCCGAACCCAAATTTGGAGCTGGTTCCACAGAAGAGGAGCTTGATAACTAAAGGCTCTGGCTCCCATTCTACTTTTAGAGACTTTAGGTACCACAAGTAACCCTGCGATCTGTGAGCGTAGTGCTCTAGTGGGGTAATACGGTACTATCAGCTCTTTAAGACACAATGGTGCCTGACCATTAAGAGCTTTGTAGGTGAGGAGGAGTATTGTAAATTCTATTCTGGATTTTCCAGGGAGCCAGTGCAGAGATGTTAATATTGGAGAAATATGTTCTCTTTTGCTAGTTCCTGTCAGCTGCATTCTGGATCAGCTGGAGAGTCTTTAGAGACTTATCTGGGCAGCCCGATAATAAGGAATTACAATAATCCAACCTAGAAGTAACAAATGCATGAACTAGTTTTTCTGCATCTTTTTGAGACGGGATATGCCTGATTTTTATAATGTTACATAAGTGGAAGAAGGCAGTCCTTGAAGTCTGTTTTATATGGGCATTAAAGGACATGTCCTGATCAAAGGTTACTCCTAGATTCCTTACAGTGGTGCTATAGGCCAGGGCAATGCCATCTAGAGTAACTATATCTATACATAGTGCTGAAATCCTGACTGAAAATCCTCAAATAAACTATTGTTGTGTAGAAAGTCACATAACTGATTGATGACCGCTTTCTCAAGGATTTTGGAGAGAAAGGGAAGTCAAGTCAAGTCAAGTCAATTTTATTTGTATAGCGCCAAATCATAACAAAAGTTATCTCAAGACGCTTTCACATAGAGTAGGTCTAGACCATACTCTTTAAAATATTATTTACAGAGACCCAACAGTTCCCACCATGAGCAAGCACTTGGCGACAGTGGCGAGGAAAAACTCCCGTTTAACAGGTAGAAACCTCGAGCAGAACCAGGCTCTGGGTGGGCGGCCATCTGCATCGACCGAGTTGGGTTGAAAGGGGAGGAGAGAGGGGGAGAGGGGAGACAGAACAGGAGGAGAGACAACAAATCAGACTAATAATAATAACAACTGCAGCAGTGAGTGTGGAGCAGGAACATGGGGGCAGTAGACGGCCGGCAATCACAGATCCAGACTCTACAGCTCCAGAGGCAGAAATACCTGCAGAAAGTGAGAAGGCGAAAAAACACAGAAAGCACAAGGACTACCAGGAAGAAATGGAGTTGGTAGCCTGTATTAGTGGGATAGGAATGCGTACAGATAGAGAGGGAGAGGAGGAGAGAGAAGCTCAGTGCGTCCTAGGAAGTCCCCCAGCAGTCTTAAGCCTATAACAGCATAACTAAGGGATGGTTCAGGACTCACCTGAGCCAGCCCTAACTATAGGCTTTATCAAAAAGGAACGTTTTTAGCATACTCTTAAACGAAGAGAGGGTGTCTGCCTCCCGAACCCAAATTGGGAGCTGATTCCACAGAAGAGGAGCTTGATAACTAAAGGCTCTGGCTCCCATTCTACTTTTAGAGACTTTAGGTACCACAAGTAACCCTGCATTCTGTGAGCATAGTGCTCTAGTGGGGTAATACGGTACTATCAGCTCTTTAAGATATGATGGTGCCTGACCAATAAGAGCTTTGTAAGTGAGGAGGACGACCTTAAATTCTATTCTAGATTTCACAGGGAGCCAAATATGTTCTCTTTTGCTAGTTCCTGTCAGTACACGTGCAGCCGCATTCTGGATCAGCTGAAGAGTCTTTAGAGACTTATCGGGGCAACCCGATAATAAGGAATTACAGTAATCTAACCTAGAAGTAACAAATGCATGAACTAGTTTTTCTGCATCTTTTTGAGACAGGATATGCCTGATTTTTATAATGTTACGTAAGTGGAAGAAGGCAGTCCTTGAAGTCTGTTTTATATGGGTATTAAAGGACATGTCCTGATCAAAGATTACTCCTAGACTCCTTACAGCGGTGCTAGAGGCCAGGGCAATGCCATCTAGAGTAACTATATCTATACATAGTGCGTCTCGCAGGTGTTTAGGACCCAGAACAATAACTTCAGTTTTGTCTGAGTTTAACAGCAAGAAATTGCAGGTCATCCAGTCTTTTATGTCCTTAATACATGCCTGAAGCTTGGTTAACTTACCGGTTTCATCTGGCTTTATCGATAAGTATAACTGAGTATCATCTGCATAGCAGTGAAAGTTTATGGAGTGTTTCCTGATAATATTGCCTAAAGGAAGCATATACAAGGTAAATAAAAGTGGTTAGGTTAGATATAGGTCTATAATTGGCTTAAACCCCTGGATCAAGCGTAGGTCTTATTAAGAAGAGGTTTAATTACAGCTACTTTGAAGGACTGTGGTACATAGCCTGTTAATAAAGACAGATTGATCATGTCTAGTAAAGACATGCTAACTAAAGGTAGAACTTCTTTAAGCAGCCTAGTTGGGATGAGGTCTAAGAGGCAGGTTGTTGGTTTAAACGAAAAAATCATTGAAGTTAGTTGGTAAAGGTCAATTGGAGAAAAACAGTCTAAATATAAATCTGGTTCTACAGCTGCTTCTGAGGTTCCTGAGGTTCCTGTACTCGAAGATATATCTGAACCGGCTGAGAGCACAAGATGATGAATTTTTTCTCTAATAGTTAGAATTTTATCATCGAAGAAGCTCATGAAGTTATTACTACTGAGAGATCTGGGAATACATGGCTCAGCAGAGCTCTTACTCTGTGTCAGCCTGGCTACAGTGCTGAAAAGAAACCTGGGGTTGTTCTTATGTTCCTCTATTAGTGAGGAGTAATAGGCTCCTCTGGCATTACGGAGGGCCTTCCTGTATATTCTAAGACTATCTTGCCAAACTAAATGAGATTTCTCCATTTTGGTGGAACACCATTTCATTTCTAATTTTTGCAATGTTTCTTTTAATTTGCGGATTAAGGAGTTATACCATGGAGCTAACCTCTTTTGTTTTATAATCTTCTTTTTCATAGGGGCAATAGAATCGAGAGTCGTTCGCAGAGAGCCTGCACCACATCTTAGAATTGCAAATATCTCCAAAAGCCTTTTGGAGATATTTGGAACCAATTATCAGTGTATACAGCAGAGAAATTATTAGTTTGCAGAGGCTTGAAGAGCTCAGGTCTTGTAAGTGGTGGTGTGCTCAGACTTAACAGCTGTCAGTAAGAGCATACAGTCAACAAAATCTGTAAGGAAAGACATTGATTTAACTTCACCTACTTTTAATAAGACTATACAGAGGTGGTGTAGATGTACAGTTGTGTTGGGTCCCAGCTCACGAGGGCGTTGAACAAGAAGGTTCTGCCTGAGCCTAGTGTGCAGTAGTAGGTGGTAGTGACTCTTTTTCTTTTTTCAGTAGTTTTACATTGCATTTCACCATTTTTTATCTGTAACTCTCACAAAAGAAAAATAAATTTAGGTCAAAGATAAGACATGTACATTTTCTGTACTGGAATGTTTATTTTCTGTTAAAAATATAAATATATAAAACAAATTATTTCTACTGAATCTATTTTTGCTCTTGTGTTGATACAGTAATGTATTAATAGTGAACCGTTATAAATTATGGGATTTTTGGAGCTCTAAAGTGTAAAAAATGTCATTCAGTATAACTGTCCCAAGCAGAAAAACTAAAACAGAAAAAAATTAAAAAAAAAAAACTATTTAAAGAATGAACAAAAATATAACGAAAAATGAAATTAACACTTTTGATATAATGAACTGTTTTCATCAACATATAAAAGTATTTTTATGATATTGTTTAAAAAACACATTGCAATATGTGATATACTTTTGTCCCAAAACATGGATCTCATCAAATGTCGTTCAGTATAACGAAAGTTCAAATATATTTTGGACCACATCACATGCTGGTCATCATGTGACAGTCTGTGAGGACCCTGCGAAGACCCCTGATACCGCAGCAAAGTTAGTAGATCACTCTTAAGTGTTTGATCATTTTACCTTTCGAAGGGATGACATTTGACTTGTCATTTTTCACATTTGATCAAATGAATGATGGTAACAGGGTTGACACCATGGTAACAGGTCTGACAAGAGGAACAGGGTTGACAGGACCATCCAGTCCGTTTAATACTGCCGCTGTAGCCGGCCGGGTTCACTGCAGCGTCATCTTGAGGGAGGAGTGTCAAATGTTGGAGAGGGTTTAGGCTGGAGATATACTTGCCTTTTAACTACACGTACACATAGACAAGGCTGCGTCGTGAACAGAATTGTTCACATACTTGCCAATGTACTTTGCGTGCACTCTCCTCCAATTTCAGACAAATAAAAGGTAAATTTCTCAGTCCAGATGGGGACCTGGAGGGACAAAGCCACTTAACTGGGATGCAGTTTGTCTTCATTTATACTGTAAAGGACAATTAATACTGATTTCAAATGAACAGCAGCAGATGGCTGTGCCTGATAGCCTTGCTATCTGCTGTTCTGACTGTGTAGACACTAGAAAGAAAACTCAACTGACTAGAAACATTTTTTTTGTTTTTTAGAGCAGCAACAATAGCCTGCTGAAAGGAATAATCCCTCGTCCACAGGAGGGAACTTCAGTTAACTGAAAAGGTGCACAAAGTCAAATGTCACTAGCCAGATAGCATCGTATTTATTTATTTGTCTAGTTTTGTCATGTTTTGAGGTACTTTTGACTGTATTTATTGTTGTTGTGTATTTTCAAGCTGTAATGTGTAAGTACGTTTAATGAAATTCAAAAGAAAATGAAAAAAAGTGATGTCACAATGTGATGATGTCACAGCATTAAAAGAAAAAAAACAGAATTTAAGATTAAAGGCAGCAGAATGTGATGATGTCATCCGCTGCCTTTGATGGTGAACATGTATATATGGTCACACTCACAGCCAGTCTCACAACACAGCCGGACATCAACACATCGGGAACTCACGTAAGACACACAACACCTACACCCTAACATACACATAAAATAAGAAAGAAAAAAAAACAGTAGAAATGGCTTCCGCTTTTGGTAAAGCAACCATTTCGTCCAAGACTGAATGGGTCAGAATTCATTCTGTATCACTTCAGCCAAAAAAAGCCAAAGTGTACAGCAGGCAGGCAGTAGTGGAGAGAAATGCTCCGCATCACAAACATAGATCAGAGGATAAACTCCTTAAGGCTCGGTGGCAGAAGATGCAGGAGCCTAAAACTACTGAGGGCCAGGCCACTGTTTACAATTCACTTGCTGCAAAGGAAGTGGGACATAAGAGACAGGACGAGCCTGTTCAGCAGTTTCAGCAGATTGACAGTGTCAGACCCTTCAGTGCAGTATCAAAAGCGCACCTAGACAGGGAGAATGAGGCTCTAATTCAACTGAAGAAGAGAAAACTAAAATTAGTGGAAGATGAGGACCAGAAGTATGAAGCAATGATGCAGTCTCAACGGGAAAATGCTCTGAGACAGGAGCAGGAGAAGGCCCTTCAGAGAAATCTTCAAACTCTTTCTGTGGCTGAATACCAGTTAAGCCAAATGAAGGAAAGGGAACTGCTGAAAAAGGCAGAAGAACTGCAGGACAAGAAAGAGGGAGAAATTCTCCGGGGCCTTGACGAATTGCACGCACAGGAGCTGAGATGTCAGGCAGCGAGAAAAGATGAGTCAAAGAAAGCCATTTTGAGAAACCAACTGGAGGATATCTCCAGAAGCAAGCTCAACAGGCAGAGACAGGAACAAAAGCTTGGGACAGAGGAGCAGAAAGCCAAACTTGCTCAGTTTGAAAAAGAGAAAAAGCTCCTGCAAAGGCAAACTGAACAAGCAGAACGACTCAGAAAGCTCCAGATACCCAAAGAAATTGTTTGGGACACACTGGCAGCCTCAAAGAAGGAGAAGGCTACCACTACAGCTCTGAGGGAAGAAAGGAGATCAGTCAAGGATGTGGCTATGAGAGAGGCTGAACTGGCAAAGCAGCTGAGGGAAAAGACGAACAAGAGGGCTGCAATGCTTCAGTCTATTTCTGACCACAGACGGGCTCAGATACAGGAAAAAGAGCAGAAGGAAAAGGCTGAGCATCAGAGCAGTGTGGACTGGCTTCAGGCTCAGAAAGAGGCAGATGGGTTGTTCCTGACAAACCAAAAACTGAAGGCTCAGAAGATCAGAGAGGACGGAATCAAAGTAAATGAGTTCAATGCCTCCCTGGTAGCTGAAAAGCATGCCCACCTTCAGCAGTTGAAGGTGAAGAGTCCAGATCAGACTGCTGTGAGGGAGAAACCCCTCCAGCAGTATGTTCAGTGTGATCTCCACAAGGCTGCAGAGAACCTGGGAAACAAACATTGTCAGGAACACCAGAAGCTGCAGCTAAGCTGCAAAGAGACCAGTAAGACTGAATGGGTCAGAATTCATTCTGTATCACTTCAGCCAAAAGAAGCCAAAGTGTACAGCAGGCAGGCAGTAGTGGAGAGAAATGCTCTGCATCACAAACATAGATCAGAGGATAAACTCCTTAAGGCTCGGTGGCAGAAGATGCAGGAGCCTAAAACTACTGAGGGCCAGGCCACTGTCTACAATTTGCTGGCTGCAAAGGAGGTGGAATATAAGAGACAGGATGAGCCTGTTCAGCAGTTTCAGCAGATTGACAGTGTCAGACCCTTCAGTGCAGTGTCAAAAGCGCACCTAGACAGGGAGAATGAGGCTCTGATTCAACTGAAGAAGAGAAAACAAAAAATGGCAGAAGATGAGGACCAGAAGTGTGAAGCAATGATGCAGTCTCGACGGGAAAATGCTCTGAGACAGGAGCAGGAGAAGGCCCTTCAGAGAAAGCTTGAAACCCTTTCTGTGGCCGAATATCGGTTAAGCCAAATGAAGGAAAGGGAACTGCTGAAAAAGGCCGATGGACTGCAGGACAAGAAAGATGGAGAAATACTCCGGGGCCTTAACAAAATGCACGCACAGGAGCTGAGACGTCAGGCAGAGAGAAAAGATGAGTCAAAGAAAGCCATTTTGAGAAACCAACTGGAGGATATCTCCAGAAGCAAGCTCAACAGGCAGAGACAGGAACAAAAGCTTGGGACAGAGGAGCAGAAAGCCAAACTTGCTCAGTTTGAAAAAGAGAAAAAGCTCCTGCAAAGGCAAACTGAACAAGCAGAACGACTCAGAAAGCTCCAGATACCCAAAGAAATTGTTTGGGACACGCTGGCAGCCTCAAAGAAGGAGAAGGCTATCACTACAGCTCTGAGGGAGGAAAGGAGATCAGTCAAGGATGTGGCTTCGAAAGAGACTGAACTGGCAAAGCAGCTGAGGGAAAAGACGAACAAGAGGGCTGCAATGTTTCAGTCTATTTCTGACCACAGACGGGCTCAGATACAGGAAAAAGAGCAGAAGGAAAAGGCCGAGCATCAGAGCAGTGTGGACTGGCTTCAGGCTCAGAAAGAGGCAGATGGGTTGTTCCTGACAAACCAAAAACTGAAGGCTCAGAAGATCAGAGAGCACAGAATCAAAGTAAATGAATTCAATGCCTCCATGGTAGCTGAAAAGCATGCCCACCTTCAACAGCTGAAGATTAAGAGTCCAGATCAGACTGCTGTGAGGGAGAAACATCTCCAGCAGTATGTTCAGTGTGATCTCCACAAGGCTGCAGAGAACCTGGGGAGCAAACACTGTCAGGAACACCAGAAGCTGCAGCTCAGCTACAAAGACACCATTAAGGTCGACCTGAGGCCAACACTTCTCCCACCCATTTCCACTGCATTCAAAGACACCTTAGCTGCAAATGATGCAACCAGAGGAGGGTTTGGTCCCAGTACCAGTTTGGAGGGGTCCGATTACCTCTCAGCAGATACCAGAGGGCCACTGCCCCGATTAAAACCTAAACCTCTGCACATTCAACAGATGCAGGATCGCAACAGACTGCAGCTCAAATATAGACCAGGGTGATGGACCTGCGACCGGCCTTCCTCCCCTCTACACCTGTCGTGTCTAAACTCCAGCGGGCCTCTGCATTGCCACCAATCCCCGCTTCGCTCCCATCCAAAATTCATTCAAGCAGAGGTCCCAAAACGGTTCATTTGTAACGTCATTTAGGTTTACGAATTTAGGAAACTGGATGAAAACAGAGATATCTGTTTTTACAAAAAATCTGGACCAGCCTGATCTCCTTAAATCCTGTCCTGTCCTGCCCTGCCACATCACTTGGCTGCCCTTCACCAACATCCTACTTTTCTTTCCTCCTACTCTTCTCTCCCTTCCGGGGAAGTAGGACTTGGGGGGTATATACAGGACCCTCATGCAGGGAGGGGCCCATAGAGAATGCCTATATACAGGATCCAGAATTTTGTGCTACGCCCCTGCCCCCTTCATTTCAATTTTCTTCTTACTCTTCTCAAATTTCCTTTTTTTAGGACACCATGGGGGCGTTAGTGGCTAGCACTGGTGCCCCACAGCCAGGTTCTGGTTCAGGCCAGACCTTCCTGTGAGGAGTTTGCATGTCCTCCACGTGTGTGTGTGGGTTTACTCCAGGTCCTCTGGTTTCCTCCCACAGTCCAAAGACATGCAGGTTAAGTTAATTGGAGACTCTAAATTGCCCATAGCTGTGAATGTGAGCGTGAATGGTTGTCTGTCTCTATGTGTCAGCCCTGTGATTGACTGGCGACAAGTCCAGAGTGAACCCCGCCTCCCCTCCAGTGTCAGCTGGGATTGGCACCAGCCCCTCTCCAAGGATATGTGGTATAGATGGACGTGGATGGATGGATAAACAAACAATTGAACAATTTACAGTATACAATGAATAATAAATTCACATTTAATTAAAAACAACTGTTTTTGAGTGTTTTTAAATGAGTCATGTTAGTAAGTCTAACTAGTGTTGGATTTACTGGTGATTCTCATGTATGTAGCTTGTGTTTCTATCATGACTGAGACACTAAAACTCATTGCCACTGGTGAGAACTTGTGATACAACATTATGTTTTTGCATATATAGCCATTAAAGAGCAACTTGTAGGTTAAATTCTTTACTACATTTAAACTTAACCTTTCCTGAAAATTAGCATTTGAAAAGTTAATGCACGGTCTAATATGTTTTACAAGACATAGTGTTTGGGAATTGGTGTTTATATCCCAGAGTTCCAAATATCTCCCAAAGGCTTCCGACCAATTATCAATGTTTACAGCAGAGACATTGTTAGTTTGCAGTGGGTTGAAGAGCTCAGGCGTGGTAGGTGGTGGTGTGCTCAGATTTAACAGCTGTCAGTAAGAACATATAGTCAACAAAATCCGTTTTTGTTGTCGGATTTATTCATTTAACTTCACTTACTTTTACTCTTCACCATTTATCATCATGGTACGTTATTGTGTTTGTGCAGGTTGTACAATTTCAGCCGGTCAGGATGTTGAATCCACAGTTTTTTAAGAGGAGTAGGACAGATGCTAGCTAATTTTATTATTTCTTCTAATCCTTATCTCTTGGACACCTCATAATTATACATTTCTGGTCTGACATATGTGCATGAATGTACGTTTATAACCTTTTAAGTCCTATAACTAGTATTGGATCCATATTTCTTATTGTTCAACTTAACCACTCTCCCTTTGGTTCTCTTCCCTTGACACAGAAGTGAAACTCTCACAAAAGAAAAATAAATTTAGGTCAAAGATAAGACATGTACATTTTCTGTACTGGAATGTTTATTTTCTGTTAAAAATATAAATATATAAAACAAATTATATCTACTGAATCTATTGTTGCTCTTATGTTGATACAGTAATGTATTAATAGTGAACCGTAATAAATTATGGGATTTTTGGAGCTCAAAAGTGTAAAAATGTCATTCAATATAACTGTCCCAAGTAGAAAAACTAAAACAGAAAAAATGTAAAAAAAAAAAAACTATTTAAAGAATGAACAAAAATATAACAAAAATTTAAATTAACACTTTTGACATAATGAACTGTTTTCATCAACATATAAAAGTATTTTTATGATATTGTTTAAAAAACACATTGCAATATGTGATATACTTTTGTCCCAAAACATGGATCTCATCAAATGTCGTTCAGTATAACGAAAGTTCAAATATATTTTGGACCACATCACATGCTGGTCATCATGTGACAGTCTGTGAGGACCCTGCGAAGACCCCTGATACCGCAGCAAAGTTAGTAGATCACTCCTAAGTGTTTGATCATTTTACCTTTCGAAGGGATGACATTTGACTTGTCATTTTTCACATTTGATCAAATGAATGATGGTAACAGGGTTGACACCATGGTAACAGGTCTGACAAGAGGAACAGGGTTGACAGGACACACATTTTACAGTTCCATAATATAGTTCTATACAATGCATGTTTGACATAAAGTGCACATATGTTTTGCAATTAAAATACTTGATTGAGATTTAACATTTTGATATTAATTACCAACATATTAAAACCAATTCAGACATGTTATAATGTAGAAGTGTTACAATTTTAAGAGGACTCAGTAATCATGTATTTTAAAATTACATATTTAATTGTTTTTGGAGTAATTTCATTGCTGATTGTTTGACACAAAAGGCAACGGTTTCATGGAATGACCCAAAAACCAACTAACAGAAATGGCTTCAGCTAAAGAGACCCTTTAGGCCAAGGCTGCCAAAGAAGCCAAAGTGCGTTAATTCATCCATTTTCATACTCTTCCTCTGAAGAACATGATGCACCGCTGGCTAGCTGTTTTAAAACACAGCAGTCCACCTGTGGAGCCAGGTCTATGGTTCTGCAGAGACCACTTTGTAAAATCAGATTATGTGGAGGAGGGAGGATTTGATGAAAGTGGAAGATTTGTTCAAAAGTTTAAGTGAAGTTGTTTGTTCTTCTTTTAGAGAAACTGTACCATCCAGTCCGTTTAATACTGCCGCTGTAGCCGGCCGGGTTCACTGCAGCGTCATCTTGAGGGAGGAGTGTCAAATGTTGGAGAGGGTTTAGGCTGGAGATATACTTGCCTTTTAACTACACGTACACATAGACAAGGCTGCGTCGTGAACAGAATTGTTCACATACTTGCCAATGTACTTTGCGTGCACTCTCCTCCAATTTCAGACAAATAAAAGGTAAATTTCTCAGTCCAGATGAGGACCTGGAGGGACAAAGCCACTTAACTGGGATGCAGTTTGTCTTCATTTATACTGTAAAGGACAATTAATACTGATTTCAAATGAACAGCAGCAGATGGCTGCGCCTGATAGCCTTGCTATCTGCTGTTCTGACTGTGTAGACACCAGAAAGAAAACTCAACTGACTCGAAAGAAATACACTTTATTATAGCCCGAGCACAACATTTTTTTTTGTTTTTTAGAGCAGCAACAATAGCCTGCTGAAAGGAATAATCCCTCGTCCACAGGAGGGAACTTCAGTTAACTGAAAAGGTGCACAAAGTCAAATGTCACTAGCCAGATAGCATCGTATTTATTTATTTGTCTAGTTTTGTCATGTTTTGAGGTACTTTTGACTGTATTTATTGTTGTTGTGTATTTTCAAGCTGTAATGTGTAAGTACGTTTAATGAAATTCAAAAGAAAATGAAAAAAAGTGATGTCACAATGTGATGATGTCACAGCATTAAAAGAAAAAAAACAGAATTTAAGATTAAAGGCAGCAGAATGTGATGATGTCATCCGCTGCCTTTGATGGTGAACATGTATATATGGTCACACTCACAGCCAGTCTCACAACACAGCCGGACATCAACACATCGGGAACTCACGTAAGACACACAACACCTACACCCTAACATACACATAAAATAAGAAAGAAAAAAAAAACAGTAGAAATGGCTTCCGCTTTTGCTAAAGCAACCATTTCGTCCAAGACTGAATGGGTCAGAATTCATTCTGTATCACTTCAGCCAAAAAAAGCCAAAGTGTACAGCAGGCAGGCAGTAGTGGAGAGAAATGCTCCGCATCACAAACATAGATCAGAGGATAAACTCCTTAAGGCTCGGTGGCAGAAGATGCAGGAGCCTAAAACTACTGAGGGCCAGGCCACTGTTTACAATTCACTTGCTGCAAAGGAAGTGGGACATAAGAGACAGGACGAGCCTGTTCAGCAGTTTCAGCAGATTGACAGTGTCAGACCCTTCAGTGCAGTATCAAAAGCGCACCTAGACAGGGAGAATGAGGCTCTAATTCAACTGAAGAAGAGAAAACTAAAATTAGTGGAAGATGAGGACCAGAAGTATGAAGCAATGATGCAGTCTCAACGGGAAAATGCTCTGAGACAGGAGCAGGAGAAGGCCCTTCAGAGAAATCTTCAAACTCTTTCTGTGGCTGAATACCAGTTAAGCCAAATGAAGGAAAGGGAACTGCTGAAAAAGGCAGAAGAACTGCAGGACAAGAAAGAGGGAGAAATTCTCCGGGGCCTTGACGAATTGCACGCACAGGAGCTGAGATGTCAGGCAGCGAGAAAAGATGAGTCAAAGAAAGCCATTTTGAGAAACCAACTGGAGGATATCTCCAGAAGCAAGCTCAACAGGCAGAGACAGGAACAAAAGCTTGGGACAGAGGAGCAGAAAGCCAAACTTGCTCAGTTTGAAAAAGAGAAAAAGCTCCTGCAAAGGCAAACTGAACAAGCAGAACGACTCAGAAAGCTCCAGATACCCAAAGAAATTGTTTGGGACACACTGGCAGCCTCAAAGAAGGAGAAGGCTACCACTACAGCTCTGAGGGAAGAAAGGAGATCAGTCAAGGATGTGGCTATGAGAGAGGCTGAACTGGCAAAGCAGCTGAGGGAAAAGACGAACAAGAGGGCTGCAATGCTTCAGTCTATTTCTGACCACAGACGGGCTCAGATACAGGAAAAAGAGCAGAAGGAAAAGGCTGAGCATCAGAGCAGTGTGGACTGGCTTCAGGCTCAGAAAGAGGCAGACAGGTTGTTCCTGACAAACCAAAAACTGAAGGCTCAGAAGATCAGAGAGGACGGAATCAAAGTAAATGAGTTCAATGCCTCCCTGGTAGCTGAAAAGCATGCCCACCTTCAGCAGTTGAAGGTGAAGAGTCCAGATCAGACTGCTGTGAGGGAGAAACCCCTCCAGCAGTATGTTCAGTGTGATCTCCACAAGGCTGCAGAGAACCTGGGAAACAAACATTGTCAGGAACACCAGAAGCTGCAGCTAAGCTGCAAAGAGACCAGTAAGACTGAATGGGTCAGAATTCATTCTGTATCACTTCAGCCAAAAGAAGCCAAAGTGTACAGCAGGCAGGCAGTAGTGGAGAGAAATGCTCTGCATCACAAACATAGATCAGAGGATAAACTCCTTAAGGCTCGGTGGCAGAAGATGCAGGAGCCTAAAACTACTGAGGGCCAGGCCACTGTCTACAATTTGCTGGCTGCAAAGGAGGTGGAATATAAGAGACAGGATGAGCCTGTTCAGCAGTTTCAGCAGATTGACAGTGTCAGACCCTTCAGTGCAGTGTCAAAAGCGCACCTAGACAGGGAGAATGAGGCTCTGATTCAACTGAAGAAGAGAAAACAAAAAATGGCAGAAGATGAGGACCAGAAGTGTGAAGCAATGATGCAGTCTCGACGGGAAAATGCTCTGAGACAGGAGCAGGAGAAGGCCCTTCAGAGAAAGCTTGAAACCCTTTCTGTGGCCGAATATCGGTTAAGCCAAATGAAGGAAAGGGAACTGCTGAAAAAGGCCGATGGACTGCAGGACAAGAAAGATGGAGAAATACTCCGGGGCCTTAACAAAATGCACGCACAGGAGCTGAGACGTCAGGCAGAGAGAAAAGATGAGTCAAAGAAAGCCATTTTGAGAAACCAACTGGAGGATATCTCCAGAAGCAAGCTCAACAGGCAGAGACAGGAACAAAAGCTTGGGACAGAGGAGCAGAAAGCCAAACTTGCTCAGTTTGAAAAAGAGAAAAAGCTCCTGCAAAGGCAAACTGAACAAGCAGAACGACTCAGAAAGCTCCAGATACCCAAAGAAATTGTTTGGGACACGCTGGCAGCCTCAAAGAAGGAGAAGGCTATCACTACAGCTCTGAGGGAGGAAAGGAGATCAGTCAAGGATGTGGCTTCGAAAGAGACTGAACTGGCAAAGCAGCTGAGGGAAAAGACGAACAAGAGGGCTGCAATGCTTCAGTCTATTTCTGACCACAGACGGGCTCAGATACAGGAAAAAGAGCAGAAGGAAAAGGCCGAGCATCAGAGCAGTGTGGACTGGCTTCAGGCTCAGAAAGAGGCAGATGGGTTGTTCCTGACAAACCAAAAACTGAAGGCTCAGAAGATCAGAGAGGACGGAATCAAAGTAAATGAATTCAATGCCTCCATGGTAGCTGAAAAGCATGCCCACCTTCAACAGCTGAAGATTAAGAGTCCAGATCAGACTGCTGTGAGGGAGAAACATCTCCAGCAGTATGTTCAGTGTGATCTCCACAAGGCTGCAGAGAACCTGGGGAGCAAACACTGTCAGGAACACCAGAAGCTGCAGCTCAGCTACAAAGACACCATTAAGGTCGACCTGAGGCCAACACTTCTCCCACCCATTTCCACTGCATTCAAAGACACCTTAGCTGCAAATGATGCAACCAGAGGAGGGTTTGGTCCCAGTACCAGTTTGGAGGGGTCCGATTACCTCTCAGCAGATACCAGAGGGCCACTGCCCCGATTAAAACCTAAACCTCTGCACATTCAACAGATGCAGGATCGCAACAGACTGCAGCTCAAATATAGACCAGGGTGATGGACCTGCGACCGGCCTTCCTCCCCTCTACACCTGTCATGTCTAAACTCCAGCGGGCCTCTGCATTGCCACCAATCCCCGCTTCGCTCCCATCCAAAATTCATTCAAGCAGAGGTCCCAAAACGGTTCATTTGTAACGTCATTTAGGTTTATGAATTTAGGAAACTGGATGAAAACAGAGATATCTGTTTTTACAAAAAATCTGGACCAGCCTGATCTCCTTAAATCCTGTCCTGTCCTGCCCTGCCACATCACTTGGCTGCCCTTCACCAACATCCTACTTTTCTTTCCTCTTACTCTTCTCTCCCTTCCGGGGAAGTAGGACTTGGGGGGTATATACAGGACCCTCATGCAGGGAGGGGCCCATAGAGAATGCCTATATACAGGATCCAGAATTTTGTGCTACGCCCCTGCCCCCTTCATTTCAATTTTCTTCTTACTCTTCTCAAATTTCCTTTTTTTAGGACACCATGGGGGCATTAGTGGCTAGCACTGGTGCCCCACAGCCAGGTTCTGGTTCAGGCCAGACCTTCCTGTGAGGAGTTTGCATGTCCTCCACGTGTGTGTGTGGGTTTACTCCAGGTCCTCTGGTTTCCTCCCACAGTCCAAAGACATGCAGGTTAAGTTAATTGGAGACTCTAAATTGCCCGCAGCTGTGAATGTGAGCGTGAATGGTTGTCTGTCTCTATGTGTCAGCCCTGTGATTGACTGGCGACAAGTCCAGAGTGAACCCCGCCTCCCCTCCAGTGTCAGCTGGGATTGGCACCAGCCCCTCTCCAAGGATATGTGGTATAGATGGACGTGGATGGATGGATAAACAAACAATTGAACAATTTACAGTATACAATGAATAATAAATTCACATTTAATTAAAAACAACTGTTTTTGAGTGTTTTTAAATGAGTCATGTTAGTAAGTCTAACTAGTGTTGGATTTACTGGTGATTCCCATGTATGTAGCTTGTGTTTCTATCATGACTGAGACACTAAAACTCATTGCCACTGGTGAGAACTTGTGATACAACATTATGTTTTTGCACATATAGCCATTAAAGAGCAACTTGTAGGTTAAATTCTTTACTACATTTAAACTTAACCTTTACTGAAAATTAGCATTTGAAAAGTTAATGCACGGTCTAATATGTTTTACAAGACATAGTGTTTGGGAATTGGTGTTTATATCCCAGAGTTCCAAATATCTCCCAAAGGCTTCCGACCAATTATCAATGTTTTCAGCAGAGACATTGTTAGTTTGCAGTGGGTTGAAGAGCTCAGGCGTGGTAGGTGGTGGTGTGCTCAGATTTAACAGCTGTCAGTAAGAACATATAGTCAACAAAATCCGTTTTTGTTGTCGGATTTATTCATTTAACTTCACCTACTTTTACTCTTCACCATTTATCATCATGGTACGTTATTGTGTTTGTGCAGGTTGTACAATTTCAGCCGGTCAGGATGTTGAATCCACAGTTTTTTAAGAGGAGTAGGACAGATGCTAGCTAATTTTATTATTTCTTCTAATCCTTATCTCTTGGACACCTCATAATTATACATTTCTGGTCTGACATATGTGCATGAATGTACGTTTATAACCTTTTAAGTCCTATAACTAGTATTGGATCCATATTTCTTATTGTTCAACTTAACCACTCTCCCTTTGGTTCTCTTCCCTTGACACAGAAGTGAAACTCTCACAAAAGAAAAATAAATTTAGGTCAAAGATAAGACATGTACATTTTCTGTACTGGAATGTTTATTTTCTGTTAAAAATATAAATATATAAAACAAATTATATCTACTGAATCTATTGTTGCTCTTATGTTGATACAGTAATGTATTAATAGTGAACCGTAATAAATTATGGGATTTTTGGAGCTCAAAAGTGTAAAAATGTCATTCAATATAACTGTCCCAAGTAGAAAAACTAAAACAGAAAAAATGTAAAAAAAAAAAACTATTTAAAGAATGAACAAAAATATAACAAAAATTTAAATTAACACTTTTGACATAATGAACTGTTTTCATCAACATATAAAAGTATTTTTATGATATTGTTTAAAAAACACATTGCAATATGTGATATACTTTTGTCCCAAAACATGGATCTCATCAAATGTCGTTCAGTATAACGAAAGTTCAAATATATTTTGGACCACATCACATGCTGGTCATCATGTGACAGTCTGTGAGGACCCTGCGAAGACCCCTGATACCGCAACAAAGTTAGTAGATCACTCCTAAGTGTTTGATCATTTTACCTTTCGAAGGGATGACATTTGACTTGTCATTTTTCACATTTGATCAAATGAATGATGGTAACAGGGTTGACACCATGGTAACAGGTCTGACAAGAGGAACAGGGTTGACAGGACACACATTTTACAGTTCCATAATATAGTTCTATACAATGCATGTTTGACATAAAGTGCACATATGTTTTGCAATTAAAATACTTGATTGAGATTTAACATTTTGATATTAATTACCAACATATTAAAACCAATTCAGACATGTTATAATGTAGAAGTGTTACAATTTTAAGAGGACTCAGTAATCATGTATTTTAAAATTACATATTTAATTGTTTTTGGAGTAATTTCATTGCTGATTGTTTGACACAAAAGGCAACGGTTTCATGGAATGACCCAAAAACCAACTAACAGAAATGGCTTCAGCTAAAGAGACCCTTTAGGCCAAGGCTGCCAAAGAAGCCAAAGTGCGTTAATTCATCCATTTTCATACTCTTCCTCTGAAGAACATGATGCACCGCTGGCTAGCTGTTTTAAAACACAGCAGTCCACCTGTGGAGCCAGGTCTATGGTTCTGCAGAGACCACTTTGTAAAATCAGATTATGTGGAGGAGGGAGGATTTGATGAAAGTGGAAGATTTGTTCAAAAGTTTAAGTGAAGTTGTTTGTTCTTCTTTTAGAGAAACTGTACCATCCAGTCCGTTTAATACTGCCGCTGTAGCCGGCCGGGTTCACTGCAGCGTCATCTTGAGGGAGGAGTGTCAAATGTTGGAGAGGGTTTAGGCTGGAGATATACTTGCCTTTTAACTACACGTACACATAGACAAGGCTGCGTCGTGAACAGAATTGTTCACATACTTGCCAATGTACTTTGCGTGCACTCTCCTCCAATTTCAGACAAATAAAAGGTAAATTTCTCAGTCCAGATGAGGACCTGGAGGGACAAAGCCACTTAACTGGGATGCAGTTTGTCTTCATTTATACTGTAAAGGACAATTAATACTGATTTCAAATGAACAGCAGCAGATGGCTGCGCCTGATAGCCTTGCTATCTGCTGTTCTGACTGTGTAGACACCAGAAAGAAAACTCAACTGACTCGAAAGAAATACACTTTATTATAGCCCGAGCACAACATTTTTTTTTGTTTTTTAGAGCAGCAACAATAGCCTGCTGAAAGGAATAATCCCTCGTCCACAGGAGGGAACTTCAGTTAACTGAAAAGGTGCACAAAGTCAAATGTCACTAGCCAGATAGCATCGTATTTATTTATTTGTCTAGTTTTGTCATGTTTTGAGGTACTTTTGACTGTATTTATTGTTGTTGTGTATTTTCAAGCTGTAATGTGTAAGTACGTTTAATGAAATTCAAAAGAAAATGAAAAAAAGTGATGTCACAATGTGATGATGTCACAGCATTAAAAGAAAAAAAACAGAATTTAAGATTAAAGGCAGCAGAATGTGATGATGTCATCCGCTGCCTTTGATGGTGAACATGTATATATGGTCACACTCACAGCCAGTCTCACAACACAGCCGGACATCAACACATCGGGAACTCACGTAAGACACACAACACCTACACCCTAACATACACATAAAATAAGAAAGAAAAAAAAAACAGTAGAAATGGCTTCCGCTTTTGCTAAAGCAACCATTTCGTCCAAGACTGAATGGGTCAGAATTCATTCTGTATCACTTCAGCCAAAAAAAGCCAAAGTGTACAGCAGGCAGGCAGTAGTGGAGAGAAATGCTCCGCATCACAAACATAGATCAGAGGATAAACTCCTTAAGGCTCGGTGGCAGAAGATGCAGGAGCCTAAAACTACTGAGGGCCAGGCCACTGTTTACAATTCACTTGCTGCAAAGGAAGTGGGACATAAGAGACAGGACGAGCCTGTTCAGCAGTTTCAGCAGATTGACAGTGTCAGACCCTTCAGTGCAGTATCAAAAGCGCACCTAGACAGGGAGAATGAGGCTCTAATTCAACTGAAGAAGAGAAAACTAAAATTAGTGGAAGATGAGGACCAGAAGTATGAAGCAA
The DNA here is from genome assembly GCA_031216445.1 of Lateolabrax maculatus. Taxonomy (NCBI): domain Eukaryota; kingdom Metazoa; phylum Chordata; class Actinopteri; order Acropomatiformes; family Lateolabracidae; genus Lateolabrax; species Lateolabrax maculatus. The sequence continues at coordinate 3,594,355 of CM062216.1, forward strand.
TGATGCAGTCTCAACGGGAAAATGCTCTGAGACAGGAGCAGGAGAAGGCCCTTCAGAGAAATCTTCAAACTCTTTCTGTGGCTGAATACCAGTTAAGCCAAATGAAGGAAAGGGAACTGCTGAAAAAGGCAGAAGAACTGCAGGACAAGAAAGAGGGAGAAATTCTCCGGGGCCTTGACGAATTGCACGCACAGGAGCTGAGATGTCAGGCAGCGAGAAAAGATGAGTCAAAGAAAGCCATTTTGAGAAACCAACTGGAGGATATCTCCAGAAGCAAGCTCAACAGGCAGAGACAGGAACAAAAGCTTGGGACAGAGGAGCAGAAAGCCAAACTTGCTCAGTTTGAAAAAGAGAAAAAGCTCCTGCAAAGGCAAACTGAACAAGCAGAACGACTCAGAAAGCTCCAGATACCCAAAGAAATTGTTTGGGACACACTGGCAGCCTCAAAGAAGGAGAAGGCTACCACTACAGCTCTGAGGGAAGAAAGGAGATCAGTCAAGGATGTGGCTATGAGAGAGGCTGAACTGGCAAAGCAGCTGAGGGAAAAGACGAACAAGAGGGCTGCAATGCTTCAGTCTATTTCTGACCACAGACGGGCTCAGATACAGGAAAAAGAGCAGAAGGAAAAGGCTGAGCATCAGAGCAGTGTGGACTGGCTTCAGGCTCAGAAAGAGGCAGACAGGTTGTTCCTGACAAACCAAAAACTGAAGGCTCAGAAGATCAGAGAGGACGGAATCAAAGTAAATGAGTTCAATGCCTCCATGGTAGCTGAAAAGCATGCCCACCTTCAGCAGTTGAAGGTGAAGAGTCCAGATCAGACTGCTGTGAGGGAGAAACCCCTCCAGCAGTATGTTCAGTGTGATCTCCACAAGGCTGCAGAGAACCTGGGAAACAAACATTGTCAGGAACACCAGAAGCTGCAGCTAAGCTGCAAAGAGACCAGTAAGACTGAATGGGTCAGAATTCATTCTGTATCACTTCAGCCAAAAGAAGCCAAAGTGTACAGCAGGCAGGCAGTAGTGGAGAGAAATGCTCTGCATCACAAACATAGATCAGAGGATAAACTCCTTAAGGCTCGGTGGCAGAAGATGCAGGAGCCTAAAACTACTGAGGGCCAGGCCACTGTCTACAATTTGCTGGCTGCAAAGGAGGTGGAATATAAGAGACAGGATGAGCCTGTTCAGCAGTTTCAGCAGATTGACAGTGTCAGACCCTTCAGTGCAGTGTCAAAAGCGCACCTAGACAGGGAGAATGAGGCTCTGATTCAACTGAAGAAGAGAAAACAAAAAATGGCAGAAGATGAGGACCAGAAGTGTGAAGCAATGATGCAGTCTCGACGGGAAAATGCTCTGAGACAGGAGCAGGAGAAGGCCCTTCAGAGAAAGCTTGAAACCCTTTCTGTGGCCGAATATCGGTTAGGCCAAATGAAGGAAAGGGAACTGCTGAAAAAGGCCGATGGACTGCAGGACAAGAAAGATGGAGAAATACTCCGGGGCCTTAACAAAATGCACGCACAGGAGCTGAGACGTCAGGCAGAGAGAAAAGATGAGTCAAAGAAAGCCATTTTGAGAAACCAACTGGAGGATATCTCCAGAAGCAAGCTCAACAGGCAGAGACAGGAACAAAAGCTTGGGACAGAGGAGCAGAAAGCCAAACTTGCTCAGTTTGAAAAAGAGAAAAAGCTCCTGCAAAGGCAAACTGACCAAGCAGAACGACTCAGAAAGCTCCAGATACCCAAAGAAATTGTTTGGGACACGCTGGCAGCCTCAAAGAAGGAGAAGGCTATCACTACAGCTCTGAGGGAGGAAAGGAGATCAGTCAAGGATGTGGCTTCGAAAGAGACTGAACTGGCAAAGCAGCTGAGGGAAAAGACGAACAAGAGGGCTGCAATGCTTCAGTCTATTTCTGACCACAGACGGGCTCAGATACAGGAAAAAGAGCAGAAGGAAAAGGCCGAGCATCAGAGCAGTGTGGACTGGCTTCAGGCTCAGAAAGAGGCAGATGGGTTGTTCCTGACAAACCAAAAACTGAAGGCTCAGAAGATCAGAGAGGACAGAATCAAAGTAAATGAATTCAATGCCTCCATGGTAGCTGAAAAGCATGCCCACCTTCAACAGCTGAAGATTAAGAGTCCAGATCAGACTGCTGTGAGGGAGAAACATCTCCAGCAGTATGTTCAGTGTGATCTCCACAAGGCTGCAGAGAACCTGGGGAGCAAACACTGTCAGGAACACCAGAAGCTGCAGCTCAGCTACAAAGACACCATTAAGGTCGACCTGAGGCCAACACTTCTCCCACCCATTTCCACTGCATTCAAAGACACCTTAGCTGCAAATGATGCAACCAGAGGAGGGTTTGGTCCCAGTACCAGTTTGGAGGGGTCCGATTACCTCTCAGCAGATACCAGAGGGCCACTGCCCCGATTAAAACCTAAACCTCTGCACATTCAACAGATGCAGGATCGCAACAGACTGCAGCTCAAATATAGACCAGGGTGATGGACCTGCGACCGGCCTTCCTCCCCTCTACACCTGTCGTGTCTAAACTCCAGCGGGCCTCTGCATTGCCACCAATCCCCGCTTCGCTCCCATCCAAAATTCATTCAAGCAGAGGTCCCAAAACGGTTCATTTGTAACGTCATTTAGGTTTACGAATTTAGGAAACTGGATGAAAACAGAGATATCTGTTTTTACAAAAAATCTGGACCAGCCTGATCTCCTTAAATCCTGTCCTGTCCTGCCCTGCCACATCACTTGGCTGCCCTTCACCAACATCCTACTTTTCTTTCCTCCTACTCTTCTCTCCCTTCCGGGGAAGTAGGACTTGGGGGGTATATACAGGACCCTCATGCAGGGAGGGGCCCATAGAGAATGCCTATATACAGGATCCAGAATTTTGTGCTACGCCCCTGCCCCCTTCATTTCAATTTTCTTCTTACTCTTCTCAAATTTCCTTTTTTTAGGACACCATGGGGGCGTTAGTGGCTAGCACTGGTGCCCCACAGCCAGGTTCTGGTTCAGGCCAGACCTTCCTGTGAGGAGTTTGCATGTCCTCCACGTGTGTGTGTGGGTTTACTCCAGGTCCTCTGGTTTCCTCCCACAGTCCAAAGACATGCAGGTTAAGTTAATTGGAGACTCTAAATTGCCCATAGCTGTGAATGTGAGCGTGAATGGTTGTCTGTCTCTATGTGTCAGCCCTGTGATTGACTGGCGACAAGTCCAGAGTGAACCCCGCCTCCCCTCCAGTGTCAGCTGGGATTGGCACCAGCCCCTCTCCAAGGATATGTGGTATAGATGGACGTGGATGGATGGATAAACAAACAATTGAACAATTTACAGTATACAATGAATAATAAATTCACATTTAATTAAAAACAACTGTTTTTGAGTGTTTTTAAATGAGTCATGTTAGTAAGTCTAACTAGTGTTGGATTTACTGGTGATTCTCATGTATGTAGCTTGTGTTTCTATCATGACTGAGACACTAAAACTCATTGCCACTGGTGAGAACTTGTGATACAACATTATGTTTTTGCATATATAGCCATTAAAGAGCAACTTGTAGGTTAAATTCTTTACTACATTTAAACTTAACCTTTCCTGAAAATTAGCATTTGAAAAGTTAATGCACGGTCTAATATGTTTTACAAGACATAGTGTTTGGGAATTGGTGTTTATATCCCAGAGTTCCAAATATCTCCCAAAGGCTTCCGACCAATTATCAATGTTTACAGCAGAGACATTGTTAGTTTGCAGTGGGTTGAAGAGCTCAGGCGTGGTAGGTGGTGGTGTGCTCAGATTTAACAGCTGTCAGTAAGAACATATAGTCAACAAAATCCGTTTTTGTTGTCGGATTTATTCATTTAACTTCACTTACTTTTACTCTTCACCATTTATCATCATGGTACGTTATTGTGTTTGTGCAGGTTGTACAATTTCAGCCGGTCAGGATGTTGAATCCACAGTTTTTTAAGAGGAGTAGGACAGATGCTAGCTAATTTTATTATTTCTTCTAATCCTTATCTCTTGGACACCTCATAATTATACATTTCTGGTCTGACATATGTGCATGAATGTACGTTTATAACCTTTTAAGTCCTATAACTAGTATTGGATCCATATTTCTTATTGTTCAACTTAACCACTCTCCCTTTGGTTCTCTTCCCTTGACACAGAAGTGAAACTCTCACAAAAGAAAAATAAATTTAGGTCAAAGATAAGACATGTACATTTTCTGTACTGGAATGTTTATTTTCTGTTAAAAATATAAATATATAAAACAAATTATATCTACTGAATCTATTGTTGCTCTTATGTTGATACAGTAATGTATTAATAGTGAACCGTAATAAATTATGGGATTTTTGGAGCTCAAAAGTGTAAAAATGTCATTCAATATAACTGTCCCAAGTAGAAAAACTAAAACAGAAAAAATGTAAAAAAAAAAAAAAACTATTTAAAGAATGAACAAAAATAGAACAAAAATTTAAATTAACACTTTTGACATAATGAACTGTTTTCATCAACATATAAAAGTATTTTTATGATATTGTTTAAAAAACACATTGCAATATGTGATATACTTTTGTCCCAAAACATGGATCTCATCAAATGTCGTTCAGTATAACGAAAGTTCAAATATATTTTGGACCACATCACATGCTGGTCATCATGTGACAGTCTGTGAGGACCCTGCGAAGACCCCTGATACCGCAGCAAAGTTAGTAGATCACTCCTAAGTGTTTGATCATTTTACCTTTCGAAGGGATGACATTTGACTTGTCATTTTTCACATTTGATCAAATGAATGATGGTAACAGGGTTGACACCATGGTAACAGGTCTGACAAGAGGAACAGGGTTGACAGGACACACATTTTACAGTTCCATAATATAGTTCTATACAATGCATGTTTGACATAAAGTGCACATATGTTTTGCAATTAAAATACTTGATTGAGATTTAACATTTTGATATTAATTACCAACATATTAAAACCAATTCAGACATGTTATAATGTAGAAGTGTTACAATTTTAAGAGGACTCAGTAATCATGTATTTTAAAATTACATATTTAATTGTTTTTGGAGTAATTTCATTGCTGATTGTTTGACACAAAAGGCAACGGTTTCATGGAATGACCCAAAAACCAACTAACAGAAATGGCTTCAGCTAAAGAGACCCTTTAGGCCAAGGCTGCCAAAGAAGCCAAAGTGCGTTAATTCATCCATTTTCATACTCTTCCTCTGAAGAACATGATGCACCGCTGGCTAGCTGTTTTAAAACACAGCAGTCCACCTGTGGAGCCAGGTCTATGGTTCTGCAGAGACCACTTTGTAAAATCAGATTATGTGGAGGAGGGAGGATTTGATGAAAGTGGAAGATTTGTTCAAAAGTTTAAGTGAAGTTGTTTGTTCTTCTTTTAGAGAAACTGTACCATCCAGTCCGTTTAATACTGCCGCTGTAGCCGGCCGGGTTCACTGCAGCGTCATCTTGAGGGAGGAGTGTCAAATGTTGGAGAGGGTTTAGGCTGGAGATATACTTGCCTTTTAACTACACGTACACATAGACAAGGCTGCGTCGTGAACAGAATTGTTCACATACTTGCCAATGTACTTTGCGTGCACTCTCCTCCAATTTCAGACAAATAAAAGGTAAATTTCTCAGTCCAGATGAGGACCTGGAGGGACAAAGCCACTTAACTGGGATGCAGTTTGTCTTCATTTATACTGTAAAGGACAATTAATACTGATTTCAAATGAACAGCAGCAGATGGCTGCGCCTGATAGCCTTGCTATCTGCTGTTCTGACTGTGTAGACACCAGAAAGAAAACTCAACTGACTCGAAAGAAATACACTTTCTTATAGCCCGAGCACAACATTTTTTTTTGTTTTTTAGAGCAGCAACAATAGCCTGCTGAAAGGAATAATCCCTCGTCCACAGGAGGGAACTTCAGTTAACTGAAAAGGTGCACAAAGTCAAATGTCACTAGCCAGATAGCATCGTATTTATTTATTTGTCTAGTTTTGTCATGTTTTGAGGTACTTTTGACTGTATTTATTGTTGTTGTGTATTTTCAAGCTGTAATGTGTAAGTACGTTTAATGAAATTCAAAAGAAAATGAAAAAAAGTGATGTCACAATGTGATGATGTCACAGCATTAAAAGAAAAAAAACAGAATTTAAGATTAAAGGCAGCAGAATGTGATGATGTCATCCGCTGCCTTTGATGGTGAACATGTATATATGGTCACACTCACAGCCAGTCTCACAACACAGCCGGACATCAACACATCGGGAACTCACGTAAGACACACAACACCTACACCCTAACATACACATAAAATAAGAAAGAAAAAAAAAACAGTAGAAATGGCTTCCGCTTTTGCTAAAGCAACCATTTCGTCCAAGACTGAATGGGTCAGAATTCATTCTGTATCACTTCAGCCAAAAAAAGCCAAAGTGTACAGCAGGCAGGCAGTAGTGGAGAGAAATGCTCCGCATCACAAACATAGATCAGAGGATAAACTCCTTAAGGCTCGGTGGCAGAAGATGCAGGAGCCTAAAACTACTGAGGGCCAGGCCACTGTTTACAATTCACTTGCTGCAAAGGAAGTGGGACATAAGAGACAGGACGAGCCTGTTCAGCAGTTTCAGCAGATTGACAGTGTCAGACCCTTCAGTGCAGTATCAAAAGCGCACCTAGACAGGGAGAATGAGGCTCTAATTCAACTGAAGAAGAGAAAACTAAAATTAGTGGAAGATGAGGACCAGAAGTATGAAGCAATGATGCAGTCTCAACGGGAAAATGCTCTGAGACAGGAGCAGGAGAAGGCCCTTCAGAGAAATCTTCAAACTCTTTCTGTGGCTGAATACCAGTTAAGCCAAATGAAGGAAAGGGAACTGCTGAAAAAGGCAGAAGAACTGCAGGACAAGAAAGAGGGAGAAATTCTCCGGGGCCTTGACGAATTGCACGCACAGGAGCTGAGATATCAGGCAGCGAGAAAAGATGAGTCAAAGAAAGCCATTTTGAGAAACCAACTGGAGGATATCTCCAGAAGCAAGCTCAACAGGCAGAGACAGGAACAAAAGCTTGGGACAGAGGAGCAGAAAGCCAAACTTGCTCAGTTTGAAAAAGAGAAAAAGCTCCTGCAAAGGCAAACTGAACAAGCAGAACGACTCAGAAAGCTCCAGATACCCAAAGAAATTGTTTGGGACACACTGGCAGCCTCAAAGAAGGAGAAGGCTACCACTACAGCTCTGAGGGAAGAAAGGAGATCAGTCAAGGATGTGGCTATGAGAGAGGCTGAACTGGCAAAGCAGCTGAGGGAAAAGACGAACAAGAGGGCTGCAATGCTTCAGTCTATTTCTGACCACAGACGGGCTCAGATACAGGAAAAAGAGCAGAAGGAAAAGGCTGAGCATCAGAGCAGTGTGGACTGGCTTCAGGCTCAGAAAGAGGCAGACAGGTTGTTCCTGACAAACCAAAAACTGAAGGCTCAGAAGATCAGAGAGGACGGAATCAAAGTAAATGAGTTCAATGCCTCCCTGGTAGCTGAAAAGCATGCCCACCTTCAGCAGTTGAAGGTGAAGAGTCCAGATCAGACTGCTGTGAGGGAGAAACCCCTCCAGCAGTATGTTCAGTGTGATCTCCACAAGGCTGCAGAGAACCTGGGAAACAAACATTGTCAGGAACACCAGAAGCTGCAGCTAAGCTGCAAAGAGACCAGTAAGACTGAATGGGTCAGAATTCATTCTGTATCACTTCAGCCAAAAGAAGCCAAAGTGTACAGCAGGCAGGCAGTAGTGGAGAGAAATGCTCTGCATCACAAACATAGATCAGAGGATAAACTCCTTAAGGCTCGGTGGCAGAAGATGCAGGAGCCTAAAACTACTGAGGGCCAGGCCACTGTCTACAATTTGCTGGCTGCAAAGGAGGTGGAATATAAGAGACAGGATGAGCCTGTTCAGCAGTTTCAGCAGATTGACAGTGTCAGACCCTTCAGTGCAGTGTCAAAAGCGCACCTAGACAGGGAGAATGAGGCTCTGATTCAACTGAAGAAGAGAAAACAAAAAATGGCAGAAGATGAGGACCAGAAGTGTGAAGCAATGATGCAGTCTCGACGGGAAAATGCTCTGAGACAGGAGCAGGAGAAGGCCCTTCAGAGAAAGCTTGAAACCCTTTCTGTGGCCGAATATCGGTTAAGCCAAATGAAGGAAAGGGAACTGCTGAAAAAGGCCGATGGACTGCAGGACAAGAAAGATGGAGAAATACTCCGGGGCCTTAACAAAATGCACGCACAGGAGCTGAGACGTCAGGCAGAGAGAAAAGATGAGTCAAAGAAAGCCATTTTGAGAAACCAACTGGAGGATATCTCCAGAAGCAAGCTCAACAGGCAGAGACAGGAACAAAAGCTTGGGACAGAGGAGCAGAAAGCCAAACTTGCTCAGTTTGAAAAAGAGAAAAAGCTCCTGCAAAGGCAAACTGACCAAGCAGAACGACTCAGAAAGCTCCAGATACCCAAAGAAATTGTTTGGGACACGCTGGCAGCCTCAAAGAAGGAGAAGGCTATCACTACAGCTCTGAGGGAGGAAAGGAGATCAGTCAAGGATGTGGCTTCGAAAGAGACTGAACTGGCAAAGCAGCTGAGGGAAAAGACGAACAAGAGGGCTGCAATGCTTCAGTCTATTTCTGACCACAGACGGGCTCAGATACAGGAAAAAGAGCAGAAGGAAAAGGCCGAGCATCAGAGCAGTGTGGACTGGCTTCAGGCTCAGAAAGAGGCAGATGGGTTGTTCCTGACAAACCAAAAACTGAAGGCTCAGAAGATCAGAGAGGACGGAATCAAAGTAAATGAATTCAATGCCTCCATGGTAGCTGAAAAGCATGCCCACCTTCAACAGCTGAAGATTAAGAGTCCAGATCAGACTGCTGTGAGGGAGAAACATCTCCAGCAGTATGTTCAGTGTGATCTCCACAAGGCTGCAGAGAACCTGGGGAGCAAACACTGTCAGGAACACCAGAAGCTGCAGCTCAGCTACAAAGACACCATTAAGGTCGACCTGAGGCCAACACTTCTCCCACCCATTTCCACTGCATTCAAAGACACCTTAGCTGCAAATGATGCAACCAGAGGAGGGTTTGGTCCCAGTACCAGTTTGGAGGGGTCCGATTACCTCTCAGCAGATACCAGAGGGCCACTGCCCCGATTAAAACCTAAACCTCTGCACATTCAACAGATGCAGGATCGCAACAGACTGCAGCTCAAATATAGACCAGGGTGATGGACCTGCGACCGGCCTTCCTCCCCTCTACACCTGTCATGTCTAAACTCCAGCGGGCCTCTGCATTGCCACCAATCCCCGCTTCGCTCCCATCCAAAATTCATTCAAGCAGAGGTCCCAAAACGGTTCATTTGTAACGTCATTTAGGTTTATGAATTTAGGAAACTGGATGAAAACAGAGATATCTGTTTTTACAAAAAATCTGGACCAGCCTGATCTCCTTAAATCCTGTCCTGTCCTGCCCTGCCACATCACTTGGCTGCCCTTCACCAACATCCTACTTTTCTTTCCTCTTACTCTTCTCTCCCTTCCGGGGAAGTAGGACTTGGGGGGTATATACAGGACCCTCATGCAGGGAGGGGCCCATAGAGAATGCCTATATACAGGATCCAGAATTTTGTGCTACGCCCCTGCCCCCTTCATTTCAATTTTCTTCTTACTCTTCTCAAATTTCCTTTTTTTAGGACACCATGGGGGCATTAGTGGCTAGCACTGGTGTCCCACAGCCAGGTTCTGGTTCAGGCCAGACCTTCCTGTGAGGAGTTTGCATGTCCTCCACGTGTGTGTGTGGGTTTACTCCAGGTCCTCTGGTTTCCTCCCACAGTCCAAAGACATGCAGGTTAAGTTAATTGGAGACTCTAAATTGCCCGCAGCTGTGAATGTGAGCGTGAATGGTTGTCTGTCTCTATGTGTCAGCCCTGTGATTGACTGGCGACAAGTCCAGAGTGAACCCCGCCTCCCCTCCAGTGTCAGCTGGGATTGGCACCAGCCCCTCTCCAAGGATATGTGGTATAGATGGACGTGGATGGATGGATAAACAAACAATTGAACAATTTACAGTATACAATGAATAATAAATTCACATTTAATTAAAAACAACTGTTTTTGAGTGTTTTTAAATGAGTCATGTTAGTAAGTCTAACTAGTGTTGGATTTACTGGTGATTCCCATGTATGTAGCTTGTGTTTCTATCATGACTGAGACACTAAAACTCATTGCCACTGGTGAGAACTTGTGATACAACATTATGTTTTTGCACATATAGCCATTAAAGAGCAACTTGTAGGTTAAATTCTTTACTACATTTAAACTTAACCTTTCCTGAAAATTAGCATTTGAAAAGTTAATGCACGGTCTAATATGTTTTACAAGACATAGTGTTTGGGAATTGGTGTTTATATCCCAGAGTTCCAAATATCTCCCAAAGGCTTCCGACCAATTATCAATGTTTACAGCAGAGACATTGTTAGTTTGCAGTGGGTTGAAGAGCTCAGGCGTGGTAGGTGGTGGTGTGCTCAGATTTAACAGCTGTCAGTAAGAACATATAGTCAACAAAATCCGTTTTTGTTGTCGGATTTATTCATTTAACTTCACCTACTTTTACTCTTCACCATTTATCATCATGGTACGTTATTGTGTTTGTGCAGGTTGTACAATTTCAGCCGGTCAGTGTGAGGGAAATCTTAGAGCTGGTTCACTCTAACAAGAAGTTTCAGGAGACCGGGATGTCTTACACAGGAATATTTATTGAAGCTCGATCGAGGAGAAAAGGGAAACACCACGTGTGAATCACAGCGTACTGCTACCCAAATCTGAAGATGGTGTCCTGAAGCTCAGTATTTAACCTTCCCCAGAACTGATAAGTTCCGCTATATCCAAATATGGTTATTCCTAACTCAGTCTGTCATGTGTGAGGACTCTATTGGATATCAGATCCAAACAGGGAAAGACGTCAACCATTGCTGTCCTAGCAACAGCATAGCCTCTCTACAGTCTCTCTTATCCAGCGTCAACAACCAGGCACCAGCCTGTTGTGTCTAACACTGAAAACAGAAGATATCTAGCAGACCTTGGTCTACCAGATGCCAGAGCCAACTCGGCCTTGTCTGGCACACAGAATGAGACAGGCGAACAGAGACAGACAGTTGACCTGACCTGTGAAGCACTGTCTTAAGTTACCTTTAACCTACAAGAGGGAAGTTTAACATACAAGAAGGAAAATTCCTTCACAGTTCCCCCCTTTTTGATCGTAAGATCAACACTACCTACCATTATTCTTACCATTACCTTAAGAACAAATCAGGAACACCTTCAGAGTTGAATCGCACTCGCTTACAATAACAATATTGAAAGTTCAATAGAACAAGTAAACATTTGAATACAAATCATACATGGACCATCAACCAACAACAATCTTCTTTTTTCAAGAGTGTCATATAGAGAAACCAATCAGATTAAAGTTTACTAACTCTTACTGTGCATGCAAATACTGTATAAACTAATTCTTATTGTATCCAAAACATTCAAACGTAAGGATTATCCTTACTGATTTTCAATGACTTACACATTACACGTTACAGAGTAAAACATTTGTCATTCTCTACTTTCCCCCATACATGATCATTAACTCATATGTCTACAGAACATTATGAATGTAAATCAAACCTACTTTAAAACCTTAGTGTAACCTTAAGGTAAAACTAGAAACTTGGATCACTTTCAACAAGCCACAGATTTTTTCTAATCTTTAATACAGTAAAGGGCAAACTCAATGCATATTTTGCATTTGTAACTCCATAGTAAATATTATTAAGTCGAATAGAAACACTCTGTAATTACTTAACGCATTATGAGATCAACACTACCCCAAAACATTTCTCTTCATAGGAGCTATGAGCTCCACTCTATACAGCCCAACAGAGGCCTCTCTGAAGAACACTCTCAAGTTATTAAAGATCTCTGAAACACTGTGAAGTGCTTTAAGATCTCCGACAGAGGTCACAGGTGTCATGCACCTACAAACAATAGGCCAAAATCCCACATTTATATGTTGACAAAATGGAACAATCTAAGATCCAAATCAATTTAAAATTGTGAAGGCTCATTTTAAAATTGATTATAGAACATAGCAAAATAATCAGTTAGTCATTCTTTGACTCACTTATAGGGTATCAAAATAAAACGAAACACTCAAATCTAAACCCATAAAATATCTGCGACAGATTCACATTTCAACTCTTTACCTAGATATGTAGATGGTTTAGTGATTGTGACTCTCATCATAGCACAATATATGACGTGATTACAGTAACTCAGAACACTTTAAAGAAATACAAGATATTAAATTAGAGTCCTTACTTTTCCAATTTACATTTTAAAACTGTGAGCTCGTTTAATTTATTGGTATACATTCTTCTTACCATGCTGGTCACTATCTATGATTTAAGAAAATCAATCTCTGGTGACTTCACTCATTAAAGATTATGGATACCTCAAACCCAAAACAATAAAATGTATAGAATAAATAAATGTAATGTATGGCAAATGCTCTCTAGTCGAAACAATGTACAACCTTTCACTCCTTTGTGCAGACCTTCCGTTGAGGTCTGGCGCTTTTAACCTTCACACCCAGAGGAAAATACCAAACAGAAATTATTTAAATTATAACAATCAATGATACGTGGAAATACAATACATAAAACATTACAGTTCAGATTACTTATTAGAATGAAAGGTATTCTTCTTCCTCTCTTTACCCTTTACCTGCACCCTGGCTGTGTTATCACAACAGCCCTCTGGTTTTCACTGTCAGAATCAGAATCATCTGAGTAACAGGATGTTATACGAGGAAAGGATGAAATGTTGTTAAGAGGAATCTCAACTCTTTCAGACTTTACATTGTTTTTAACCTTAATGTTAACAGATTTTTTCAGCACTGCCTTTCACTATGGCAGAGATACAGGTACAAACTATTAGCAGTATAATCACACTTGTTACTAACATAAGGATGAAATGATTAAGTACATTTACTTAACGCAATTCTGCTACGCCTTGTATCGGCCTGGATTAAATCAGCTACAGTGTATCATGTTAATACTTTTCATAGATGGAAGAAGAAGTTACTTTCATTTTGGCACTTCAAGACAACTATGAGTTCCTACATTTTCAACTTCGTCTGTGCGTAAGCTCTGTAGGTTCAGATCAGATTCAATGTAAAAACATATTGAATCTTCCATTATCCGTGAACATCTAGCACCTGGAAGGTATTGAAAAATCCTTAATTTATCTCAGGTTCCTACAGGGATAGTACAGTTATCGGTTCTACATTTGTAGAGGTCAGAGGCAAGATATCTGCCCCGGAATGGACTCAACTCAAACATCTACCTTTAGCATAGGAGCAACACTTTTATTTCACAATTACCTGGTCCTGTAATTGATGATCAGTTAGTCTATTCAAAGTTATTTCAATCATATGTCGAAAGGAACCTCTGGATTAAGTGAAAACTCAGTAAACACCAAAGATATTGACACCTGGAGGTCAATCATATTGATTAACCTATGACATCACAAAATTCTTTATTTCTTTCTGTGATTCTGAAAGTAGAGATGAGTGGTCACCTAGAAAATAACAATCGTGGTTAGTTTCATAAAGTGGATTACCAAAATCATACCAGTCAAACCTTTCTCAATTTTCTTAAGTATTGTAAAGCACTTTGAGTGGTCAATAGACTAGAAAAGCGTTATAAAATGCAGTCCATTTACCATTTAGCGAATGGAACTGGATTTAGCATTGGCAAATGGGATTAAGATAGTGATTGTTAACATACCCAACAATTAATTCAATTACTTCCATGCACATAGTCCATCATTATGCTGATGTTGTTTATTGCTATTCTAGGTTACTAAACGTTGTTTGTTGTTTTGTTCTGTATTGATGCTTCCGTCTTAGTTGCTATCGTGTTTATGGATAAAAAGTAAGGTAGCATGGATGAACTCATCATCTTCCTCATGCTCAATGACTTTACAACTTTTTAACTCACCATGAACCCTTTGATAATTAACTTTCCATAGTTTACAATCATGGTATCATTTCAATTGCTTTTAAGTGAAACACCATAGTCCTGTAGTTCCACAATGGGTTAGCAGGAGTGTACCTCACTCTCATTAAACTTGGCAAAAAGCTCTCAACCAAGCTTGTATCATGTGTTGCCTGCAACCATTTACCTGTAGAATAGAATAGTAGATATGCAACATAACAGTCATTCATCATACATCTGTCAGTATAACAATGGGGTCCATCTCTTTCGTCCGGATGAGAGCTGGGAGAACATGTCTTCTCATACTTTCTCACCATAACATTGTCTTTCTTCTTAGTTTGTTCGTTAGAACAGTCCAGTAGGTCTTTTCTTTGTATGTTTGTGTGGTGCGAAGTCTTACTTCGCTGCTAAGCACTGAGGTGCTCGTCGATTATTTTCCATTTGCGTTCAATTGACTCAGAACACATTGGCCAAAGCGCTCACTCATTTTCTGGATCACCTTGCACGGTTCTCAGCCTGGGCCCGCTTAGCAGAAGAAGAGGAAGAATCACCCTTTCACTCGCCATGGCTTTTCACGTCGCTAGCCGTTTGGGAAGCCGATCTGCACCTTGAAGCATGGTTCCATTCTCCTCTGCCCTCGACCTTAAGCGCGGTCCTGGTATCAGCAGCACCTGGAACAGACATTTCCACCTAGGACACAAAGATACCTCATCCAAAGATTTGATTAGTACCAACTCACCCACCTGAAACAGATGAATAGGCTCCACTGATAGTTCTTTATTGGAGTTAGTTTAAAACATACAAATGAAACTTTCTTAACATTTCTGTTAGTCTTTTAACATATTCCTATGCTCATCAGTCCACAGCAGAGTAGCTTTGTACATTTTATTAGATCATTCCTTTCAGTTAAAAGTTTATTATGACTTTTTCCCCTTTTAGTTATTTTGCAGTCACTCTGAGATTCTCCTAGACGTGAGATTCTCTTAGTTCATTGATATTATTCATTATTTTATTTATCAAGTTTCTTAACAGTGGTTTCCAATATTGTATCCTCTTCCAATGGGAATGCTGTTTCACACCATCTCCCCCCCACGCTCCCACAAGCAGTCTCTTCTCATCCCGGGAGTCGATTACGAGCAATCCTTGGGGGAGGTAGACTTCTGGATTTTGGGCGAACCCTCACCAGCTGCGCGCTGATCAACTTGTGTAGCAGGTGGACGGAGGACAGGATGAGTTAGGATCCCAGGAACAAACCCAGATTGTCATGGCAATTCTGCAATACCACTCTAACAAAGAGGAACGAGATAAAGATCTCTTTACAATATTGTCACACTTTTCACTTCAGAGTATCATTGGCTCAATTGCATCAATCTAAAATTGACATTTTAGCCCTGTTGTCATTATTGTTTCGGCAATCTCTCATTCATAGTTCATTAAAGTCCTAGTATTGTTACTAGACTCTTTGATATCTTTGCCACTAACTCTGTCACTGTTTATTCCCTGAAAAGTTTATTCTCCCACTCGTCATGCTTCAATCATCTTTGAAAGAAGTAAAAGTTGAAGAAGTAAGCATTTTATTCCTTTAATAAATTATCCACTATAGTGTATGGAGGTTTATTATAGTTATTCATTTACCTATTTTTCTTTCAAACAACTTTTATTGTTATTTTTTCTAAACTATTGCTTTATCCTCCTTTATCCCCCCTTTTTCTACATGTGTGAGGCCGTGTGAAACTTAGGCTAACACATCAAAGAAAAACTTAGAGATGAGTTAAGCACAACTTTTTTTAATTGCATTTAATGCTAAAGCATTACCTTTAAGATATTTCTCATTTATTAATGTAATCAGTGTCACCTGTGGTGCAGCGCTTTTTTTCTCTTTTTTTTTTTTTTTCTTTAATATGCAATTGTAAAGACAAGAAATTACTTCAAAAGTGTGATATAAGAGCTGAGTGTTGGTTTGGTTTACTAGACAATATCATACAACCAAATTCATGGGTGACACCAAAATATCTTGAATCGATGTACATGGTGGCAGTTTGGTTCTCAGCTAGTTCAAGGTTCAAGTTTATTGTCATATACTTGATAACAATGAAACTTCATTATCAGTAATGAAATTGTTGGCCTCGGAGCCAACTCAACGTTACATAAAGATTAGTAAAGTACAGTAAAAAGAATAACATTCATACCCATCTTAAATAGTTGTGGGGCAAACACCCTAATGTAATGCCAAGAGTTAAGACCAAGACAGATATGCTATGCAGTACTAATATAGATTGAAACGGCTAGTAGAAGATAATGTAATCAGTAGACATCCTTCTTCTTAAAGTGTTTTAAGCATAGATGACCAATCACTGTGGTATGTGTATGCCATTTAAATAAAGTGTACTTATCATAATTATTCTCAAAATAATAATTATTATTTGTTACGCTGCTGTAATAATGCTTAAATACAGGCATGTGTTATTGCCTACAACCTAGCTCATTAACCAGAATGTTCAAGGAGGCAAAGTATGTGCCTCCACTACACTGGTTTCAGTAGTAACCGCATAGCCTGAAAAATAGTCTCATTGCTGAATCTTCACAAAAGAAACTAATCAGCATTAGTAGGGTTTCCTTCAAATCTGGCCTAGGTGATCTAACAGTATCAACTAGCGTTTCACAGTCGTATAATTATCTTTTGCACTTATCTTACGTCAATCAATGTGACTAATATAGCTGGATGTAAAGGCGTGCTCTTTGAACAAAGATGTCAGCATTAAACAGATTGGTCACATTGTAACCGGATTTGGAGTCACTGTCTTGTGTTGGTGGCGGAAGTGTTCTGATGTTTAAAATATCATGAAATCAAAACCCCACAAGAGCCCATGTCAATGAGGGTGATTTCCCATCCAGAATAGCTTTAGCTGTAATAGTTCATAAGTATCCTGACATCTCCTGAATTACAGGAGGCAGCTTAGAAAAATAGAAAGCCATCAGGCAATAATGAGAGCCATGTGTGTGAACCAAGATTCCCATGATGAAGCTGTCTTTTTTTTTGTACATGTAAACAAAAGGCAGTTCATTTTCTGGCACGCCCAAAGCTGATGCTGATGTGAGAGCCGTCTTCAGTCTCTGAATGCTGATGTCATGTTATCAGTTCATTGAAGAGTTCAGGTGCAGAGTTCAGAGTGGCAGCACAAAGCGACAAAGTTCATTGCAGAGTACCCATGAGTCCTGTACTTGCAGTAACTGGTCATGCCTAAGAAGGAACACATCTTCTTTCATGTGTGGAGGAGGCACTGCGGACCGCAGCAAAACTCTGTCTGTTGAGAGGAGCTGACCATTATCCAAAATGTGCTCCAGTTAGGTGACCTTGCTGACAGCTTAGCAAGCGATGTCACCTCTTTCCGCCAAACATTTCAGGAGGAGAATAGAGTCTGTTTACATGCTTTCTCAAAAGCGACATGCTTCCACCAGGTCAACAAGGCCATCAAGGTCTCTCTTTATCTCTGATGCCTATATTGTAGGTGAGTCAGAATTAATTCTGACAATCAGAAAAAAATACTGAACACAAATGCACCACTATGTATAATTTAAACTCATGAGGTAATGAGACCAAATTAGAATTGACATCAGTCAAAATTGGAACAATTGCATTAACAGCTTTTCAAATCTTGAACAAAGCGCCATTCTCCAGGTTTGTTAGCTTTAAGGATATAAATGTAGGTGGTTTTCTGGCTAGAGGCAGGTGTTAGAACACCTTGCTCTAGTAAAGAGTCAATAAAAGGTTAAATGCCTTTAATTTGTCTCTTGAAGTAGGTGATGTTACTTAATGCGCGGCAAAACTACATTCAGTTCCAAAATCTATTTATGTTGAAGAGATTAAGTTACAAATTCACTACAGTTTCAAACAAAGTCCATAATAAACTCTTAAGAGACGCAACAGTTTTAATTTAAGAGTACATGAAAAATGTTCAAATTAAGTTTGAATCTTCTCTGATGCATGCAGAACTAACAATCGCTCTGTGTCTGAAATGGAATGTAAACAACCCAAAGAAGCAGCAAGGGATGTGTGTTCCTGTGTGTGTGCTATCAGACTGTCTAAGCTCCACATCACAAGGTTAACAGTGTGTGGGACCGACTGAAAAACAACAAAATGTTACTGCATAGCAAAATAGAGCAGCGCCAGGTGCAGCCAGAGCTGGTGCTGTTTGAGCCAAAGTTTGACCCTGACACAAAGTGAACAAAGACGACAGCAGATTATATTCAACTTATATTCAAATCCATTTAATTACTTAAAATTACTTTAAACAATTTCATTAGGAATCTCTACATATAAACAATTAAGAAATTATCTAAAATTCAACAATAAAAGCACACAAAGCATCTCTGCTAATACAAACTCACTGAAGAACTTAAGAATGACCATAACAGCTAAATCGAACTGAGATTTGCTATCAGTCTGGCCTCTCTTTTTCTTAAATATTTAACTGCAACAGTGTGAACACATGTCACAGTCTTCCTCCTGTATAAAACCATTGTAGCTCTGAGACAACAGCACAGTCATAGCTGTTAAAACTGGTTTTGGCTTTTTCCAAAACTATCTCAGCATCTTTTTCAAAATTAAATTCACAGCAAAAATGATAAATGAGCAAAATGAGAAACGCTACATTTAGCTTCCTTTTTAACTGAATGGAGTCAGCTTGACCGTGATGAAAACTTTACCAACTGCAGGAAGAACAATATACTGTCAACCAACATTGCAACTCAGGTGAATTTGACACTTTTATTTTTGTAGCTTGCAACACAGAAGTAGTACTGATTCCTGTCTGACACTACTACTTTTTAGTTTTATGATTTCTGTACGGATCTAACATGGTATGAGAGGAGCTTGGTACTGTGGCATAGTCATTGGATTCTGTACCCAATGAATAAGCATTAAGGAAACACATGATTCCATCCTTCTTGTCTATGTTTTACCTCTTATCTACCATTCATGCAGGCATGCATAAGGAAAACTTAGCTTATAGTGTGATGTGGAATCTTTGTGATTCTGTGATTGCCTCTGCTTGCTCATTAATGACAGATTTACCTCCTTTCTTTACATCTTATTTTTAATTCATCTGTAAATTAGGGTCCAGGCAGCTCCCAGCTGCCCCCGATCTCCCATTGTTATTATATTATTCAGAGGAAATATACCCTCTTATGCATAAAATAAACAACTTTGCACATAGGTCCAGTCATGTGCCAATCTTCCTCCCACATTTTCTCTCAATTGACACCAAACTTGATACGCTTCATCTTCAGACTGTCGTCCACAAACGATCCAGTCAGATTTCTGAATTATTAAGAATTTAGCCCGCGGTGCATCAAAATTGCTACTGTAAATTCCCACTGAATAAATCTCCAACGTTTACTATTCAGACACTAGTCTAAAATCCGCATTTTTATGCTCTACAGCTGTTATTGCCACTCTGGTGATTGTCTAAGTCATTTTATGACTCCATCTATAGTTTCTCACTTGGTATACCTACCAAGCTCAGCAAGCTCATGACTTGCCCGTAGTGACTAAGGTTGTGAGACCACCATGTTTATGCAGCGTTTTACATCTTACATCTGCACCTACTCAGGCATTGTGCTGTGTGAAATACATGTTTGAGGTTTAACGGTAAGACAGTTCAGCTGATGAACTGTCATTATTTCTCATTCATTTTCCTCCTCAAGATGTGCGTCCTGGACTCACTGCACAGCAACTGTAACTTTTATGTAACTTTTGATTATCTCTTTTTTTACGTTTTACGTAAATTAACTACGGATATCTTTTTTTTTTCTTTTTTTTTTTTTTTCCTAGCCTCTGCTCTGGACTGATTATTGATCATAATTACAGCATGCACACTATAGCATTAAACATTTAATACATCAATATATTTCCATTAACATATTTCCCATGCATTTCAATAAAACACTGCTGCAGCATCAGAGTCTCCATACTTATGTTATTTACTTATTGTACTTCAGAGGGGTGATTGAGATTGAGTGCAACCCCGAAAGTTAACACCTTGTGTAAACAATAATATTCGGCCTCTGTGCCAGCAGCAAAACAGAGCCTCTCATTTCCCGACGGACACAGACTCACCACAGGTCTTGATTAACCGAAATAAACCCCTTTGTGCTTACCACGGAACGTCTTCCCACGGGCTTAACCTCACTGTGGGTCTTATCTGTGTCGGGCACAACCATTAGTTGCCCCGGAAGAAAACCACAATTTTGTGGTGCTGTGGAGTAAATTCCTTGCCACAGTCTTTTCTCTCTAAATCCACCTCCTACTACAAACTATCACATTTTAGTTTTGTAGTGCTGTGGGGCAACCTCCCTGCACAGTCTTTCTGAAGTACACCAATTTTAGCTCAATTGATTTCTGCATTTTCTGCTTTTTTCAAAATTTGTCAATTTTGGCTTAAGCCCCCACTGAGAGAGGGGAGACTATTTGTCCTCAGACCCTGAACTCTCTTTTTAGGCAGGCATTGCATATTCATATTAAAATGCAGAAAATACACATAGATTCTTTATGATTCCGTCAAACACAGACATGGTAAGGCAAAATAAAGAAATGCACTTACCAGTCTTTGTTGTATTGGAATCCTGTTCGTGACGCCAATTGTGAGGGAAATCTTAGAGCTGGTTCACTCTAACAAGAAGTTTCAGGAGACCGGGATGTCTTACACAGGAATATTTATTGAAGCTCGATCGAGGAGAAAAGGGAAACACCACGTGTGAATCACAGCGTACTGCTACCCAAATCTGAAGATGGTGTCCTGAAGCTCAGTATTTAACCTTCCCCAGAACTGATAAGTTCCGCTATATCCAAATATGGTTATTCCTAACTCAGTCTGTCATGTGTGAGGACTCTATTGGATATCAGATCCAAACAGGGAAAGACGTCAACCATTGCTGTCCTAGCAACAGCATAGCCTCTCTACAGTCTCTCTTATCCAGCGTCAACAACCAGGCACCAGCCTGTTGTGTCTAACACTGAAAACAGAAGATATCTAGCAGACCTTGGTCTACCAGATGCCAGAGCCAACTCGGCCTTGTCTGGCACACAGAATGAGACAGGCGAACAGAGACAGACAGTTGACCTGACCTGTGAAGCACTGTCTTAAGTTACCTTTAACCTACAAGAGGGAAGTTTAACATACAAGAAGGAAAATTCCTTCACAGTCAGGATGTTGAATCCACAGTTTTTTAAGAGGAGTAGGACAGATGCTAGCTAATTTTATTATTTCTTCTAATCCTTATCTCTTGGACACCTCATAATTATACATTTCTGGTCTGACATATGTGCATGAATGTACGTTTATAACCTTTTAAGTCCTATAACTAGTATTGGATCCATATTTCTTATTGTTCAACTTAACCACTCTCCCTTTGGTTCTCTTCCCTTGACACAGAAGTGAAACTCTCACAAAAGAAAAATAAATTTAGGTCAAAGATAAGACATGTACATTTTCTGTACTGGAATGTTTATTTTCTGTTAAAAATATAAATATATAAAACAAATTATATCTACTGAATCTATTGTTGCTCTTATGTTGATACAGTAATGTATTAATAGTGAACCGTAATAAATTATGGGATTTTTGGAGCTCAAAAGTGTAAAAATGTCATTCAATATAACTGTCCCAAGTAGAAAAACTAAAACAGAAAAAAATTAAAAAAAAAAAAACTATTTAAAGAATGAACAAAAATATAACAAAAATTTAAATTAACACTTTTGACATAATGAACTGTTTTCATCAACATATAAAAGTATTTTTATGATATTGTTTAAAAAACACATTGCAATATGTGATATACTTTTGTCCCAAAACATGGATCTCATCAAATGTCGTTCAGTATAACGAAAGTTCAAATATATTTTGGACCACATCACATGCTGGTCATCATGTGACAGTCTGTGAGGACCCTGCGAAGACCCCTGATACCGCAGCAAAGTTAGTAGATCACTCCTAAGTGTTTGATCATTTTACCTTTCGAAGGGATGACATTTGACTTGTCATTTTTCACATTTGATCAAATGAATGATGGTAACAGGGTTGACACCATGGTAACAGGTCTGACAAGAGGAACAGGGTTGACAGGACACACATTTTACAGTTCCATAATATAGTTCTATACAATGCATGTTTGACATAAAGTGCACATATGTTTTGCAATTAAAATACTTGATTGAGATTTAACATTTTGATATTAATTACCAACATATTAAAACCAATTCAGACATGTTATAATGTAGAAGTGTTACAATTTTAAGAGGACTCAGTAATCATGTAACGGTTTCATGGAATGACCCAAAAACCAACTAACAGAAATGGCTTCAGCTAAAGAGACCCTTTAGGCCAAGGCTGCCAAGGAAGCCAAAGTGCATTAATTCATCCATTTTCATACTCTTCCTCTGAAGAACATGATGCACCGCTGGCTAGCTGTTTTAAAACACAGCAGTCCACCTGTGGAGCCAGGTCTATGGTTCTGCAGAGACCACTTTGTAAAACCAGATTATGTGGAGGAGGGAGGATTTGATGAAAGTGGAAGATTTGTTCAAAAGTTTAAGTGAAGTTGTTTGTTCTTCTTTTAGAGAAACTGTACCATCCAGTCCGTTTAATACTGCCGCTGTAGCCGGCCGGGTTCACTGCAGCGTCATCTTGAGGGAGGAGTGTCAAATGTTGGAGAGGGTTTAGGCTGGAGATATACTTGCCTTTTAACTACACGTACACATAGACAAGGCTGCGTCGTGAACAGAATTGTTCACATACTTGCCAATGTACTTTGCGTGCACTCTCCTCCAATTTCAGACAAATAAAAGGTAAATTTCTCAGTCCAGATGGGGACCTGGAGGGACAAAGCCACTTAACTGGGATGCAGTTTGTCTTCATTTATACTGTAGAGGACAATTAATACTGATTTCAAATGAACAGCAGCAGATGGCTGCGCCTGATAGCCTTGCTATCTGCTGTTCTGACTGTGTAGACACCAGAAAGAAAACTCAACTGACTCGAAAGAAATACACTTTCTTATAGCCCGAGCACAACATTTTTTTTTGTTTTTTAGAGCAGCAACAATAGCCTGCTGAAAGGAATAATCCCTCGTCCACAGGAGGGAACTTCAGTTAACTGAAAAGGTGCACAAAGTCAAATGTCACTAGCCAGATAGCATCGTATTTATTTATTTGTCTAGTTTTGTCATGTTTTGAGGTACTTTTGACTGTATTTATTGTTGTTGTGTATTTTCAAGCTGTAATGTGTAAGTACGTTTAATGAAATTCAAAAGAAAATGAAAAAAAGTGATGTCACAATGTGATGATGTCACAGCATTAAAAGAAAAAAAACAGAATTTAAGATTAAAGGCAGCAGAATGTGATGATGTCATCCGCTGCCTTTGATGGTGAACATGTATATATGGTCACACTCACAGCCAGTCTCACAACACAGCCGGACATCAACACATCGGGAACTCACGTAAGACACACAACACCTACACCCTAACATACACATAAAATAAGAAAGAAAAAAAAACAGTAGAAATGGCTTCCGCTTTTGCTAAAACAACCATTTCGTCCAAGACTGAATGGGTCAGAATTCATTCTGTATCACTTCAGCCAAATAAAGCCAAAGTGTACAGCAGGCAGGCAGTAGTGGAGAGAAATGCTCCGCATCACAAACATAGATCAGAGGATAAACTCCTTAAGGCTCGGTGGCAGAAGATGCAGGAGCCTAAAACTACTGAGGGCCAGGCCACTGATTACAATTCACTTGCTGCAAAGGAAGTGGGACATAAGAGACAGGACAAGCCTGTTCAGCGGTTTCAGCAGATTGACAGTGTCAGACCCTTCAGTGCAGTGTCAAAAGCGCACCTAGACAGGGAGAATGAGGCTCTGATTCAACTGAAGAAGAGAAAACTAAAAATAGTGGAAGATGAGGACCAGAAGTATGAAGCAATGATGCAGTCTCAACGGGAAAATGCTCTGAGACAGGAGCAGGAGAAGGCCCTTCAGAGAAATCTTCAAACTCTTTCTGTGGCTGAATATCAGTTAAGCCAAATGAAGGAAAGGGAACTGCTGAAAAAGGCAGAAGAACTGCAGGACAAGAAAGAGGGAGAAATTCTCCGGGGCCTTGACGAACTGCACGCACAGGAGCTGAGATGTCAGGCACTGAGAAAAGCTGAGTCAAAGAAAGCCATTTTGAGAAACCAACTGGAGGATATCTCCAGAAGTAAGCTCAACAGGCAGAGACTCGAGCAAAACCTTTGGACAGAGGAGCAGAAAGCCAAACTTGTTCAGCCTGAACAAGAGAAAAAGCTCTTGCAAAGGCAAACTGAACAAGCACAACGGTTCAGAAAGCTCCAGATACCCAAAGAAATTGTCTGGGACACACTGGCAGCCTCAAAGAAGGAGCAGGCTACCACTACAGCTCTGAGGGAAGAAAGGAGATTAGTCAAAGATGTGGCTACAAGAGAGGCTGAACTGGCAAAGCAGCTGAGGGAAAAGACAGTCAAGAGGGCTGCAATGCTTCAGTCTATTTCTGACCACAGACGGGCTCAGATACAGGAAAAAGAGCAGAAGGAAAAGGCCGAGCATCAGAGCAGTGTGGACTGGCTTCAGGCTCAGAAAGAGGCAGACAGGTTGTTCCTGACAAACCAAAAACTGAAGGCTCAGAAGATCAGAGAGGACAGAATCCAAGTAAGTGAGTTCAATGCCTCCCTGGTAGCTGAAAAGCACGCCCACCTTCAGCAGTTGAAGGTGAAGAGTCCAGATCAGACTGCTGTGAGGGAGAAACCCCTCCAGCAGTATGTTCAGTGTGATCTCCACAAGGCTGCAGAGAACCTGGGAAACAAACACTGTAAGGAACACCAGAAGCTGCAGCTAAGCTGCAAAGAGACCAGTAAGACTGAATGGGTCAGAATTCATTCTGTATCACTTCAGCCAAATAAAGCCAAAGTGTACAGGCAGGCAGTAGTGGAGAGAACTGCTCTGCATCACAAACCTATATCAGAGGATAAACTCTTTAAGGCTCAGTGGCAGAAGATGCAGGAGCCTAAAACTACTGAGGGACAGGCCACTGTTTACAATTCGCTTGCTGCAAAGGAGGTGGAATATAAGAGACAGGATGGGCCTGTTCAGCGATTTCAGCAGATTGACAGTGTTAGACCCTTCAGTGCAGTGTCAAAAGCGCACCTAGACAGGGAAAATGAGGCTCTGATTCAACTGAAGAAGAGAAAACAAAAAATGGCAGAAGATGAGGACCGCAAATATGATGCCTCGATGCAGTCTCAACGGGAAAATGCTCTGAGACAGGAGCAGGAGAAGGCCCTTCAGAGAGAGATTCAAACCCTTTCTGTGGCCGAATATCAGTTAAGCCAAATGAAGGGTAAGGACCTGCTGAAAAAGGCAGAGGGACTACAGGACAAGAAAGATGGAGAAATACTCCGGGGTCTTGATGAACTGCACGCACAGGAGCTGAGATATCAGGCAGAGAGAAAAGCTCAGTCAAAGAAAGCCATTTTGAGAAACCAACTGGAGGATATTTCGAGAAGTAAACTCAACAGGCAGAGACAGGAGCAAAAACTTGGGACAGAGGAGCAGAAAGCCAAACTTGTTCAGCCTGAACAAGAGAAAAGGCTCCTGCAAAGGCAAACTGAACAAGCAGAACGACTCAGAAAGCTCCAGATACCCAAAGAAATTGTTTGGGACACACTGGCAGCCTCAAAGACGGCGAAGGCTACCACTACAGCTCTGAGGGAGGAAAGGAGATTAGTCAAGGATGTGGCTATGAGAGAGGCTGAACTGGCAAAGCAGTTGAGGGAAAAGACGGACAAGAGGGCTGCAATGCTTCAGTCTATTTCTGACCACAGACGGGCTCAGATACAGGAAAAAGAGCAGAAGGAAAAGGCCGAGCATCAGAGCAGTGTGGACTGGCTTCAGGCTCAGAAAGAGGCAGACAGGTTGTTCCTGACAAACCAAAAACTGAAGGCTCAGAAGATCAGAGAGGACAGAATCAAAGTGAATGAATTCAATGCCTCCATGGTAGCTGAAAAGCATGCCCACCTTCAGCAGTTGAAGGTGAAGAGTCAAGAACAGACTGCTGTGAGGGAGAAACATTTCCAGCAGTATGGTCAGTGTGATCTCCCCATGGCTGCAGAGAACCTGGGGAGCGAACACTGTCAGGAACACCAGAAGCTGCAGCTCAGCTACAAAGAGACCAATAAGGTCGACCTGAGGCCAACCCTTCTCCCACCCATTTCCAGTGCATTCAAAGACACCTTAGCTGCAAAGGATGCAACCAGAGGAAGGTTTGGTCCCAGTACTAGTTTGGAGGGGTCCAATTACCTCTCAGCAGATACCAGAGAGCCACTGCCCCGATTAAAACCTAAACCTCTGCACATTCAACAGATGCAGGATCGCAACAAACTGGAGCTCAAATATAGACCAGGGTGATGGACTTGCAACCGGCCTTCCTCCTCTCTACACCTGTCGTGTCTAAGCTCCAGCCTCCCGCCTCGGGCCCATCCAAAATGCATTGAAGCAGAGGTCCCAAAACAGCTCATTGTAACATTATTCAGGTTTAGGAATTTAGGAAACTGGATGAAAACAGAGATATCTGTTTTTATAAATGATCGGGACTAGCCTAATCTCCTTAAATCCTGTCCTGTCTTGCCACGTCTCTTGGCTGCCCTTCTCCAACATCCTACTTTCCTTCCCTCCTACTCTTCTCTCCCTTCCAGGGAAGTAGGACTTGGGGGGTGTAAACAGCACCCTCATGCAGGGAGGGGCCCATAGAGAATGCGTATGTACAGGATCCAGAATTTTGTGCTACGCCCCTGCCCCCTTCATTTCAATCTCTTCTCGCTCTTTTCCGATTTCCCTTTTTTAGGACACCATGGGGGCATTAGTGGCTAGCACTGGTGCCCCACAGCCAGGTTCTGGTTCAGGCCAGACCTTCCTGTGAGGAGTTTGCATGTCCTCCACATGTGTGTGTGGGTTTACTCCAGGTCCTCTGGTTTCCTCCCACAGTCCAAAGACATGCAGGTTAAGTTAATTGGAGACTCTAAATTGCCCGTAGCTGTGAATGTGAGCGTGAATGGTTGTCTGTCTCTATGTGTCAGCCCTGTGATTGACTGGCGACAAGTCCAGAGTGAACCCCGCCTCCCCTCCAGTGTCAGCTGGGATTGGCACCAGCCCCTCTCCAAGGATATGTGGTATAGATGGACGTGGATGGATGGATAAACAACAATTGAACAATTTACAGTATATAATGAATAATAAATTCACATTTAATTAAAAATAACTTTTTGAGTGTTTTTAAGTGAGTCGTGTTAGTAAGTTTAATTAGTGTTGGTATTACTGGTGATTCTCATGTACCTAGCTTGTATTTCTATGGTGACTGAGACACTAAAGCTCAATGCCACTGGTGAGAACTTGTGATACAACATTATGTTTTTGCACATATAGCCATTAAAGAGCAACTTGCATGTTAAATTCTTTACTACATTTAAACGTAAACTTTCCTGAAAATTAGCATTTGAATAGTTAATGCACGGTCTAATATGTTTTACAAGACATAGTGTTTGGGAATTGGTGTTTATATCCCAGAGTTCCAAATATCTCCCAAAGGCTTCCGACCAATTATCAATGTTTACAGCAGAGACATTGTTAGTTTGCAGTGGGTTGAAGAGCTCAGGCGTGGTAGGTGGTGGTGTGCTCAGATTTAACAGCTGTCAGTAAGAACATATAGTCAACAAAATCCGTTTTTGTTGTCGGATTTATTCATTTAACTTCACCTACTTTTACTCTTCACCATTTATCATCATGGTACGTTATTGTGTTTGTGCAGGTTGTACAATTTCAGCCGGTCAGGATGTTGAATCCACAGTTTTTTAAGAGGAGTAGGACAGATGCTAGCTAATTTTATTATTTCTTCTAATCCTTATCTCTTGGACACCTCATAATTATACATTTCTGGTCTGACATATGTGCATGAATGTACGTTTATAACCTTTTAAGTCCTATAACTAGTATTGGATCCATATTTCTTATTGTTCAACTTAACCACTCTCCCTTTGGTTCTCTTCCCTTGACACAGAAGTGAAACTCTCACAAAAGAAAAATAAATTTAGGTCAAAGATAAGACATGTACATTTTCTGTACTGGAATGTTTATTTTCTGTTAAAAATATAAATATATAAAACAAATTATATCTACTGAATCTATTGTTGCTCTTATGTTGATACAGTAATGTATTAATAGTGAACCGTAATAAATTATGGGATTTTTGGAGCTCAAAAGTGTAAAAATGTCATTCAATATAACTGTCCCAAGTAGAAAAACTAAAACAGAAAAAAATTTTAAAAAAAAAAACTATTTAAAGAATGAACAAAAATATAACAAAAATTTAAATTAACACTTTTGACATAATGAACTGTTTTCATCAACATATAAAAGTATTTTTATGATATTGTTTAAAAAACACATTGCAATATGTGATATACTTTTGTCCCAAAACATGGATCTCATCAAATGTCGTTCAGTATAACGAAAGTTCAAATATATTTTGGACCACATCACATGCTGGTCATCATGTGACAGTCTGTGAGGACCCTGCGAAGACCCCTGATACCGCAGCAAAGTTAGTAGATCACTCCTAAGTGTTTGATCATTTTACCTTTCGAAGGGATGACATTTGACTTGTCATTTTTCACATTTGATCAAATGAATGATGGTAACAGGGTTGACACCATGGTAACAGGTCTGACAAGAGGAACAGGGTTGACAGGACACACATTTTACAGTTCCATAATATAGTTCTATACAATGCATGTTTGACATAAAGTGCACATATGTTTTGCAATTAAAATACTTGATTGAGATTTAACATTTTGATATTAATTACCAACATATTAAAACCAATTCAGACATGTTATAATGTAGAAGTGTTACAATTTTAAGAGGACTCAGTAATCATGTAACGGTTTCATGGAATGACCCAAAAACCAACTAACAGAAATGGCTTCAGCTAAAGAGACCCTTTAGGCCAAGGCTGCCAAGGAAGCCAAAGTGCATTAATTCATCCATTTTCATACTCTTCCTCTGAAGAACATGATGCACCGCTGGCTAGCTGTTTTAAAACACAGCAGTCCACCTGTGGAGCCAGGTCTATGGTTCTGCAGAGACCACTTTGTAAAACCAGATTATGTGGAGGAGGGAGGATTTGATGAAAGTGGAAGATTTGTTCAAAAGTTTAAGTGAAGTTGTTTGTTCTTCTTTTAGAGAAACTGTACCATCCAGTCCGTTTAATACTGACGCTGTAGCCGGCCGGGTTCACTGCAGCGTCATCTTGAGGGAGGAGTGTCAAATGTTGGAGAGGGTTTAGGCTGGAGATATACTTGCCTTTTAACTACACGTACACATAGACAAGGCTGCGTCGTGAACAGAATTGTTCACATACTTGCCAATGTACTTTGCGTGCACTCTCCTCCAATTTCAGACAAATAAAAGGTAAATTTCTCAGTCCAGATGGGGACCTGGAGGGACAAAGCCACTTAACTGGGATGCAGTTTGTCTTCATTTATACTGTAGAGGACAATTAATACTGATTTCAAATGAACAGCAGCAGATGGCTGCGCCTGATAGCCTTGCTATCTGCTGTTCTGACTGTGTAGACACCAGAAAGAAAACTCAACTGACTCGAAAGAAATACACTTTCTTATAGCCCGAGCACAACATTTTTTTTTGTTTTTTAGAGCAGCAACAATAGCCTGCTGAAAGGAATAATCCCTCGTCCACAGGAGGGAACTTCAGTTAACTGAAAAGGTGCACAAAGTCAAATGTCACTAGCCAGATAGCATCGTATTTATTTATTTGTCTAGTTTTGTCATGTTTTGAGGTACTTTTGACTGTATTTATTGTTGTTGTGTATTTTCAAGCTGTAATGTGTAAGTACGTTTAATGAAATTCAAAAGAAAATGAAAAAAAGTGATGTCACAATGTGATGATGTCACAGCATTAAAAGAAAAAAAACAGAATTTAAGATTAAAGGCAGCAGAATGTGATGATGTCATCCGCTGCCTTTGATGGTGAACATGTATATATGGTCACACTCACAGCCAGTCTCACAACACAGCCGGACATCAACACATCGGGAACTCACGTAAGACACACAACACCTACACCCTAACATACACATAAAATAAGAAAGAAAAAAAAACAGTAGAAATGGCTTCCGCTTTTGCTAAAACAACCATTTCGTCCAAGACTGAATGGGTCAGAATTCATTCTGTATCACTTCAGCCAAATAAAGCCAAAGTGTACAGCAGGCAGGCAGTAGTGGAGAGAAATGCTCCGCATCACAAACATAGATCAGAGGATAAACTCCTTAAGGCTCGGTGGCAGAAGATGCAGGAGCCTAAAACTACTGAGGGCCAGGCCACTGATTACAATTCACTTGCTGCAAAGGAAGTGGGACATAAGAGACAGGACAAGCCTGTTCAGCGGTTTCAGCAGATTGACAGTGTCAGACCCTTCAGTGCAGTGTCAAAAGCGCACCTAGACAGGGAGAATGAGGCTCTGATTCAACTGAAGAAGAGAAAACTAAAAATAGTGGAAGATGAGGACCAGAAGTATGAAGCAATGATGCAGTCTCAACGGGAAAATGCTCTGAGACAGGAGCAGGAGAAGGCCCTTCAGAGAAATCTTCAAACTCTTTCTGTGGCTGAATATCAGTTAAGCCAAATGAAGGAAAGGGAACTGCTGAAAAAGGCAGAAGAACTGCAGGACAAGAAAGAGGGAGAAATTCTCCGGGGCCTTGACGAACTGCACGCACAGGAGCTGAGATGTCAGGCACTGAGAAAAGCTGAGTCAAAGAAAGCCATTTTGAGAAACCAACTGGAGGATATCTCCAGAAGTAAGCTCAACAGGCAGAGACTCGAGCAAAACCTTTGGACAGAGGAGCAGAAAGCCAAACTTGTTCAGCCTGAACAAGAGAAAAAGCTCTTGCAAAGGCAAACTGAACAAGCACAACGGTTCAGAAAGCTCCAGATACCCAAAGAAATTGTCTGGGACACACTGGCAGCCTCAAAGAAGGAGCAGGCTACCACTACAGCTCTGAGGGAAGAAAGGAGATTAGTCAAAGATGTGGCTACAAGAGAGGCTGAACTGGCAAAGCAGCTGAGGGAAAAGACAGTCAAGAGGGCTGCAATGCTTCAGTCTATTTCTGACCACAGACGGGCTCAGATACAGGAAAAAGAGCAGAAGGAAAAGGCCGAGCATCAGAGCAGTGTGGACTGGCTTCAGGCTCAGAAAGAGGCAGACAGGTTGTTCCTGACAAACCAAAAACTGAAGGCTCAGAAGATCAGAGAGGACAGAATCCAAGTAAGTGAGTTCAATGCCTCCCTGGTAGCTGAAAAGCACGCCCACCTTCAGCAGTTGAAGGTGAAGAGTCCAGACCAGACTGCTGTGAGGGAGAAACCCCTCCAGCAGTATGTTCAGTGTGATCTCCACAAGGCTGCAGAGAACCTGGGAAACAAACACTGTAAGGAACACCAGAAGCTGCAGCTAAGCTGCAAAGAGACCAGTAAGACTGAATGGGTCAGAATTCATTCTGTATCACTTCAGCCAAATAAAGCCAAAGTGTACAGGCAGGCAGTAGTGGAGAGAACTGCTCTGCATCACAAACCTATATCAGAGGATAAACTCTTTAAGGCTCAGTGGCAGAAGATGCAGGAGCCTAAAACTACTGAGGGACAGGCCACTGTTTACAATTCGCTTGCTGCAAAGGAGGTGGAATATAAGAGACAGGATGGGCCTGTTCAGCGATTTCAGCAGATTGACAGTGTTAGACCCTTCAGTGCAGTGTCAAAAGCGCACCTAGACAGGGAAAATGAGGCTCTGATTCAACTGAAGAAGAGAAAACAAAAAATGGCAGAAGATGAGGACCGCAAATATGATGCCTCGATGCAGTCTCAACGGGAAAATGCTCTGAGACAGGAGCAGGAGAAGGCCCTTCAGAGAGAGATTCAAACCCTTTCTGTGGCCGAATATCAGTTAAGCCAAATGAAGGGTAAGGACCTGCTGAAAAAGGCAGAGGGACTACAGGACAAGAAAGATGGAGAAATACTCCGGGGTCTTGATGAACTGCACGCACAGGAGCTGAGATGTCAGGCAGAGAGAAAAGCTCAGTCAAAGAAAGCCATTTTGAGAAACCAACTGGAGGATATTTCGAGAAGTAAACTCAACAGGCAGAGACAGGAGCAAAAA
This sequence comes from Lateolabrax maculatus, assembly GCA_031216445.1. Taxonomy (NCBI): domain Eukaryota; kingdom Metazoa; phylum Chordata; class Actinopteri; order Acropomatiformes; family Lateolabracidae; genus Lateolabrax; species Lateolabrax maculatus. Next base: position 3,626,743 of record CM062216.1, read on the forward strand.
CTTGGGACAGAGGAGCAGAAAGCCAAACTTGTTCAGCCTGAACAAGAGAAAAGGCTCCTGCAAAGGCAAACTGAACAAGCAGAACGACTCAGAAAGCTCCAGATACCCAAAGAAATTGTTTGGGACACACTGGCAGCCTCAAAGACGGCGAAGGCTACCACTACAGCTCTGAGGGAGGAAAGGAGATTAGTCAAGGATGTGGCTATGAGAGAGGCTGAACTGGCAAAGCAGTTGAGGGAAAAGACGGACAAGAGGGCTGCAATGCTTCAGTCTATTTCTGACCACAGACGGGCTCAGATACAGGAAAAAGAGCAGAAGGAAAAGGCCGAGCATCAGAGCAGTGTGGACTGGCTTCAGGCTCAGAAAGAGGCAGACAGGTTGTTCCTGACAAACCAAAAACTGAAGGCTCAGAAGATCAGAGAGGACAGAATCAAAGTGAATGAATTCAATGCCTCCATGGTAGCTGAAAAGCATGCCCACCTTCAGCAGTTGAAGGTGAAGAGTCAAGAACAGACTGCTGTGAGGGAGAAACATTTCCAGCAGTATGGTCAGTGTGATCTCCCCATGGCTGCAGAGAACCTGGGGAGCGAACACTGTCAGGAACACCAGAAGCTGCAGCTCAGCTACAAAGAGACCAATAAGGTCGACCTGAGGCCAACCCTTCTCCCACCCATTTCCAGTGCATTCAAAGACACCTTAGCTGCAAAGGATGCAACCAGAGGAAGGTTTGGTCCCAGTACTAGTTTGGAGGGGTCCAATTACCTCTCAGCAGATACCAGAGAGCCACTGCCCCGATTAAAACCTAAACCTCTGCACATTCAACAGATGCAGGATCGCAACAAACTGGAGCTCAAATATAGACCAGGGTGATGGACTTGCAACCGGCCTTCCTCCTCTCTACACCTGTCGTGTCTAAGCTCCAGCCTCCCGCCTCGGGCCCATCCAAAATGCATTGAAGCAGAGGTCCCAAAACAGCTCATTGTAACATTATTCAGGTTTAGGAATTTAGGAAACTGGATGAAAACAGAGATATCTGTTTTTATAAATGATCGGGACTAGCCTAATCTCCTTAAATCCTGTCCTGTCTTGCCACGTCTCTTGGCTGCCCTTCTCCAACATCCTACTTTCCTTCCCTCCTACTCTTCTCTCCCTTCCAGGGAAGTAGGACTTGGGGGGTGTAAACAGCACCCTCATGCAGGGAGGGGCCCATAGAGAATGCGTATGTACAGGATCCAGAATTTTGTGCTACGCCCCTGCCCCCTTCATTTCAATCTCTTCTCGCTCTTTTCCGATTTCCCTTTTTTAGGACACCATGGGGGCATTAGTGGCTAGCACTGGTGCCCCACAGCCAGGTTCTGGTTCAGGCCAGACCTTCCTGTGAGGAGTTTGCATGTCCTCCACATGTGTGTGTGGGTTTACTCCAGGTCCTCTGGTTTCCTCCCACAGTCCAAAGACATGCAGGTTAAGTTAATTGGAGACTCTAAATTGCCCGTAGCTGTGAATGTGAGCGTGAATGGTTGTCTGTCTCTATGTGTCAGCCCTGTGATTGACTGGCGACAAGTCCAGAGTGAACCCCGCCTCCCCTCCAGTGTCAGCTGGGATTGGCACCAGCCCCTCTCCAAGGATATGTGGTATAGATGGACGTGGATGGATGGATAAACAACAATTGAACAATTTACAGTATATAATGAATAATAAATTCACATTTAATTAAAAATAACTTTTTGAGTGTTTTTAAGTGAGTCGTGTTAGTAAGTTTAATTAGTGTTGGTATTACTGGTGATTCTCATGTACCTAGCTTGTATTTCTATGGTGACTGAGACACTAAAGCTCAATGCCACTGGTGAGAACTTGTGATACAACATTATGTTTTTGCACATATAGCCATTAAAGAGCAACTTGCATGTTAAATTCTTTACTACATTTAAACGTAAACTTTCCTGAAAATTAGCATTTGAATAGTTAATGCACGGTCTAATATGTTTTACAAGACATAGTGTTTGGGAATTGGTGTTTATATCCCAGAGTTCCAAATATCTCCCAAAGGCTTCCGACCAATTATCAATGTTTACAGCAGAGACATTGTTAGTTTGCAGTGGGTTGAAGAGCTCAGGCGTGGTAGGTGGTGGTGTGCTCAGATTTAACAGCTGTCAGTAAGAACATATAGTCAACAAAATCCGTTTTTGTTGTCGGATTTATTCATTTAACTTCACCTACTTTTACTCTTCACCATTTATCATCATGGTACGTTATTGTGTTTGTGCAGGTTGTACAATTTCAGCCGGTCAGGATGTTGAATCCACAGTTTTTTAAGAGGAGTAGGACAGATGCTAGCTAATTTTATTATTTCTTCTAATCCTTATCTCTTGGACACCTCATAATTATACATTTCTGGTCTGACATATGTGCATGAATGTACGTTTATAACCTTTTAAGTCCTATAACTAGTATTGGATCCATATTTCTTATTGTTCAACTTAACCACTCTCCCTTTGGTTCTCTTCCCTTGACACAGAAGTGAAACTCTCACAAAAGAAAAATAAATTTAGGTCAAAGATAAGACATGTACATTTTCTGTACTGGAATGTTTATTTTCTGTTAAAAATATAAATATATAAAACAAATTATATCTACTGAATCTATTGTTGCTCTTATGTTGATACAGTAATGTATTAATAGTGAACCGTAATAAATTATGGGATTTTTGGAGCTCAAAAGTGTAAAAATGTCATTCAATATAACTGTCCCAAGTAGAAAAACTAAAACAGAAAAAATTAAAAAAAAAAAAAACTATTTAAAGAATGAACAAAAATATAACAAAAATTTAAATTAACACTTTTGACATAATGAACTGTTTTCATCAACATATAAAAGTATTTTTATGATATTGTTTAAAAAACACATTGCAATATGTGATATACTTTTGTCCCAAAACATGGATCTCATCAAATGTCGTTCAGTATAACGAAAGTTCAAATATATTTTGGACCACATCACATGCTGGTCATCATGTGACAGTCTGTGAGGACCCTGCGAAGACCCCTGATACCGCAGCAAAGTTAGTAGATCACTCCTAAGTGTTTGATCATTTTACCTTTCGAAGGGATGACATTTGACTTGTCATTTTTCACATTTGATCAAATGAATGATGGTAACAGGGTTGACACCATGGTAACAGGTCTGACAAGAGGAACAGGGTTGACAGGACACACATTTTACAGTTCCATAATATAGTTCTATACAATGCATGTTTGACATAAAGTGCACATATGTTTTGCAATTAAAATACTTGATTGAGATTTAACATTTTGATATTAATTACCAACATATTAAAACCAATTCAGACATGTTATAATGTAGAAGTGTTACAATTTTAAGAGGACTCAGTAATCATGTAACGGTTTCATGGAATGACCCAAAAACCAACTAACAGAAATGGCTTCAGCTAAAGAGACCCTTTAGGCCAAGGCTGCCAAGGAAGCCAAAGTGCATTAATTCATCCATTTTCATACTCTTCCTCTGAAGAACATGATGCACCGCTGGCTAGCTGTTTTAAAACACAGCAGTCCACCTGTGGAGCCAGGTCTATGGTTCTGCAGAGACCACTTTGTAAAACCAGATTATGTGGAGGAGGGAGGATTTGATGAAAGTGGAAGATTTGTTCAAAAGTTTAAGTGAAGTTGTTTGTTCTTCTTTTAGAGAAACTGTACCATCCAGTCCGTTTAATACTGCCGCTGTAGCCGGCCGGGTTCACTGCAGCGTCATCTTGAGGGAGGAGTGTCAAATGTTGGAGAGGGTTTAGGCTGGAGATATACTTGCCTTTTAACTACACGTACACATAGACAAGGCTGCGTCGTGAACAGAATTGTTCACATACTTGCCAATGTACTTTGCGTGCACTCTCCTCCAATTTCAGACAAATAAAAGGTAAATTTCTCAGTCCAGATGGGGACCTGGAGGGACAAAGCCACTTAACTGGGATGCAGTTTGTCTTCATTTATACTGTAGAGGACAATTAATACTGATTTCAAATGAACAGCAGCAGATGGCTGCGCCTGATAGCCTTGCTATCTGCTGTTCTGACTGTGTAGACACCAGAAAGAAAACTCAACTGACTCGAAAGAAATACACTTTCTTATAGCCCGAGCACAACATTTTTTTTTGTTTTTTAGAGCAGCAACAATAGCCTGCTGAAAGGAATAATCCCTCGTCCACAGGAGGGAACTTCAGTTAACTGAAAAGGTTCACAAAGTCAAATGTCACTAGCCAGATAGCATCGTATTTATTTATTTGTCTAGTTTTGTCATGTTTTGAGGTACTTTTGACTGTATTTATTGTTGTTGTGTATTTTCAAGCTGTAATGTGTAAGTACGTTTAATGAAATTCAAAAGAAAATGAAAAAAAGTGATGTCACAATGTGATGATGTCACAGCATTAAAAGAAAAAAAACAGAATTTAAGATTAAAGGCAGCAGAATGTGATGATGTCATCCGCTGCCTTTGATGGTGAACATGTATATATGGTCACACTCACAGCCAGTCTCACAACACAGCCGGACATCAACACATCGGGAACTCACGTAAGACACACAACACCTACACCCTAACATACACATAAAATAAGAAAGAAAAAAAAACAGTAGAAATGGCTTCCGCTTTTGCTAAAACAACCATTTCGTCCAAGACTGAATGGGTCAGAATTCATTCTGTATCACTTCAGCCAAATAAAGCCAAAGTGTACAGCAGGCAGGCAGTAGTGGAGAGAAATGCTCCGCATCACAAACATAGATCAGAGGATAAACTCCTTAAGGCTCGGTGGCAGAAGATGCAGGAGCCTAAAACTACTGAGGGCCAGGCCACTGATTACAATTCACTTGCTGCAAAGGAAGTGGGACATAAGAGACAGGACAAGCCTGTTCAGCGGTTTCAGCAGATTGACAGTGTCAGACCCTTCAGTGCAGTGTCAAAAGCGCACCTAGACAGGGAGAATGAGGCTCTGATTCAACTGAAGAAGAGAAAACTAAAAATAGTGGAAGATGAGGACCAGAAGTATGAAGCAATGATGCAGTCTCAACGGGAAAATGCTCTGAGACAGGAGCAGGAGAAGGCCCTTCAGAGAAATCTTCAAACTCTTTCTGTGGCTGAATATCAGTTAAGCCAAATGAAGGAAAGGGAACTGCTGAAAAAGGCAGAAGAACTGCAGGACAAGAAAGAGGGAGAAATTCTCCGGGGCCTTGACGAACTGCACGCACAGGAGCTGAGATGTCAGGCACTGAGAAAAGCTGAGTCAAAGAAAGCCATTTTGAGAAACCAACTGGAGGATATCTCCAGAAGTAAGCTCAACAGGCAGAGACTCGAGCAAAACCTTTGGACAGAGGAGCAGAAAGCCAAACTTGTTCAGCCTGAACAAGAGAAAAAGCTCTTGCAAAGGCAAACTGAACAAGCACAACGGTTCAGAAAGCTCCAGATACCCAAAGAAATTGTCTGGGACACACTGGCAGCCTCAAAGAAGGAGCAGGCTACCACTACAGCTCTGAGGGAAGAAAGGAGATTAGTCAAAGATGTGGCTACAAGAGAGGCTGAACTGGCAAAGCAGCTGAGGGAAAAGACAGTCAAGAGGGCTGCAATGCTTCAGTCTATTTCTGACCACAGACGGGCTCAGATACAGGAAAAAGAGCAGAAGGAAAAGGCCGAGCATCAGAGCAGTGTGGACTGGCTTCAGGCTCAGAAAGAGGCAGACAGGTTGTTCCTGACAAACCAAAAACTGAAGGCTCAGAAGATCAGAGAGGACAGAATCCAAGTAAGTGAGTTCAATGCCTCCCTGGTAGCTGAAAAGCACGCCCACCTTCAGCAGTTGAAGGTGAAGAGTCCAGATCAGACTGCTGTGAGGGAGAAACCCCTCCAGCAGTATGTTCAGTGTGATCTCCACAAGGCTGCAGAGAACCTGGGAAACAAACACTGTAAGGAACACCAGAAGCTGCAGCTAAGCTGCAAAGAGACCAGTAAGACTGAATGGGTCAGAATTCATTCTGTATCACTTCAGCCAAATAAAGCCAAAGTGTACAGGCAGGCAGTAGTGGAGAGAACTGCTCTGCATCACAAACCTATATCAGAGGATAAACTCTTTAAGGCTCAGTGGCAGAAGATGCAGGAGCCTAAAACTACTGAGGGACAGGCCACTGTTTACAATTCGCTTGCTGCAAAGGAGGTGGAATATAAGAGACAGGATGGGCCTGTTCAGCGATTTCAGCAGATTGACAGTGTTAGACCCTTCAGTGCAGTGTCAAAAGCGCACCTAGACAGGGAAAATGAGGCTCTGATTCAACTGAAGAAGAGAAAACAAAAAATGGCAGAAGATGAGGACCGCAAATATGATGCCTCGATGCAGTCTCAACGGGAAAATGCTCTGAGACAGGAGCAGGAGAAGGCCCTTCAGAGAGAGATTCAAACCCTTTCTGTGGCCGAATATCAGTTAAGCCAAATGAAGGGTAAGGACCTGCTGAAAAAGGCAGAGGGACTACAGGACAAGAAAGATGGAGAAATACTCCGGGGTCTTGATGAACTGCACGCACAGGAGCTGAGATGTCAGGCAGAGAGAAAAGCTCAGTCAAAGAAAGCCATTTTGAGAAACCAACTGGAGGATATTTCGAGAAGTAAACTCAACAGGCAGAGACAGGAGCAAAAACTTGGGACAGAGGAGCAGAAAGCCAAACTTGTTCAGCCTGAACAAGAGAAAAGGCTCCTGCAAAGGCAAACTGAACAAGCAGAACGACTCAGAAAGCTCCAGATACCCAAAGAAATTGTTTGGGACACACTGGCAGCCTCAAAGACGGCGAAGGCTACCACTACAGCTCTGAGGGAGGAAAGGAGATTAGTCAAGGATGTGGCTATGAGAGAGGCTGAACTGGCAAAGCAGTTGAGGGAAAAGACGGACAAGAGGGCTGCAATGCTTCAGTCTATTTCTGACCACAGACGGGCTCAGATACAGGAAAAAGAGCAGAAGGAAAAGGCCGAGCATCAGAGCAGTGTGGACTGGCTTCAGGCTCAGAAAGAGGCAGACAGGTTGTTCCTGACAAACCAAAAACTGAAGGCTCAGAAGATCAGAGAGGACAGAATCAAAGTGAATGAATTCAATGCCTCCATGGTAGCTGAAAAGCATGCCCACCTTCAGCAGTTGAAGGTGAAGAGTCAAGAACAGACTGCTGTGAGGGAGAAACATTTCCAGCAGTATGGTCAGTGTGATCTCCCCATGGCTGCAGAGAACCTGGGGAGCGAACACTGTCAGGAACACCAGAAGCTGCAGCTCAGCTACAAAGAGACCAATAAGGTCGACCTGAGGCCAACCCTTCTCCCACCCATTTCCAGTGCATTCAAAGACACCTTAGCTGCAAAGGATGCAACCAGAGGAAGGTTTGGTCCCAGTACTAGTTTGGAGGGGTCCAATTACCTCTCAGCAGATACCAGAGAGCCACTGCCCCGATTAAAACCTAAACCTCTGCACATTCAACAGATGCAGGATCGCAACAAACTGGAGCTCAAATATAGACCAGGGTGATGGACTTGCAACCGGCCTTCCTCCTCTCTACACCTGTCGTGTCTAAGCTCCAGCCTCCCGCCTCGGGCCCATCCAAAATGCATTGAAGCAGAGGTCCCAAAACAGCTCATTGTAACATTATTCAGGTTTAGGAATTTAGGAAACTGGATGAAAACAGAGATATCTGTTTTTATAAATGATCGGGACTAGCCTAATCTCCTTAAATCCTGTCCTGTCTTGCCACGTCTCTTGGCTGCCCTTCTCCAACATCCTACTTTCCTTCCCTCCTACTCTTCTCTCCCTTCCAGGGAAGTAGGACTTGGGGGGTGTAAACAGCACCCTCATGCAGGGAGGGGCCCATAGAGAATGCGTATGTACAGGATCCAGAATTTTGTGCTACGCCCCTGCCCCCTTCATTTCAATCTCTTCTCGCTCTTTTCCGATTTCCCTTTTTTAGGACACCATGGGGGCATTAGTGGCTAGCACTGGTGCCCCACAGCCAGGTTCTGGTTCAGGCCAGACCTTCCTGTGAGGAGTTTGCATGTCCTCCACATGTGTGTGTGGGTTTACTCCAGGTCCTCTGGTTTCCTCCCACAGTCCAAAGACATGCAGGTTAAGTTAATTGGAGACTCTAAATTGCCCGTAGCTGTGAATGTGAGCGTGAATGGTTGTCTGTCTCTATGTGTCAGCCCTGTGATTGACTGGCGACAAGTCCAGAGTGAACCCCGCCTCCCCTCCAGTGTCAGCTGGGATTGGCACCAGCCCCTCTCCAAGGATATGTGGTATAGATGGACGTGGATGGATGGATAAACAACAATTGAACAATTTACAGTATATAATGAATAATAAATTCACATTTAATTAAAAATAACTTTTTGAGTGTTTTTAAGTGAGTCGTGTTAGTAAGTTTAATTAGTGTTGGTATTACTGGTGATTCTCATGTACCTAGCTTGTATTTCTATCATGACTGAGACACTAAAACTCATTGCCACTGGTGAGAACTTGTGATACAACATTATGTTTTTGCATATATAGCCATTAAAGAGCAACTTGTAGGTTAAATTCTTTACTACATTTAAACTTAACCTTTCCTGAAAATTAGCATTTGAAAAGTTAATGCACGGTCTAATATGTTTTACAAGACATAGTGTTTGGGAATTGGTGTTTATATCCCAGAGTTCCAAATATCTCCCAAAGGCTTCCGACCAATTATCAATGTTTACAGCAGAGACATTGTTAGTTTGCAGTGGGTTGAAGAGCTCAGGCGTGGTAGGTGGTGGTGTGCTCAGATTTAACAGCTGTCAGTAAGAACATATAGTCAACAAAATCCGTTTTTGTTGTCGGATTTATTCATTTAACTTCACCTACTTTTACTCTTCACCATTTATCATCATGGTACGTTATTGTGTTTGTGCAGGTTGTACAATTTCAGCCGGTCAGGATGTTGAATCCACAGTTTTTTAAGAGGAGTAGGACAGATGCTAGCTAATTTTATTATTTCTTCTAATCCTTATCTCTTGGACACCTCATAATTATACATTTCTGGTCTGACATATGTGCATGAATGTACGTTTATAACCTTTTAAGTCCTATAACTAGTATTGGATCCATATTTCTTATTGTTCAACTTAACCACTCTCCCTTTGGTTCTCTTCCCTTGACACAGAAGTGAAACTCTCACAAAAGAAAAATAAATTTAGGTCAAAGATAAGACATGTACATTTTCTGTACTGGAATGTTTATTTTCTGTTAAAAATATAAATATATAAAACAAATTATATCTACTGAATCTATTGTTGCTCTTATGTTGATACAGTAATGTATTAATAGTGAACCGTAATAAATTATGGGATTTTTGGAGCTCAAAAGTGTAAAAATGTCATTCAATATAACTGTCCCAAGTAGAAAAACTAAAACAGAAAAAATTAAAAAAAAAAAAAACTATTTAAAGAATGAACAAAAATATAACAAAAATTTAAATTAACACTTTTGACATAATGAACTGTTTTCATCAACATATAAAAGTATTTTTATGATATTGTTTAAAAAACACATTGCAATATGTGATATACTTTTGTCCCAAAACATGGATCTCATCAAATGTCGTTCAGTATAACGAAAGTTCAAATATATTTTGGACCACATCACATGCTGGTCATCATGTGACAGTCTGTGAGGACCCTGCGAAGACCCCTGATACCGCAGCAAAGTTAGTAGATCACTCCTAAGTGTTTGATCATTTTACCTTTCGAAGGGATGACATTTGACTTGTCATTTTTCACATTTGATCAAATGAATGATGGTAACAGGGTTGACACCATGGTAACAGGTCTGACAAGAGGAACAGGGTTGACAGGACACACATTTTACAGTTCCATAATATAGTTCTATACAATGCATGTTTGACATAAAGTGCACATATGTTTTGCAATTAAAATACTTGATTGAGATTTAACATTTTGATATTAATTACCAACATATTAAAACCAATTCAGACATGTTATAATGTAGAAGTGTTACAATTTTAAGAGGACTCAGTAATCATGTAACGGTTTCATGGAATGACCCAAAAACCAACTAACAGAAATGGCTTCAGCTAAAGAGACCCTTTAGGCCAAGGCTGCCAAGGAAGCCAAAGTGCATTAATTCATCCATTTTCATACTCTTCCTCTGAAGAACATGATGCACCGCTGGCTAGCTGTTTTAAAACACAGCAGTCCACCTGTGGAGCCAGGTCTATGGTTCTGCAGAGACCACTTTGTAAAACCAGATTATGTGGAGGAGGGAGGATTTGATGAAAGTGGAAGATTTGTTCAAAAGTTTAAGTGAAGTTGTTTGTTCTTCTTTTAGAGAAACTGTACCATCCAGTCCGTTTAATACTGCCGCTGTAGCCGGCCGGGTTCACTGCAGCGTCATCTTGAGGGAGGAGTGTCAAATGTTGGAGAGGGTTTAGGCTGGAGATATACTTGCCTTTTAACTACACGTACACATAGACAAGGCTGCGTCGTGAACAGAATTGTTCACATACTTGCCAATGTACTTTGCGTGCACTCTCCTCCAATTTCAGACAAATAAAAGGTAAATTTCTCAGTCCAGATGGGGACCTGGAGGGACAAAGCCACTTAACTGGGATGCAGTTTGTCTTCATTTATACTGTAGAGGACAATTAATACTGATTTCAAATGAACAGCAGCAGATGGCTGCGCCTGATAGCCTTGCTATCTGCTGTTCTGACTGTGTAGACACCAGAAAGAAAACTCAACTGACTCGAAAGAAATACACTTTCTTATAGCCCGAGCACAACATTTTTTTTTGTTTTTTAGAGCAGCAACAATAGCCTGCTGAAAGGAATAATCCCTCGTCCACAGGAGGGAACTTCAGTTAACTGAAAAGGTTCACAAAGTCAAATGTCACTAGCCAGATAGCATCGTATTTATTTATTTGTCTAGTTTTGTCATGTTTTGAGGTACTTTTGACTGTATTTATTGTTGTTGTGTATTTTCAAGCTGTAATGTGTAAGTACGTTTAATGAAATTCAAAAGAAAATGAAAAAAAGTGATGTCACAATGTGATGATGTCACAGCATTAAAAGAAAAAAAAACAGAATTTAAGATTAAAGGCAGCAGAATGTGATGATGTCATCCGCTGCCTTTGATGGTGAACATGTATATATGGTCACACTCACAGCCAGTCTCACAACACAGCCGGACATCAACACATCGGGAACTCACGTAAGACACACAACACCTACACCCTAACATACACATAAAATAAGAAAGAAAAAAAAACAGTAGAAATGGCTTCCGCTTTTGCTAAAACAACCATTTCGTCCAAGACTGAATGGGTCAGAATTCATTCTGTATCACTTCAGCCAAATAAAGCCAAAGTGTACAGCAGGCAGGCAGTAGTGGAGAGAAATGCTCCGCATCACAAACATAGATCAGAGGATAAACTCCTTAAGGCTCGGTGGCAGAAGATGCAGGAGCCTAAAACTACTGAGGGCCAGGCCACTGATTACAATTCACTTGCTGCAAAGGAAGTGGGACATAAGAGACAGGACAAGCCTGTTCAGCGGTTTCAGCAGATTGACAGTGTCAGACCCTTCAGTGCAGTGTCAAAAGCGCACCTAGACAGGGAGAATGATGCTCTGATTCAACTGAAGAAGAGAAAACTAAAAATAGTGGAAGATGAGGACCAGAAGTATGAAGCAATGATGCAGTCTCAACGGGAAAATGCTCTGAGACAGGAGCAGGAGAAGGCCCTTCAGAGAAATCTTCAAACTCTTTCTGTGGCTGAATATCAGTTAAGCCAAATGAAGGAAAGGGAACTGCTGAAAAAGGCAGAAGAACTGCAGGACAAGAAAGAGGGAGAAATTCTCCGGGGCCTTGACGAACTGCACGCACAGGAGCTGAGATGTCAGGCACTGAGAAAAGCTGAGTCAAAGAAAGCCATTTTGAGAAACCAACTGGAGGATATCTCCAGAAGTAAGCTCAACAGGCAGAGACTCGAGCAAAACCTTTGGACAGAGGAGCAGAAAGCCAAACTTGTTCAGCCTGAACAAGAGAAAAAGCTCTTGCAAAGGCAAACTGAACAAGCACAACGGTTCAGAAAGCTCCAGATACCCAAAGAAATTGTCTGGGACACACTGGCAGCCTCAAAGAAGGAGCAGGCTACCACTACAGCTCTGAGGGAAGAAAGGAGATTAGTCAAAGATGTGGCTACAAGAGAGGCTGAACTGGCAAAGCAGCTGAGGGAAAAGACAGTCAAGAGGGCTGCAATGCTTCAGTCTATTTCTGACCACAGACGGGCTCAGATACAGGAAAAAGAGCAGAAGGAAAAGGCCGAGCATCAGAGCAGTGTGGACTGGCTTCAGGCTCAGAAAGAGGCAGACAGGTTGTTCCTGACAAACCAAAAACTGAAGGCTCAGAAGATCAGAGAGGACAGAATCCAAGTAAGTGAGTTCAATGCCTCCCTGGTAGCTGAAAAGCACGCCCACCTTCAGCAGTTGAAGGTGAAGAGTCCAGATCAGACTGCTGTGAGGGAGAAACCCCTCCAGCAGTATGTTCAGTGTGATCTCCACAAGGCTGCAGAGAACCTGGGAAACAAACACTGTAAGGAACACCAGAAGCTGCAGCTAAGCTGCAAAGAGACCAGTAAGACTGAATGGGTCAGAATTCATTCTGTATCACTTCAGCCAAATAAAGCCAAAGTGTACAGGCAGGCAGTAGTGGAGAGAACTGCTCTGCATCACAAACCTATATCAGAGGATAAACTTTTTAAGGCTCAGTGGCAGAAGATGCAGGAGCCTAAAACTACTGAGGGACAGGCCACTGTTTACAATTCGCTTGCTGCAAAGGAGGTGGAATATAAGAGACAGGATGGGCCTGTTCAGCGATTTCAGCAGATTGACAGTGTTAGACCCTTCAGTGCAGTGTCAAAAGCGCACCTAGACAGGGAAAATGAGGCTCTGATTCAACTGAAGAAGAGAAAACAAAAAATGGCAGAAGATGAGGACCGCAAATATGATGCCTCGATGCAGTCTCAACGGGAAAATGCTCTGAGACAGGAGCAGGAGAAGGCCCTTCAGAGAGAGATTCAAACCCTTTCTGTGGCCGAATATCAGTTAAGCCAAATGAAGGGTAAGGACCTGCTGAAAAAGGCAGAGGGACTACAGGACAAGAAAGATGGAGAAATACTCCGGGGTCTTGATGAACTGCACGCACAGGAGCTGAGATGTCAGGCAGAGAGAAAAGCTCAGTCAAAGAAAGCCATTTTGAGAAACCAACTGGAGGATATTTCGAGAAGTAAACTCAACAGGCAGAGACAGGAGCAAAAACTTGGGACAGAGGAGCAGAAAGCCAAACTTGTTCAGCCTGAACAAGAGAAAAAGCTCCTGCAAAGGCAAACTGAACAAGCAGAACGACTCAGAAAGCTCCAGATACCCAAAGAAATTGTTTGGGACACACTGGCAGCCTCAAAGACGGCGAAGGCTACCACTACAGCTCTGAGGGAGGAAAGGAGATTAGTCAAGGATGTGGCTATGAGAGAGGCTGAACTGGCAAAGCAGTTGAGGGAAAAGACGGACAAGAGGGCTGCAATGCTTCAGTCTATTTCTGACCACAGACGGGCTCAGATACAGGAAAAAGAGCAGAAGGAAAAGGCCGAGCATCAGAGCAGTGTGGACTGGCTTCAGGCTCAGAAAGAGGCAGACAGGTTGTTCCTGACAAACCAAAAACTGAAGGCTCAGAAGATCAGAGAGGACAGAATCAAAGTGAATGAATTCAATGCCTCCATGGTAGCTGAAAAGCATGCCCACCTTCAGCAGTTGAAGGTGAAGAGTCAAGAACAGACTGCTGTGAGGGAGAAACATTTCCAGCAGTATGGTCAGTGTGATCTCCCCATGGCTGCAGAGAACCTGGGGAGCGAACACTGTCAGGAACACCAGAAGCTGCAGCTCAGCTACAAAGAGACCAATAAGGTCGACCTGAGGCCAACCCTTCTCCCACCCATTTCCAGTGCATTCAAAGACACCTTAGCTGCAAAGGATGCAACCAGAGGAAGGTTTGGTCCCAGTACTAGTTTGGAGGGGTCCAATTACCTCTCAGCAGATACCAGAGAGCCACTGCCCCGATTAAAACCTAAACCTCTGCACATTCAACAGATGCAGGATCGCAACAAACTGGAGCTCAAATATAGACCAGGGTGATGGACTTGCAACCGGCCTTCCTCCTCTCTACACCTGTCGTGTCTAAGCTCCAGCCTCCCGCCTCGGGCCCATCCAAAATGCATTGAAGCAGAGGTCCCAAAACAGCTCATTGTAACATTATTCAGGTTTAGGAATTTAGGAAACTGGATGAAAACAGAGATATCTGTTTTTATAAATGATCGGGACTAGCCTAATCTCCTTAAATCCTGTCCTGTCTTGCCACGTCTCTTGGCTGCCCTTCTCCAACATCCTACTTTCCTTCCCTCCTACTCTTCTCTCCCTTCCAGGGAAGTAGGACTTGGGGGGTGTAAACAGCACCCTCATGCAGGGAGGGGCCCATAGAGAATGCGTATGTACAGGATCCAGAATTTTGTGCTACGCCCCTGCCCCCTTCATTTCAATCTCTTCTCGCTCTTTTCCGATTTCCCTTTTTTAGGACACCATGGGGGCATTAGTGGCTAGCACTGGTGCCCCACAGCCAGGTTCTGGTTCAGGCCAGACCTTCCTGTGAGGAGTTTGCATGTCCTCCACATGTGTGTGTGGGTTTACTCCAGGTCCTCTGGTTTCCTCCCACAGTCCAAAGACATGCAGGTTAAGTTAATTGGAGACTCTAAATTGCCCGTAGCTGTGAATGTGAGCGTGAATGGTTGTCTGTCTCTATGTGTCAGCCCTGTGATTGACTGGCGACAAGTCCAGAGTGAACCCCGCCTCCCCTCCAGTGTCAGCTGGGATTGGCACCAGCCCCTCTCCAAGGATATGTGGTATAGATGGACGTGGATGGATGGATAAACAACAATTGAACAATTTACAGTATATAATGAATAATAAATTCACATTTAATTAAAAATAACTTTTTGAGTGTTTTTAAGTGAGTCGTGTTAGTAAGTTTAATTAGTGTTGGTATTACTGGTGATTCTCATGTACCTAGCTTGTATTTCTATGGTGACTGAGACACTAAAGCTCAATGCCACTGGTGAGAACTTGTGATACAACATTATGTTTTTGCACATATAGCCATTAAAGAGCAACTTGCATGTTAAATTCTTTACTACATTTAAACGTAAACTTTCCTGAAAATTAGCATTTGAATAGTTAATGCACGGTCTAATATGTTTTACAAGACATAGTGTTTGGGAATTGGTGTTTATATCCCAGAGTTCCAAATATCTCCCAAAGGCTTCCGACCAATTATCAATGTTTACAGCAGAGACATTGTTAGTTTGCAGTGGGTTGAAGAGCTCAGGCGTGGTAGGTGGTGGTGTGCTCAGATTTAACAGCTGTCAGTAAGAACATATAGTCAACAAAATCCGTTTTTGTTGTCGGATTTATTCATTTAACTTCACCTACTTTTACTCTTCACCATTTATCATCATGGTACGTTATTGTGTTTGTGCAGGTTGTACAATTTCAGCCGGTCAGGATGTTGAATCCACAGTTTTTTAAGAGGAGTAGGACAGATGCTAGCTAATTTTATTATTTCTTCTAATCCTTATCTCTTGGACACCTCATAATTATACATTTCTGGTCTGACATATGTGCATGAATGTACGTTTATAACCTTTTAAGTCCTATAACTAGTATTGGATCCATATTTCTTATTGTTCAACTTAACCACTCTCCCTTTGGTTCTCTTCCCTTGACACAGAAGTGAAACTCTCACAAAAGAAAAATAAATTTAGGTCAAAGATAAGACATGTACATTTTCTGTACTGGAATGTTTATTTTCTGTTAAAAATATAAATATATAAAACAAATTATATCTACTGAATCTATTGTTGCTCTTATGTTGATACAGTAATGTATTAATAGTGAACCGTAATAAATTATGGGATTTTTGGAGCTCAAAAGTGTAAAAATGTCATTCAATATAACTGTCCCAAGTAGAAAAACTAAAACAGAAAAAAATTAAAAAAAAAAAAACTATTTAAAGAATGAACAAAAATATAACTAAAATTGAAATTAACACTTTTGACATAATGAACTGTTTTCATCAACATATAAAAGTATTTTTATGATATTGTTTAAAAAACACATTGCAATATGTGATATACTTTTGTCCCAAAACATGGATCTCATCAAATGTCGTTCAGTATAACGAAAGTTCAAATATATTTTGGACCACATCACATGCTGGTCATCATGTGACAGTCTGTGAGGACCCTGCGAAGACCCCTGATACCGCAGCAAAGTTAGTAGATCACTCCTAAGTGTTTGATCATTTTACCTTTCGAAGGGATGACATTTGACTTGTCATTTTTCACATTTGATCAAATGAATGATGGTAACAGGGTTGACACCATGGTAACAGGTCTGACAAGAGGAACAGGGTTGACAGGACACACATTTTACAGTTCCATAATATAGTTCTATACAATGCATGTTTGACATAAAGTGCACATATGTTTTGCAATTAAAATACTTGATTGAGATTTAACATTTTGATATTAATTACCAACATATTAAAACCAATTCAGACATGTTATAATGTAGAAGTGTTACAATTTTAAGAGGACTCAGTAATCATGTAACGGTTTCATGGAATGACCCAAAAACCAACTAACAGAAATGGCTTCAGCTAAAGAGACCCTTTAGGCCAAGGCTGCCAAGGAAGCCAAAGTGCATTAATTCATCCATTTTCATACTCTTCCTCTGAAGAACATGATGCACCGCTGGCTAGCTGTTTTAAAACACAGCAGTCCACCTGTGGAGCCAGGTCTATGGTTCTGCAGAGACCACTTTGTAAAACCAGATTATGTGGAGGAGGGAGGATTTGATGAAAGTGGAAGATTTGTTCAAAAGTTTAAGTGAAGTTGTTTGTTCTTCTTTTAGAGAAACTGTACCATCCAGTCCGTTTAATACTGCCGCTGTAGCCGGCCGGGTTCACTGCAGCGTCATCTTGAGGGAGGAGTGTCAAATGTTGGAGAGGGTTTAGGCTGGAGATATACTTGCCTTTTAACTACACGTACACATAGACAAGGCTGCGTCGTGAACAGAATTGTTCACATACTTGCCAATGTACTTTGCGTGCACTCTCCTCCAATTTCAGACAAATAAAAGGTAAATTTCTCAGTCCAGATGGGGACCTGGAGGGACAAAGCCACTTAACTGGGATGCAGTTTGTCTTCATTTATACTGTAGAGGACAATTAATACTGATTTCAAATGAACAGCAGCAGATGGCTGCGCCTGATAGCCTTGCTATCTGCTGTTCTGACTGTGTAGACACCAGAAAGAAAACTCAACTGACTCGAAAGAAATACACTTTCTTATAGCCCGAGCACAACATTTTTTTTTGTTTTTTAGAGCAGCAACAATAGCCTGCTGAAAGGAATAATCCCTCGTCCACAGGAGGGAACTTCAGTTAACAAAGTCAAATGTCACTAGCCAGATAGCATCGTATTTATTTATTTGTCTAGTTTTGTCATGTTTTGAGGTACTTTTGACTGTATTTATTGTTGTTGTGTATTTTCAAGCTGTAATGTGTAAGTACGTTTAATGAAATTCAAAAGAAAATGAAAAAAAGTGATGTCACAATGTGATGATGTCACAGCATTAAAAGAAAAAAAACAGAATTTAAGATTAAAGGCAGCAGAATGTGATGATGTCATCCGCTGCCTTTGATGGTGAACATGTATATATGGTCACACTCACAGCCAGTCTCACAACACAGCCGGACATCAACACATCGGGAACTCACGTAAGACACACAACACCTACACCCTAACATACACATAAAATAAGAAAGAAAAAAAAACAGTAGAAATGGCTTCCGCTTTTGCTAAAACAACCATTTCGTCCAAGACTGAATGGGTCAGAATTCATTCTGTATCACTTCAGCCAAATAAAGCCAAAGTGTACAGCAGGCAGGCAGTAGTGGAGAGAAATGCTCCGCATCACAAACATAGATCAGAGGATAAACTCCTTAAGGCTCGGTGGCAGAAGATGCAGGAGCCTAAAACTACTGAGGGCCAGGCCACTGATTACAATTCACTTGCTGCAAAGGAAGTGGGACATAAGAGACAGGACAAGCCTGTTCAGCGGTTTCAGCAGATTGACAGTGTCAGACCCTTCAGTGCAGTGTCAAAAGCGCACCTAGACAGGGAGAATGAGGCTCTGATTCAACTGAAGAAGAGAAAACTAAAAATAGTGGAAGATGAGGACCAGAAGTATGAAGCAATGATGCAGTCTCAACGGGAAAATGCTCTGAGACAGGAGCAGGAGAAGGCCCTTCAGAGAAATCTTCAAACTCTTTCTGTGGCTGAATATCAGTTAAGCCAAATGAAGGAAAGGGAACTGCTGAAAAAGGCAGAAGAACTGCAGGACAAGAAAGAGGGAGAAATTCTCCGGGGCCTTGACGAACTGCACGCACAGGAGCTGAGATGTCAGGCACTGAGAAAAGCTGAGTCAAAGAAAGCCATTTTGAGAAACCAACTGGAGGATATCTCCAGAAGTAAGCTCAACAGGCAGAGACTCGAGCAAAACCTTTGGACAGAGGAGCAGAAAGCCAAACTTGTTCAGCCTGAACAAGAGAAAAAGCTCTTGCAAAGGCAAACTGAACAAGCACAACGGTTCAGAAAGCTCCAGATACCCAAAGAAATTGTCTGGGACACACTGGCAGCCTCAAAGAAGGAGCAGGCTACCACTACAGCTCTGAGGGAAGAAAGGAGATTAGTCAAAGATGTGGCTACAAGAGAGGCTGAACTGGCAAAGCAGCTGAGGGAAAAGACAGTCAAGAGGGCTGCAATGCTTCAGTCTATTTCTGACCACAGACGGGCTCAGATACAGGAAAAAGAGCAGAAGGAAAAGGCCGAGCATCAGAGCAGTGTGGACTGGCTTCAGGCTCAGAAAGAGGCAGACAGGTTGTTCCTGACAAACCAAAAACTGAAGGCTCAGAAGATCAGAGAGGACAGAATCCAAGTAAGTGAGTTCAATGCCTCCCTGGTAGCTGAAAAGCACGCCCACCTTCAGCAGTTGAAGGTGAAGAGTCCAGATCAGACTGCTGTGAGGGAGAAACCCCTCCAGCAGTATGTTCAGTGTGATCTCCACAAGGCTGCAGAGAACCTGGGAAACAAACACTGTAAGGAACACCAGAAGCTGCAGCTAAGCTGCAAAGAGACCAGTAAGACTGAATGGGTCAGAATTCATTCTGTATCACTTCAGCCAAATAAAGCCAAAGTGTACAGGCAGGCAGTAGTGGAGAGAACTGCTCTGCATCACAAACCTATATCAGAGGATAAACTCTTTAAGGCTCAGTGGCAGAAGATGCAGGAGCCTAAAACTACTGAGGGACAGGCCACTGTTTACAATTCGCTTGCTGCAAAGGAGGTGGAATATAAGAGACAGGATGGGCCTGTTCAGCGATTTCAGCAGATTGACAGTGTTAGACCCTTCAGTGCAGTGTCAAAAGCGCACCTAGACAGGGAAAATGAGGCTCTGATTCAACTGAAGAAGAGAAAACAAAAAATGGCAGAAGATGAGGACCGCAAATATGATGCCTCGATGCAGTCTCAACGGGAAAATGCTCTGAGACAGGAGCAGGAGAAGGCCCTTCAGAGAGAGATTCAAACCCTTTCTGTGGCCGAATATCAGTTAAGCCAAATGAAGGGTAAGGACCTGCTGAAAAAGGCAGAGGGACTACAGGACAAGAAAGATGGAGAAATACTCCGGGGTCTTGATGAACTGCACGCACAGGAGCTGAGATATCAGGCAGAGAGAAAAGCTCAGTCAAAGAAAGCCATTTTGAGAAACCAACTGGAGGATATTTCGAGAAGTAAACTCAACAGGCAGAGACAGGAGCAAAAACTTGGGACAGAGGAGCAGAAAGCCAAACTTGTTCAGCCTGAACAAGAGAAAAGGCTCCTGCAAAGGCAAACTGAACAAGCAGAACGACTCAGAAAGCTCCAGATACCCAAAGAAATTGTTTGGGACACACTGGCAGCCTCAAAGACGGCGAAGGCTACCACTACAGCTCTGAGGGAGGAAAGGAGATTAGTCAAGGATGTGGCTATGAGAGAGGCTGAACTGGCAAAGCAGTTGAGGGAAAAGACGGACAAGAGGGCTGCAATGCTTCAGTCTATTTCTGACCACAGACGGGCTCAGATACAGGAAAAAGAGCAGAAGGAAAAGGCCGAGCATCAGAGCAGTGTGGACTGGCTTCAGGCTCAGAAAGAGGCAGACAGGTTGTTCCTGACAAACCAAAAACTGAAGGCTCAGAAGATCAGAGAGGACAGAATCAAAGTGAATGAATTCAATGCCTCCATGGTAGCTGAAAAGCATGCCCACCTTCAGCAGTTGAAGGTGAAGAGTCAAGAACAGACTGCTGTGAGGGAGAAACATTTCCAGCAGTATGGTCAGTGTGATCTCCCCATGGCTGCAGAGAACCTGGGGAGCGAACACTGTCAGGAACACCAGAAGCTGCAGCTCAGCTACAAAGAGACCAATAAGGTCGACCTGAGGCCAACCCTTCTCCCACCCATTTCCAGTGCATTCAAAGACACCTTAGCTGCAAAGGATGCAACCAGAGGAAGGTTTGGTCCCAGTACTAGTTTGGAGGGGTCCAATTACCTCTCAGCAGATACCAGAGAGCCACTGCCCCGATTAAAACCTAAACCTCTGCACATTCAACAGATGCAGGATCGCAACAAACTGGAGCTCAAATATAGACCAGGGTGATGGACTTGCAACCGGCCTTCCTCCTCTCTACACCTGTCGTGTCTAAGCTCCAGCCTCCCGCCTCGGGCCCATCCAAAATGCATTGAAGCAGAGGTCCCAAAACAGCTCATTGTAACATTATTCAGGTTTAGGAATTTAGGAAACTGGATGAAAACAGAGATATCTGTTTTTATAAATGATCGGGACTAGCCTAATCTCCTTAAATCCTGTCCTGTCTTGCCACGTCTCTTGGCTGCCCTTCTCCAACATCCTACTTTCCTTCCCTCCTACTCTTCTCTCCCTTCCAGGGAAGTAGGACTTGGGGGGTGTAAACAGCACCCTCATGCAGGGAGGGGCCCATAGAGAATGCGTATGTACAGGATCCAGAATTTTGTGCTACGCCCCTGCCCCCTTCATTTCAATCTCTTCTCGCTCTTTTCCGATTTCCCTTTTTTAGGACACCATGGGGGCATTAGTGGCTAGCACTGGTGCCCCACAGCCAGGTTCTGGTTCAGGCCAGACCTTCCTGTGAGGAGTTTGCATGTCCTCCACATGTGTGTGTGGGTTTACTCCAGGTCCTCTGGTTTCCTCCCACAGTCCAAAGACATGCAGGTTAAGTTAATTGGAGACTCTAAATTGCCCGTAGCTGTGAATGTGAGCGTGAATGGTTGTCTGTCTCTATGTGTCAGCCCTGTGATTGACTGGCGACAAGTCCAGAGTGAACCCCGCCTCCCCTCCAGTGTCAGCTGGGATTGGCACCAGCCCCTCTCCAAGGATATGTGGTATAGATGGACGTGGATGGATGGATAAACAACAATTGAACAATTTACAGTATATAATGAATAATAAATTCACATTTAATTAAAAATAACTTTTTGAGTGTTTTTAAGTGAGTCGTGTTAGTAAGTTTAATTAGTGTTGGTATTACTGGTGATTCTCATGTACCTAGCTTGTATTTCTATGGTGACTGAGACACTAAAGCTCAATGCCACTGGTGAGAACTTGTGATACAACATTATGTTTTTGCACATATAGCCATTAAAGAGCAACTTGCATGTTAAATTCTTTACTACATTTAAACGTAAACTTTCCTGAAAATTAGCATTTGAATAGTTAATGCACGGTCTAATATGTTTTACAAGACATAGTGTTTGGTTGATTGGTGTTTATATCCCAGAGTTCCAAATATCTCCAAAAGGCCAATTATCAGTGTTTACAGCAGTGACATTATTAGTTTGCAGTGGGTTGAAGAGTTCAGGCGTGGTAGGTGGTGGTGTGCTCAGATTTAACAGCTGTCAGGAAGAACATATAGTCAACAAAATCTGTTAGGAAAGATTTATTCATTGAACTTTACACTAAACAGAAGTGGTGGAGTATAGAGGACCACAAGTGTCATGGAAATAGTAATAAAGCATTTAATTAATGAATAACAAATTGTACAATAAAAAACAGGGATAAATTAATTTGTTTTCAAATTAGTCGATTATTCTATGAATTACTAGACTACATTGCAATGTAATTCATTACGTGATATTTTAATGGGCAATAAAAAGAGGAATTATGAACAGAATTTACAAATAAAATATTAATCCATTTATAAATAGTTCAAATTAAAAAGGGATTTACAAAAACAACATAAAACAGTCAATAAGTACAAATTTAAAAATAATGTGATTTAAAAATCTATTTGAAAAAGCAGTTTAAAAAGAGACTCAAACTGAATTCACAAACTGAATGCAGATTTTACTCAGGCATTTAAAAAGGCAATTTCCTCCCCCATTTCCATTACCCTGCTGCTTTTCCTTTTCCTATTAGCTATCGGATTTGCTTAGTCATTTCCCTCTCCTTTTTTCCTTTCTGTAACACTTTGGGCCTTGCGCTGGTAAAATGAGGTAAAACAATGCAAATTAGCCATGGGATGCAACAAGCTCTCTGATTGTTTAGACAGACACACTCACCTCATACCCTGGATACTTTTTCCAATATTTACTAGGCACCAAGAACACTGTTTAAGGAACATCAGTGTATGTGCTTGCGCCAAGGCATTTTGCCTCAGCTTTTACTGTCTTAAATGTCTACACTGATATATCAAGAATTTTAAAGGGACACTGCCAGTGAAATGCAGGATGCAGGACTGGTTTTCCGGTTCTTTACAGGTCTGTGGTGACTTACAAATACACAAAAGGATCAGCTGTGTATGTATGTATTGTATTGACCAGCGCGTGCACGCACGTACCTACGCAACCAAGCCAAACATATTTACACACACACAAACCCCAGAACACACACAGGCAGAAGATTAAGACACAAGAGGAGAAAAAAAAAAGGAATGTTTCGGTGAAACTTATAGGCTGTTTATATTAACCTGTTACATATGCACAAATGGAGCAACACCTGGAGCTAGTTCAAGCAGGCAGCTCTATCTGCACCACTTCATACACACGTGAAATGCCTTACACTCAACATCATCTACCAAACACTTCATTTGGTGGTCTATTTAAACTTCAAAAATGTCCCATCTCGCCCTCTGCCTTGTTTATGCCACTGCCTCCCTGCATCATCCTTGATGCCTGCTCTTTCAGCTTTCTCAGATCCTAGTTTAACGTTTTCACAGGTTAGCCCCCCCCCCAACAAATATGAGCACCCGGAATTGGTTTATCGACAGGCGCAGTCTATTCATATCGCAATTTAAAATGCATCCGCTATGTCTTTTATGGCAATTACATTTCCACACATTATACCCCAAAACAAATTGCCTGACATAGGTCTTCATATTTAACAGACACTCGGCTCCAATTCCCCCTTGAAACATCAAAAATATGACATATTCAATAATCTGACCAATACAGCCAAACATATAATATACACCTAACAAATGCGCTCAAAAACACATACCAGTCTCATAGCTTTGCTCCTAGAGCTTGCAACCCATGTGAACCGCACCGAGTCCCTGCACCTTTAAACATATAACACAGTAGCCTTTCACACACTTCACCCCACAGCCTCCTAGCAGCACATAATGTAGATGACACATACCAGTTAATACATCCCCAGCCGCAGCTCCTCAGTGTCCCACAACAAAATATCACCTCATGCCGCAAGGCAGTCGGCGTCCAGCATAAGCCCCCAGGAAGTGCACTGCACAGCCAATTTGACATAGTGGCATTACAACTTCCAGGTCTGCCACATGATGCCACTGGGCCCAAGAAGACTTTTTTCCATTGACTAACACTGAGAAAGAGACGTCTGTAACTCAGCAGATAATTTTTTTTGAGGTACATCAACTTCCCAGTTCTAACACTTTAATAGACATTATTTAAATCATTAGGTCTTAAAAGTTGTAAAATTCACTAATAGCTGAATCCAGAATTATTTTAGTCTGCTGTTCATTTGAGCGAGCCCGAGAGGCTAGGAGGCGGGGCTTAAGGAAATGCTACTGTGCATGCTCTATAGGCCCAACAGAGCGGAAAAATCTGAAACTTCCACATATTAAATACCCGGATGTTTACTTCATGCGCCACTGAGCAACTTCCATAGGAATAAATGAGGCCCCATCTCCAGCGCTGTATCCAGTTCTTTTAATACATCCATGGCCCAGCCAGCATGATTCCCCAGCTCAGTCTGGCACTTTCCTTATGACGTCACCAGCAGTGCACCTGGCTACCATAATACCCCATGTTACTAACCATACAGTGCAGCTCTGAGCGCAACCATCATTGGTGCTGCAGCACCTTACACTAGACTGCACTATTGCTGCTCATGCGATTGCCATATTACCTTATGGCTTTGTCGGTCGCTATGTCTGTCGCCACCTCTGATTCAGAGAGCGAGTCTCTTCTACTGAAGCATCCATCCTCTCTTCCCTTGTTGAAATTAAATCTGCACTTAATGTCATGAACGCCAGGAAACAGTGCCTGGAAGAAAACGCAATTTCCTCTGCCTGTTATGTGAACAACCTGGGGCCATCCTCTTCAACTTCTGGAGATAGCTCAACCTGCCCTGCTTCCCGCTGACGTCACACCCCACAGGACCCTAGGAACTGCAGTCCCAGTTCCAACCATGGGTTCTTGGTTCCTGCCCCTGCAGCATCAATTCCTGATACCCTCAGGAACCAAATTTCAACAGGTATTTTATTATAATACTTTGCCTTAGGATCGATAGGCCAATGTTTTGCAACTGCCCTGTTAAGGTTACTGTTCAAGATTCAGGAGAATCATATGGAAATTGCACATAGCCTATATACCTTAAAATAAAATTAAATAAAAAATTATAAAATCCATATACTACCATTTTGACAGGCCATGGTATAAATCTGGTGAATATTTGGTTATGTGGTACGGAATCTACTGACAAGAGATTTGTGGATTGTGGGAATAATATCGTTCTGCGAGCTACATTCATTCCAGGTAATGAAAATTATGTAGCTTATGCTCTCTCTTTCGCTTTAAATTTCAGGAGTTCAAAGCTATGCGTCCCCAGGCCAAGCGCTCCAGCATGCCATGCCACCATTCAATCAGATGACTCTCGATTAATCACGTCCAAGACCCTGCAGAATCTTTTGCACTCTGCTTCCAATTACATGAGACTTGGTCTAGCCAAAAGCACAATTAAAGCATATGATTCAGCTGGGTATTTCTTCTCTTCCTTTTGCACAAACCTCTCCCTTAGGCCTTTACCAGTAAATATCTCCAAAGTATGTGCATTTATTGTGTTTTTATTTGAATCACGCAATCTTCAAATGCAAAGTATCAAAGAAATGCTAGCAGGGATTCAGTTCTACTTACAATGCCAAGATCCAGCATCCCAGAGCCTTCTTAGGAATTCTTCCATTCAGCTGCTCCTCAACGGCCTAAAAAAGGCGCATCCTCCAGGCAATGATGAAAGACTGCCTCTCACTATTTTACTGGTGCACAAGTTGGTGTCAAGGTTAAGGCAAGGTTGTTTTTCACTGCATGGTGACTATTCAAATCTAGTTAAAGGAGAGAGATCTATCCTTCTCCTTTAATCCTTGGCATGATATCACCTTCTCTGTTTTAACCTTAGAAGAACACATGCATTTTATATTCCTAAATCACTCAAAGTCTAATTGCTTTTGCTAATGCACCCAAATTGACATTACCAAGACTAACATCACTTTTTGTCCCTACTCTTCCATGATGTAATTCCTACTTCATCGCTCCCCCACTCATTGGTCAGAACCACTGTTCATCATTGGTGGTGACAAACCAATGACAAGATATAAGAGTAGAGCGATTTATCAAAACGGCTGTTCAGCAGTAGAAACGTGATATTTTCCCCTGCTTTCACCACGGTCTCTCCCGATATGTTTTACACAGCCACAACCACTCTTTATTGTCGGCCCCACACACAGTAACAACATGTGAGTATGCAGCAGTAACATGAGGTGTTGAACAGTGAACTGCTGTTGAATTTGACAACACAAGTTAACAGTAAATAAATACAGTTTGGAGGTTAAAAAAAAAGTACTTCAGGTTTCGATATTCAAACACTTATTTTACCAAACGTCTGTCAGAGATGAAACTAACCACACACACTTGTACTTTTATAACACGTATATGTAGCTGTTATTGATTACAAAGTGCTTTACATTAACTAAATATAAAACAATAAGTAACATCGTAAAGATAATTTTCAATTTTAATTGAAACCTTTCTTTGAATGGAGCAAAATAAATAAAACATTTTAATGGTGCTTTAACTATGCTCATGGTGTATTGTGATGTTTTAAACAACTAAATGCTTACATTCACATTATGAGTATCGGATAAAGTACTCTATTGCTATCGGTATCAGTTTAAGGGACTGGAATCTTAATTTTTAAGGACATTGTAGTGTATATTTGGGTCAGATATGAGACATCAATTCCAATTTTAGCAGCATCCTCCGCTCAAAGGCATCAAACAACTAAAGTAAAGTCAATTTTATTTCTATAGCGCCAAATCATAAAAAACGTTATCTCGACACTTTTCACATAGAGTAGGTCTAGTCCGTACTCTTTGAAATATTATTTACAGAGACCCAACAGTTCCCACCATGAGCAAGCACTCTGAAAAAACTCCTTTTAACAGGTAGAAACCTCGAGGTCTCTGTGGGCGGCCATCTGCATCGACTTGTTCTGTACAAGTTCTCTGCTCTCTCTCTCTCTCTCTCTCTCTCTCTCTCTCTCTCTCCCTCTTTCACACACACACACACACACACACACACACTATGATAATAAATGTAAGAATTAAGGCAATGTATTTTATTTGCTTTTTTATGGACCCTTGGTAATGCTCATTTGAACTGATAAAATATTTTGATTTCAGATCAGTCATGCAAGTGCAACATACAGAAAAACCCAGTTTAAAAATCACTAAAAAACCTTGTTCCAAGCCCCAAACAAAAAGCCACATTAGTCAGCATGCAGTGACAAGTTCATTCAAGCTTAGTACCTGAGAGTTTGCACTTGCACCATATTTTCAAATTGAACATCAGAGAAAGGTATTACTGGATAAACACTGGATATATTATCACTTATAAGAGTATACGTGACACAATTGGTCAATATTGTCTTTATATGTACTGCCATCCAAAGGCTAACCGCAGTAACTACATTTTGGGTCAAAAATGACCTTGCTAATATCTGGTTTATCTTGTGACAAAGTTTCAGAGTTAAATTGTGCTTTGTTTTAGAGAAAAGGCTGTATAAAAATTGTAGTAACTACAAAATCGGACCCCAAACCATGGCAGACTGCAGTAAGTGTAAGGAAGTAAGTAAGTTAGTGCAGTCTGCTTTGGGATCCTACCG
Organism: Lateolabrax maculatus; assembly: GCA_031216445.1. Classification (NCBI taxonomy): domain Eukaryota; kingdom Metazoa; phylum Chordata; class Actinopteri; order Acropomatiformes; family Lateolabracidae; genus Lateolabrax; species Lateolabrax maculatus. Next base: position 3,654,439 of record CM062216.1, read on the forward strand.
GCCAGTCCTATGGTCCCTGTAAGCTGAATGAGATGGGACCAGGAGAATGATACCCATTACCATAACCCTGAGGAGGAACCAGGTCAGCAGAACCAAAAACCAGAGTTTGCAAAACCATGCAGTGCCAGCAGTGTTTCCAGCATTAGCTCCAGGTTCGTCTGGCTCCCAGGCTGTTTTGTCCTATTCCCTTGTGTATTCGTAGGGGTAGTGGAAGAGAGCCCCTAGTAAAGCGCAAAAAGAGGCTGCTCTGTGTTTGGCATGCAGGAAAGTGTCCGAGAGGCCACATTAATGAATTTGTTGTCTGAGTTGCTTAAGAACTTTGTTAACATCCCTGATCCCCAGCCAGTCTCCCAGCTGACTAGCCTCTAGCATGCTAGCTACCAGTACGCTATCCTTCAGCCTGCTTCTTGTGCTCCTCACAACCAGCCTGCACGCCAGTCGTTTGTGAGATATGAACGTCTTTTGAACGTCTCACCACCCTTAAGGAGCCACAACCGCTCACTGAAGTTCCTCTTAGCTTTTCTCTTTTTTCTCCTGAATTTTTCTTACGTTTTTCTTCTTGCATATATTTTACCCTTTAGTGGAAGCAAGTCTAAATTTTGGATATTTTAAACCTAAGTAATACACAATCAAGTTATATACATATTTTTTTTTCAGGACTATCAAAATATGTATGCTAGAGGGGTGGCACATTAATGTATAAATAATTGTATGACCATAAAGACAAAAGAAAAAAACAACACAGAAATTGAATTTCTCAGAAATGTAATCAAATCCCACAGAACAATAATGAACAAGATTTTTGGCTTTTGAAAAATATTCTCTCAAGTCTTGGCAATCAGGGGAAAAAACATTGTAACCAACACATCAAAAACTGTTTACATTTTCTTTCTTTTTTATCCAAAAGGTTAGTTGTGCCTTGGCTTAAAGCAGTTCCTGTCTGCAATGAGACAGAGCATCACACTCCAGGGGGTAGACTGTCCTGCCTGGTCTGCCCACAGTCTACACACACTACAGGTTTACCCTCCTGCTTGTATTAGGGTTATCCATTGGCTGAGCGAGGCTGCCTTTCTCCTAACATCACTTACGGTCCATGTCAAAAAGCCAGATAAAGAATAACAACTGAATAACACTATATATGCATGCTCAATGCGTCCTGGGGGCATGCCATACAACACTATCCAAATGCCCAAAGGAGAGTCTACACATTCTTTATTACATTTATGCTATTCCACTCATTATTTTGGGTGCTGCCCAAGAGGATGGGGTCAATCAAATTCAAATAGCTATATTGGCATGACCATACCAAAATACAGTATTGAAAAGCATTGTACAAATAATGGATCTTGTCAATTACAAATTAATAAAATCTATACATATACATTTAATCTATGTGTATATGTACATTTTGAACAGTGTAAAAAACTTCAACACAAGAAAACCAAACCAACCAAAGTGTTTGATGAACAAACTCTTTCATTTCCCCCAGAACAATTTGTTGTTTTTCGTTTTTCTCAGTCTGGCACTCAGTCTGTATTTATTACATGTTTCTATGTTTAACATCAGTCACGGTGGTTAGGTAGGTTGCCACAGCGTACTGTCTTTTTAGGGCTAGATAACATTGCATTTTACTTTGTGTGTGTGATCCAATAAGTGAGGTAGTTTTGTTTCTGTTGTGTTATAATTTGGTTGACTCTGGTAGTTCTGGTCTCATACTGATCTTTTGGTAGAACACTGCTTGAACTGGTTCGGGACCGAAGCGTCAGGACCAGCTGAGTGAGGCAACTTTTGTCTTTGCTCATCTCTTGGCACTGCGGGGCTTTTTTTGGTGGTAGGGAATCATCATGTTTTAGGTGAAACCGATATTTAATTGATCTTTTTTGGATTTTCAATAATCATGTAAATTTGCCCAATTCAGCTCTGCAGGCAGTGTTAATTGTTGTCTTGTGCACTTGCAGGATTCTTTTACAAAATTCAGTGTGTGCATTTTCAGTTGGATGCTTTTCCCATTTGTCAAAGTTTAGGTTTGTTTGTGGGCCCCACACTTTGCTTCCATAGAGCAGAATGGGTTCCAAAAATGAAAAATTTTAATCTGAATTTGTCTTTTATTTGCATTTTATGCCCTGTGTGCTTTCTCTCTCAGTTCACTGACTGCTGGATTGAAAATTCAAGTGGAACCTATTTTCAGGCCTAAATAATTATATTCCAAACTGTTTTCTATTGTATTTGTTCTAATTGTAAAGTGATATTTGTTTCCCTGACATCTGGCTCTTTTTTTTTAAATATCATTGTTTTGGTCTTTTTTTTCTTATTGTTTTTTTTTTTTTTTTTCAATCCATGGGTCAATGTTATGTTATTCCATTGCTCAATGTGTTTGAACTGCCACACAGTCAGAAAACTCTATTGGTCAATAGACTCAATCCAAAATTATTATTATTAGCCAAATATTAATTCTAATTTTCCAGTCAAAAGATTACTTCTGTTCATCTGTTTGTTTCTGTTTTCATTTACTATTATCTATATTCATAATTTCTATCTTCTTTAACAGTGTAGTGAGTATGTTTTAAAATTATCTCAATACTTCCTCCACCACTGTAAATTGCTTAATTACCAAAAATGGAGAGCCTTGAATATACAGCATTCAAAATCCTTAAGAGTGGAAAACAAATCTCCGCCTCCAGAATAAATTGTCTGCCCATGCGTAGACAGGCAATTGTGAAATTAGCTTTTTTAAAGCAATGGAATTACATTTTTAAATTAATTACAAAAGTAGGATTCAATAATGTGTGTAGACACCAGAGAGGGAATCCAACTGGTTCCAAATAAAAACATTTTGTTATTTTTTTTATATTACAGAAGATGAGGTCCCAAGTCCTCGATTACCAGCACAGCAAGCACATTGGGCATTCACAAAATGTAAACACTAATAAACAACAACTAACAAAAGCTTGTTCCATGTTCCAGTGGTAATGACGGGCATGCAGGTTATTACATGGTAAACATTTCTGACTTGGTCTTTCAAAATTTGAAAGACAGACAGGATTTTGGTGGAGACCATTTTGTTCCACTGCATTTCTTTGATTAACAGATATCTGCAAGGGACACAGGCATGTAGTTTCATTCTAAAAGTAGGTATCCCCCATGGGAATCACTGAACACCTACCTGACAAGTTCTTGCCTAAAAAGATTTCACATGTAGAGAAAGTAGCATGCTCTTCTGCATGTGCTAATTTCTTAGAAATGTTACATTTACTTTGCCAATAACACATAGTTTATTATTAGTTGCATGACTTTATCAAAACTACCACTTTTAAAGAGAGGACTTTCTCAACCTCAATCTAGACTACTATATTTACAGATTTAGTTTAAATCTGTAAATATATGTAAACATAATTCTGCTGCCATGTTTAATTACTTGTACAAACTGTTTAATCAGAATCTCTATGGAGCTAAGCTATGTGCACAACAACCAAAGGGTGACATGCTAACTTCAAACAATTCACAAATCAACCTTGAGTTTGGAATAATGTTAGAATTCAGAGTTACCCCCTTTAGGTCAAAGCTGCCATTTTTAATGTATCAATTACATGTGCATTCATATGTATTTTGGGCATATGACATACATTTTGACCTATCAATCTTAAAGCATTTAACTTATCTCAGTTGTTTGTATTCAGCCCATGTATTTACAATTTGCCAAGAGTGATAAGAGGTTCCAATCTTATGTTCTTAATTTAGTTCATGGGTGGGGCTACAGTTTAGCTACATTTGAAACATATATTCCCACATCTTGTTTGAAATAGAGAATAATATTTCCACAGTTTTACAGACACGTCTGTCTGGTGTGTTGAAAAAAACATATTTGTTAAAGGCACAGATAAAATGAATTACCTTCAGCAATGCCTTCAGTTCACCAAAACAAAACAAACAAAAAAAAAACATTACAGGCATCTCTAATGGAGCTTGAAGTGCCCTATCCACCAGATTCTTAACATTCTTATTTCCATCACTTTCCATGTTGGCCACTGATCTCATGGAGGCCACGATGCATAATGACACATCATCCCACCTTGTTATTAAAGACCACTTATCTACCTTAAAGCATACAGATGTAATTATTTTAACCTTGTTTTTATTATTATTATCATCATCAACAAATCCCCTGAGACCAAAGGCAACAATGAATATATCCTACAAGTGTTGCCACATTCTGATATAGCTTATATAGACAACTTAGATCAACTGTTACCTGATACCTTCTAAGTCAGTCAAGTGGTAGGAGTGGCACTGTTAAAACAATTAAATTTTCCATGAAAACTGAGTGCAAAGTGGCCAAGGAGGCAAATTTCCTTTCTAGCTAGAATTTAAAAGGGATCTGATGGAGATGGTACGTAAAGACTTACGTCGTAAGTTTTGGTGAATAGCATTGTTCATTTTAGCAGTGGGGTGGTCTGTGGTTAATGCACCATCTGGGAACTGAACATACCCAGGTTTGATCCCCATGATCCCAAGTTTTTAACCTGCTGAGATGCTGCACCCCTACCAGCTCAAAGGTGCATGATCACAAAGTCCCTGCCTGTGTACCAGTAACCCATACTTGGTGGCTAAGAGTCATAATAGTGTCTCAGATTTTTTGGTAATATTAGCTGACAGCCAGGATCCAGCCTGCTATCAGTCTGTTGGCTTGTTCAACTCAATATTATATATATATATATAAATTAATATTTCAAGTTTCATTTTCATTTATGTGTGGTTTTACCACTATGTAGTAGCATCAATTTACTTAGAGTTGTTTGAACTTAACGAGTTGAAGTCAAGTCCTTTACCAGTGTAGAAAATGTTTACAATGAAGAATGGAGAGCAACACATCCCGAATTAAAGGTTTCCTTATCACGACATCATCATAATAATTGCATCCTCTTTCATAGGATTTGAATGATTTACTGTCCATCCAGCCATCCATGAATTCTTTAAAAAAAACCATTACCGTCAGGTCTATCTGTTTGGGTGGTTGAGGAGTTCATGGCACCTTTAAGCACCTTCTATTGACCACTGTCCAGATCCTTCAACCCCCAGTGCATCAGTATTTCCTGCTTTTTGGGGGTTTGGTCAGTTAAGGAACTTCTTTACTTTCTGTACATTACTATAATGTCTTGTCCACCCCTTCACTTCTTCTTGTCCCTCTGTTTCTTGCTGTTTTTTGTCAGTGGCAGCACTGCCTCTTGTTGGCGTGAAATCACCATAACGCTACCATTGGGCTCGAAATGAAGCAGATACTCCATAGGGTCAAGCGGCCTCCCCTCCTCGTCCCTCAGCCTGGAAAATACTTCCTGGTACAACGTGCCCAGTTGGCCCTTCATTTCCTGGAGATTCTTCAGGGCTTCCCGTTTCTCTCGGAACAGCCGCGAACGGTAGCGCCTCAAACCTGACAGATCACCCTTCAGTCTCAGCACCACATCCAGTTTCCTCTTCCTGCAGTTCTGGGCAGCTATCTTGTTCTTACCACGGCGTCGTATGTCCCTGATGAGGGTAAGCTGCTCCTCACTGAGTTGGTAATTGGCTAGTAGGTCATTAAACTCCTCCACTGGCAGATTAACAATCAGTTCATTGGAGAAAGGCACTTTCAGGGCTCGCGCACGCCGTTCATCCCGGCTCCACATTTTGGTTTCAGAGATGTGTCTGGAAGAGGAGCGGTGGTAGGGCTTGGGGTTGTCATGTTGGGGGGAGAATTTGGTGTGTTTAGTGGGCATCTTGCCCAGGGATGGAGAAGAGGCAAATGACCAGGGCTGGTTGTACGTGTGATTGTGGCCAATATGCTCCGGCAAAGGAAAGCCATTTAACAGCTTGTGATCCCCGTAGTTGGTAGGGAAGAGTTTCTTAACATCTTCAGGGTACCCTCCTCCTACTGCCCCCATCTCCTCCTCTTCGATCTCCTCCTGCTTTATGGTCACGTCCACTTCCATATCTGAACCAAGTAATCCATCCTCAGCATCTTCATCGTCGTCTTCAGAGAAGGGACTTTCAACGGCCGACACACAAGATGAAGAGGAGGAGGAAGAGGAATAAGAGGAGGCCACGGAAGCACATGGAGAAGCAGGGCTGTGGCTGAAGTCCAGAGAAAGACCAGAGTCTGAGTCTGCCTCATTCTCACCATCTAGGAGGAGGGAACAAGGAAAAGTCACGGTAAGTTCTACAGTTTTATGGTAGGTTCTATATTGCCTATCTTTGTTTTATGTATTTTCTTGTGTTGTATATATTTTCTTTATGAATGTATTGTATTTCTGAGTATTTGATATTTTACACAGTACTGGAGGAGGCAGCAAAGCATTTCACTGCACAATGTAGAGATATGTTGAGAGTTTGACAAATAAAAAACTTTAAAGTAGTTGTGCATTTTGTCAAAAATAGTTACTATAATAGAGGGTATATTGACTGCCCATTTAACTACCTTGCTGATGTCTTCCTGGTTGACCCTGATCTTCTGTGACTGGCATGCTATAGCCTGAGTGGTCATTACCTCCGCCAGTTTCCTGTTGGGCTATTTCACAGTCAAGGTGGTGCTCCTCTTCCAGCCTGGCAACCATCCCAGGACTGAATCCTTCCTCCAGATCCAGGTCCAACAACCTAATCTCATCCAAGATGGCAGTGTCTTCTAAGAGGTCCCTAAGTGGGCTAGGTAGACCATCTTCATCCTCGACATCCTCCTCCTCGTCAACCAGAAAGACACTGGAGGGAGGTGTCAGAAGGTCTTGGGTCATACCATTCATCTCCGGAGACACGGTGACACGAAAGTTAACATCAAAGCTAGGAAGATTTTCAGGGTAGGGAGCATACTGTGAACACGGACTTCTTTCCATGGTGTCCAGAAGATCTTGTGTTAGCAGATTTATGTTGAAGGTACTTGAGTTATCTCCTGCATTTAGTCCCAGGTAGAAGTCCTCTGAAGGATCTTCTACAAGCAGATCTGTGTGGTCTGGAGGACTATGCAAAGTATTCACATTAGAGTTTGTCACAGTGTTCAAGGCTGAACTGTGGTCATCCAACTCTGCACTGGGGATGAGTGGAAGCAGGGCTGGCTCTAGATCTGACTGGCTCGGAGGCCATGACAAACCTAGAGACAAAGAGTAGGCATTGTTGCAAAATGTTAAGAATTGTAGGACCTTTGGTACAATAATTTGTGGAACATTCAGGAAATAATAGGTAACTGACTGTTACGTACTGAATTTTTGGATTTTATTTAAATGTTTTTAAAGGGTGTCAGGGAATTCACTAAAACTCCTACATTTCAACTCAACTCAATCTGCTGAGGAAGGCCACAAAATGCAGTTGAAAGCTTTGGAAGAAAGTAACTGGGCCTTGTGTTGAGAATTTTATTGTCAGGCTGCTGTCTTTAAGCAGAATAATCAACCTTCAAGCTAAATGTTTGAGGAGATGTTGAAGTGGAGGGATACTGTCCATGAATTCTTACAACAAATTTCAGCTTCTGAATTGAATTACCGTGCTGCAGAGGAGTCTCCATTAGAGGGACCTCCTGATCAGCATTGGTTACATCGTTGTCATGGCTGTTACAGTTTTGCTGTAGAGCTTCAGACCCAACACGCTGAAGGGTCCCAGTTGCTCTTGAGTTCCTGGTGTGGTTAAATGAAGTCATCGTGTCAACATCTGTGTTCTGGAGAGGATTGATGAAAATGTATATCAATTTATTGTATCTTGGTTTGGTCATAACATGATTTAATTTTATTCTATTATGGCAAATCTAATTTCAATCTGCCAGTCACCTCAGGGTCCATGATAGCCAAAAGGTCATGCCAGTGGAGCTCCAGGTCAAAGGAAGGGTTACTGGTGCTGCTGATGGGGGGCAAATGCTCCAGGTTTCCCCCTCTACCACCAACATCACATAACTGAGGGACAAGAAAGCAGGAAAAATTCTGTTCAAGATCATGAAGGACACAGCTGCAGAAAAGACTGAAGAGAAGAGAAAAGAAGAGGCTGTACCTGTTGTTCATCCGTGAAGGGAAAGGTTTGCTCCATCAGCGTCCAACACTCCTGGAGGGAGAAAGAAGACTGACAATATGGAGAGAAACAGGAGAAGAGAAAGACATAGGGAGAGAAGTTTAGAGAAAAAAAGAAGACAAGCAGGTGGTTTGCGTTTGACCTTGATACCAGTTTTGACCTGCTGGTTGACTTTCCCAATGTCTTTCCACTTTCACTGGATCCTGTCACAAATCTGACAGTTCTCACCCTCTGGCCTCTGGCCTGCAAGGCTTTACGGGAAAGGTGGATTCTAAGGAGCAGGATTCTTTCTCACAAGGCAACATGTGCCACACACACACACACACGCATGCACACACACAAACACATGTCTGTGGATGTTATGTATTAGATAGCGTACCCTAGGTGTAAAAGGCACCCTATGGTGCAGCTGCTAAGGTGTGTCACCCATGCTGTCCTATCCTGCTGAGCTTGCAGCAGTCCAGTGTTTGAAGATCAAGCATCCAGCTCTGATTCCAAGCATAACAGACGCTCTCATCACCTCATCTAATACTCACACAAGTTAACGTACAGTATATATGTCAGGCAGGTTCTAGTGACTCAGGATTTTTGTGACAATTTACGGCTTAGTTGAATCCACTGATACAGACTTTGTCAGACTGTCAACTTTGGCTAATGGTCTTTAGCAGTTTTGAACTGTTCAGGATGATAAGAGGTGCCCATTCAGTTAGAGTGACAGCACTGATGTTCAATCATTTATTCCAGTTGGATTTTCATTTGTACTCAGAGTCACCCCAGAATTGTATTATCTTCAAAGGATAAAACACACAAATACTGTAGCACTTTACTATTGCGATGAAAGGATAATAGATCTTCTTACTATGTCTTACCTGGTTTACTTCATTTTGAGTTTGCTCTCTGTTGTTAGCATGGCTGTAGGAACCTTCTGGTCTTCCACCTTCCTCTGCCCACCTATGCATCCTGGCCAGGTCCTCCTTGTCCTCCTCCTCTTCTTCCTCTCCTCTCTCATCCAGAGTACCACTGTGATGAAGTACATGATGTGTTCCTTCCTGGTTGCAGAATCAGAAATGAAAAATGATCTATTAATACTATATATCACTACACTATGAAACCTCTGACACAGCTTAATAAGGTTGCCTTTAAAAATGCTAAGAACAAATCCAATGTGTTTGATGATTATTATGTATCATTATTATATCATAAATATTCAGCCATAATATATAATAAAACAAATAATAAAATAACAATTATTTTATTAGTATTCAAGAACTACAGCTCCCATGAGGCCTACCCACTGGTGCATAGTCAAAGCCTCATGGGAGCTGTAGTTCTTAAATACTAATAAAATGTTATTTTTTGTTTTATTGTATATTATGGCTGAATATTTATGGTATAATAATGATGTTGTGTTGGAATTGATTAAGAGCTTGCTAACCACTGGAGTAGTATCATGATGTAGTACTGTCTTCTATACTACCAGCCTGTTTGTACAGAACATGAAGACTCCTGTTTTACCCAGAGACAAACAGCCAGTCTCAGAATAACTTTAACCTTCTCCTGACCTGGATGGGGGCTTACAGACAAACCCAGAGACTCCCAGCAGCTGGCCAGCAAGGACACGCATGTGCTTTGAACATATATGGGTCAAGCCTGTACACATAGCCCCTATTTCACTACATGGGGGTAAAGGAGAACCCAAGTTTGAATTATGCTTTTTTTTGTTTACAACAAAAAATTAATTGTGGCATTATCTGCAACAGTCTGTGAACATTTTAACTCCGACTCAGATAGAGGATAGCTCATGAAGCCCTCAGGCAACACCCGACATACTGGGGTGAGAACTTGACCAAGGCACAAATAAAGGTTCATGTAGCAGTCTTTGTCTACTCAGTAATTTTGGAGAATACCACTGGGAATTTGCACTCCAAATTCAAGCAGGCATAGAATATCTTCTGAAAACATCACAAATGGAAGAAATCTTCAGAAGGATCACATAAGAAACCCTCCTCGGGGCTAGAAGGTGCAAGTGACAAGAAAGCTAATGATACAAGTACATACAGCAGTTTATAAGACAAATATTAGAGCAAAAAAGGGTTTGATCGAGTCTAGTCTTGATTGAGCACAGCTTTGTGGGTCAATGAACGGATAAATTAGATTAAATGGTTCTAATGTACATCCTCTAGCCTATCAGGTAGGAGAGTTCAACCAGTGACAGACTGTCTACATTGCTGTGATTAAAGTTTTTCTACAAAATAGCATATGTTAGGTACAGATGTTTTTTATGGTCACAGTCCTGCTACAGAGTACAGTAGCATAGAAGCAAGCTACATACTTTCCTACAGTTAAAGCTCTGGCAAATTAGTTAATGTTAAAATGATTTAAGCTTGTAATAAAATCTTTCTGAACTAATATTTGATGTGAAGTTAGATCCCCTTGCATTTGTGTACATTTGTTTACATTCATGCCTCTGGCTGTTTGAATGTGTGTGTGTGTGTGTATTTTGATGCAGTAAACAGGAGGGATTGCAAAACTGAGGGATGAAAATGTGCTTCAGGACGCAAGAGGCCAGCGATCAGGTTTCAAAACAAGCCAGTCGGTCACAAGGCCAGGAAGCTAATAAAGTGTTTTGGACGTGTGTGTGTGTGTGTGTGTGTGTGACTGTATGTGTGTTTTTGTGTACGTGGGCCATTTGATACACAAAAATAATTCAAAAGCCCTGGTATATAATAATTTCAGATTGACGAAGAGAAGGTGGCAGTCCGGTATGTACTTAGGTCTCCATGTACTGTATCAAGTTCGCCAACCTGCTCTAAATGAGACTGTTATGCTTCTAATCCAGTAAGATCAGTTTTTTTCATTTGTGTTCTCTCTCTGCTCTCAATCACTGAATATGGTTCAATGACAGACTATCTCACACACATGGTACGGTCACTATATAAATCAATACTTAATTCAAAGATATTTTAAAATATTGATGTAGTTTACCCTTAGTTAAGTTAGTTAGTTAAGCTTCTCTTTAAACTTTTTAGAAAACCGCTAAAAAAAAATGTAAGAAATAACTAAATGCACAAAATCATCTAAGGAACAAAAACAAGTATTGAAATATGTCCTGCTACATAGTGTATTGAGATTATGTATGATGTTGCTGACATGTACCAAAAACCTCCACCATCCCTGATTGTGTGGTCCCAAAGTGAAGAGAAGTGACTCAGTACAGTGGGTTGATTCAAATCTATACTTTCGTGTGCATGGGGTGTAATTGGTGTGCAATTCATGAAAATGTGCCACAGGATTCAAATTACAGGAGAGCCACTGTTACTCTGCCACTGGAACCCTGCTACAGTGCTACACGAGACTCACAGGCTGAGTGTGTGTACAAGTCCAGACTGGACATGAAGGCCAATATGTGGGCTATTTATATGTTGTATACACTTCTGTGTTGTGTCTGAGTGTGTGTTATGGTGTCTTAGGAGTTTTGTTTTGTCACAGTGTAGTTTTTGTGATCCTACAAGGGGTGATGAAATTTGGTTGTTTGTAATGATGAAGAATCACACTGAGACATTTATGTGTTTCTTCTGAGAATTATAATTCCTGCCTAAGTGCTTCACTCTGTTGAAAAGATTTCTGGCTAACTCAGGGGCCAGAGTGGCCCCTTCAACACCTATTTATACACATCCCTCTGTACATCATGTGCTCTACAGATTATTTTCTGTTTCAACATGTCCGTATTGGAAAAATCTGCCAGTTCATGATTAGAGCAGAACTGAATCACCCAGCCAGGCAATGCTGACCAGGCATGTCCGAGGTGTTGCCATTAATAGAAGATCAGTGCTGCCACTCAGATCAGATGATCATCAGCAGATTTGTTCTCCACTCCTGAGAAAAAACTTGGTTCTTTAGCTGCTAAATGTTCCACTGAGAGCTTTTTCACTGAAAACAACTTCCTGCTGCAGCCAAAAACAACACTTTGGGAGCGCTGGGAGTGAACTAAAACATTAAAGCTGCAGACTGTACAACCAAAACGATGAGCTGAAATATGCTATAACGCTACATATAGCTGAAGGAAACAGTTGGATGATAAGATTCTATGGCTTCATCACTAAGAGTGACCTTTTTCATATTATTCATAGTCATATGTCCCACTATTAATGGTCTATAATGTTCTTCCAGCACAGTAAGAGAGCACACGTTTTTTTTCTCACTGTGTGAATATGCTAAAATTTTACAATTAGCCTACTGTTCAGCTGTGAATTACTTATTTTAAAACACTTTGGATTCCTGGTTCTTATTCTTTGGTGGTTTACTTTGGTGGTTATTGCATACAACCAGCAGTACAAAGAGAACAATGAATGATAGAAAAGGTCTATGCGGCCCAAGCTACAGCATCTGTCTGTGTGTGTGTATTTAAAAGGTGTATTCTCTCCAGCAGGGTGTTTCTACTGTATTTCAACTGTACTGATTGTATTGCTTCATTTTCCTGGTTAGGTCATTTATGGTGAGGTGAGGTTTCCTGGTGACTCATCTAACTCTGACTCATTATCTCACATGACATTACACTAAAAAAAAAAATACAATACAAAAACAGCACTCTTGTCCACATCACTAATATAATTTCTATATAAATAAATAATTAGCAGGTAGAGTCGGTGGCTTTTTAGAACTTTTTTGCAAAATGAAGCTGTCTACTGGTGCACAAAAGATGCTATGAAAGTGCTGCAACTAAACCAAAACAGTCCATTTGTGGCAGGAAAACCAAAACAATAAGCTGAAAGACGCCAAAAAGGTGTTGATTCTCTGAGGGTCACCCTTCATATTACACATAGTCATTTGATTCTTATTGCTTATAGCCACTTAAAGTGTCTGTGGCTGAAATTCTGTTAAAGTATACAGTATATAAACCATGGAATATATTACCTTAAGTGTTCCCATTCATTCTAGTGATTATAGGGGAAGTATATATGGTTTCGTAGTGTTTTTGGATTTTTTCTAAAGCTCTTGCTTTAGACAAGAGCTACAGATCCAGAAAAATGTCAATATCCAAATGAAAGGTTCCTACACTGGAATTATCACAGATTGTCCTATCAGATGGATTCAGTCTTGTTTGAATGGTGAAGATTTTTGATCAGGTGCCCCAATTCTGAAGTTACCAAAGAGCAAGCTAAAACTAATCCTAAATGTTCTTAAAACACAGTGTGAGTGAAACAGTCATACCTCTTTATCCTCCTCCCCTTCTTCCTGCAGGGTACCAAGTCCAGCTCTGGATTCTACAGGCGGGGCAGTTCGGTGTATCTCTACCCGAGCAGGAGCTCTCTCCAGTGGGGAGGGCTGGTCTGGAAATCCCCCAGGGAGAGGATCTTGCTCCCGCTGGACCAGCCATGTCTCCAGCTCTGCGTTAGGAACCTGTGGAGAAAAGTAGGAAACATTTCAAAATTCAACAGGTTTTTCTCCTTTCTAAGCAGTTTCTACTTAGTTTTATTCCTACCAAATGCTCTTTGTGTCTGGTGGTAGGGGCAACTTACAGTAGGAGTCAAAGACATGTGGTGTAAAACATTTTGAACTATAACAACTTTTTAGGGAGTAGGGAAGACTTTTATTAATAAAATGTGGGAAAGCAAAGGTTATGATGACCTTTCATGATGAAAAGATCTATACCACTCTCATGTCTGTATGCTAAATATGAAGCTACAGCCTGCAGATGGTTAACTTAGCTTAGCATAAAGACTGGAAACGGGGGATATGGGACTTCCTGGTTGCCAGGCAACCATCAGACATTTTGTTACCTATGGACAAAGCCAGGCTAGTGGTCCCTACAGAAACATCATAGGATCAACCACTCATAAGTCCCTACTATTTATAAGAAAAGAAAGAAGAAAGAAGCAAACAATGATGCAGTCATTAAAGTAGTAGTTTGACATTTTGGGAAACATCCTTAGCACTCTTACATAGCAAATATGTAGCTCGAGCCAACAGCTCACGTTTAATGTACAGTGTGATATTAATCTTCTCATCTAATTCTCCACAAGAAAGCAAATAAGCATATTTACCAGCTTAAATGTTATTACCCCCTTAGTACCTTATAATTTAACTCCATCTGAATGGGACCACATATTGTAGATGAAGATAGACTTGTTTTCCTACCTGTAGTCTGTCCAGAGAGTGGACCCAGCCCAGCAGCCTCCTTGCCGTGAAGAACCTGTCCAGGTCCACACTCTTGGGGTGCAGGCTGTGGCCGTCTTCCAGGCGGTTGCGGAGGTTGTGGAACTGAGTCTGCGTCAGCGCTGAGGTCGGACCCAGGATCATCTCGTGCAAGGAGGGAGGCAGGTACGACTCCAGTCCTACGTCAACCCTCACGCCACATAGGCTGAGCAGGATGGCTATCTGGATGAGGCCCTCTGTGAAGTATTTCTTTAAGTACAGCATGGTGTTTGGTATGTCACAAAACGTGCAAAGGGTCCAGGGCTCCGCCCAGTCACCCCCACAGCGAGTGTCTCTTCTGTCGTAGTGTCCTTAGGCAAAGTGTTAAGTCCCTAGAATATCAAGACAAGGCACTACACAGTTCAACCCAACTGCTCAGTGTCCAAGTGTAGAAGATGCTGGTTTCTGAAGAAACTCTTTGTTCATCAGGGCTGACTGTAATAAAAATATTTAGAAATAACGAGTGACTGTTAAACGTTCCCGTTCCTAGAGGTTCATCTGAAACGTGTTGCTCCTCATGGAAACTTCTTCCTGTGAATGAAGTTTATAACCATCAGAATTCACACAGCACCCTCTAACACACAGAGCTATATACAACATGTATTTATTATGGAATGTAGATAATAATGTACATACGCAGTAGTACTCCCCAACCCCTGCAGACAGACTTTGATGTGTAAAATGAGTGCAGTTTCCCTTTAAGATGTTTTATGTTATTTGTTTGTTCCAAAAAAATACTATTGCTACCAAAATGTATGCTATTACTTCAACTACTGCTACTACTACAACTATTACTACTACCGTTGCTACAATTGCTATCAGCGTTACTAATAGCGGAGTTATTGATAATATGACTACCTCTACTACAGCACAATAACAACCTGCTAGTGATAATAATAACGGCACTACAGTTATCAACACTAATCTTCCATTGTCAGTTTGGCCTGACCTGCAGAGAGGCGGCAGTTGACAGTGTGAGGAGATAAGGAAGACGCACGCACACATCCACACAGGCAGGGCAGGGCCGGCCTCTCAGTAACTTCCACGAGCTTCTAGAAAGGGTTTGGTAACCACCTGCCTGCCCCGCACTGCCTCACTGCAGCCACATGATGTAATTACCAGTGTTTGCATGGAAAAACCCTTTCCCTGTCTCCTCCCTCAGACGCTGGTTTTACTTTTCATGCGATGGTAGCCTATTGGCAGGAGCTGCAGTGGAACAGCTGACTATAACTGGAGTTTGAAAAACTTTTCAGCACCACCTTAAGACCCAGGGGTATACATAAATAACTATATAGAACATTCATATTGTTATAGTTCAGGTTACTGCATCATGGTCTGGTCAAGTATGATCTTGCAATGTGTGGTCTAGAGGGAATCAGGGTCTTAGTATTGTTGCATGGTGACACAATCTGGCGTTACATTAGGGTAGGTGGCTTGCTCAATTCTTAAAGACAGCATTTTAATGTGTGTCTCTTTGTTTTGTGTTTGTTTAATAATGCCATGTAAACAAGCAGGCAACTATTTGACAATGTAATAGTGAAGATGTTTCTATCAACCGATTAATGTTGATTAATAGGCTGCTATTGCATGTTGTTGGACAGCGGTGGATGAAGTATTCATGTTACTCAAAGCACTTAAGTAACGAAATGTATTCAAAGTATAAAAAGAAAATAATATAAAATTAATAAATAGCAAATGATGGTCCCTGTACCAGTTGTACCATTATAGGGTATTATTATTACAATACATTAATAGTTCAGATGATTTTTCTGTATTGTTATTATGGTTATTATGTGGTGATTGTTACTGCTGCGATGTTTCCTGTTGATTTCCTCTTTCTGAACAATCTGTCCGTAGAGCAGCCAAGACAGGCAGGATACACAATGTTTTCCTCACTCTCTGATACTGAAACGCATGAATGACAGGGAGGCTACAGAAACATCACGCCACGTGCTGACTCAGTACACGGCTGTACTATATATACTATATAAATATATATAAACTACTGAAGGTAAAATATCTAAAACTCAGTCACTGCAGACTCGCAGGGGCACAAAGACAGGCTCTTACAGGAACATTACAGGAATATCACAGTGATCCCACTGGCGATTACAACCCATGAGCTGAGTTTAGAAGGACAGGAAAGGAAAGAATATGACGGTGTCTTACCGGAGGCGGTTGTTGAGTGTCCAGCAGCGTGTCACAGTGTTTCTGTCGCCTCCGGACTGTCACACCGGCCTCGCTTCAGTTTCTGTCATGGGCGGACCGTGAGGGTGGGACCTTTATATAGAGACACCCCGCGGTGACGTGTTATGATAGCTCCTCCCTGGAAAAAATCCCCCACCAGCTGTGTTTGTGTCCTGTGTGTGTGTGTGTGTGCGTGTTAGGAGGAGTCAGTGTAAACCTGTTTAAAAACAAAAGTGTGTGTGTGGCTATATGTGGGTGTGTGTGTGTGTGTGTGTGTGTGTGTGTGTGTGTGTGTGTGAGAGAGAGAGAGAGAGAGAGAGAGAAAAAGTGTGAGTGATTCAAAAATATCCTTTATTGAACTTGGAGAGATAACATCAAATTACTTGCCATGTAATCTGATGAAGAAGGGAAAAAAGAGGTCCAGTTTCTTTAACCATTGTATTTATTCTGTTCTGTATCTATGACAAACATGGTCATCAAGAACAGAAGAAACAAGTTCCTACTCACGTCAAGAACCAATACCACAATGTAAAAATACTTAATTACAAGTAAAAGTCCTGCATTCAAAATCCTACTTGAGTAAAAGTATGTAATCTCAGCTTCACGCAGTAAAAGTACTGGTTCTGCAGTAAAATGTCTATCCTGCTACAGGTAGAGACAGTCTGAACTACTTTATATACAGTTAGCTAGTTTAGTCCAGTGTTCCCAAACTAAGGTTCAGGTTCAGGTTTTTTCTCATCTTTGAGTTTTGTGTGAAATATTGGATCATTGAAACAGTTATTGAACTGGAACCATGTCATAATTTTAGAGGAGAAAAGTCTCTTTAGTGAAATGTGAGATGGAGCCACAAGTCAAAATGGTTGGGAACCACTGGTTTAATATTTAACGGTCATTGTATTCTACAAGCTTTTCATGTGCTTTTTATGTAAAATCTTACATAACTATTAACCACAACCATCAAATACATGTAATGGAGTAAAAAGTACAATATTTTCCTGTCAAATGTAATGGAGTTAAAGTATAAAGCAGCAGGAAATGGGTGGTAAAGCAATTCAAAATTGTACTTAATTAAGTACTTGAGTAAAAGTTACAGTCCACCACTGGTACATATAAATACATCCACACATATATACATATACACAAAAAGGCAAGAGAATATGCTAAATAAATAAAAACATTTAAACAAATGAAGAGTCTTTTGTGAGATTATTCTGAAGGACATCAATGATCCTCACATCTTTTCAAAGTCCATGGTTTTCCCTTAGTTTGCAAATGCACCTTTTTTAGAAAGAGAGCAAACTTTTGACCCTTTAGCCCCTGTCTGAGAGATGGTTTTAGTGTCTTTTTCCAAACTAGGTTATTAAGTCCCTGATCACCAAGTGGTGTGAAGGCTCTGTTGTAAAGCAAGGAATTATATTTATGCAAATTAGTCGTATTTTTGAAATGTTACAAAACTTTGCACGTGCATCAGTAGTGGTGAATAGTTAATATTTTTTATGGATCTTGGGCATGGGTGTGGCCGAATGGCTCGATAGCGCTCCCTAAACCATTTCAATGTGGAAGCCCCCATGTTTACGTTTCATGTACCATATTTGGTAGATACATGTATCATGTCCACAAAAAGTCTCTTGGTGCCATGACCTAAATCCAACACGAAGTCAGCCATTTTGAATTTAACGTGAAATTTTTGTGCAAATGTTGCAAATATAAATAGATAGATTGACAGATAGATAGACAATACACACCAAAGTACAACATCCTTTTTTTATTTAGAAAAAATGTTTTATACAATTTTTAACTACCAGCTTTTTGGCAAAAGAGTCAAAAACATAGTGTTGGTAAGTCAAAATTCAAACATTTAGCTGAATGGAAGGCAACACTGAACATGTAGAATCATCACCTGTAAATTTAGTTGTAAAATGTGCACTGTCATGCAGGAAAAACAACATTCTAGTCAGCAAATGTTTATGAGTTACAAAGTTGACCAAAAAGCATTTCTTTCTACTCATATTTAATTGTTTTTCCTGACTTGTGCTTAGTGTTGCAGGATTAAGACAAACCACTAGGACAGGCTGCTCTAGCAGCTACAGAGACATGTAACAGAAAGGTCCCATGTTTAAGCCCTGTACTGGCCATGTTCTACGCCACAAGTACATCAGCTAAATGTCTAAAACATAATTGTACAAGGCAGATATCAAAACTACAATGGCACATAGACAATAAGAAAATCAACCCCCTTAGCATGGGTTAGTTTTTCTGCAGGGCACTGACACTAACATAGTCTTCAAGAGTCAACAATATGAATAACAATCAAAAATGCACACATAAATACAAAAGCTGGCATCCTCTGCATCTTAATTAATGCTGTAGAAACAGAGACGTGTTATGTTAAAAGAAAACCTTCTTGCATCCAGTTTCACAAACTCTCTGTCTGTGAAACCAGCCAGGGAATGAAAATAATACAGAAGGAACCCCAGTTTCTTCAATACAGGATGCAGCGGTAGGTTACCACGTACAGATGTTCAGAACAGGTTTCCCATGTCTTTATGTTGGGTTTAAACAAAGCAATACAATGCACAGTACCCATAAAAGGCAGCTAGTATACAATAAAATAACTTTCAATTTGTCAAATACCTTCACTCAGCTCTCTTGTACAAAATTATTTTCTATAAAACTCATTTTCCTTCATAGTTTTGGTGTTTTTCTTAGCTCATTAGAACAACACAAAAAGGTCTTTTTATCTTTCTTCAAAGATCAGCTGTCCTACATCAGGTAAAGCAAAGCAGGGAACAAACCATGTGCTGTACATTACAATGCTGGACAACCTGTTTCAGGTAAACCTGGTGTGTGAAACGGTCTAATGTGTTCAGATTTATGGAATGGAAGCAAGGGTTTAAATACCATTTTTAATACTGGTTTAGTTGGTGGTGATTGTGGACTTTTCAGACAACAGCAGCTGTTATCACATGAATAAAATGTATAAGACAAGAGCACTGGTGAATATTATGGATATGGAAATTTCCATCTAGTAGATGTTGAGATATTTCATTGGATAATTGAAAACTTTGACCTAATGGTGGCGCTAGAGGACAAGTCAGGGTATCACTAGAGTCAGAGGGTAAGCATCTTCCCACCATGAATGCATTCCGTCCAACAATTGTTGAGAAATTTCAGTCTGACCTGTCATCCCTACAGCCACATCGCTGGCATGGCTAAAAACAGAGCAAATTACAAGGAGAAAATTGCAAACAACAGTTACCACAAGTGTTGGCACGGCGATCAACAAACTTTATTGGTTAGTAGTTATTTATGGTAACAAGGATTTAAGTTATAAAGGAATTAAGGATAAATTCTAAGTTATTCATTTGCTCCAGTAGAGATACTCCCAGTTGCCAGCACAGGAAGACTGGGCCGACTCCCACTGACCAGCAGTGGAGGACTGGAATGGGCAGATGTGTGGGTGAAGCTTTTTATTCTGGATAAATACAGGCTTAGAAACGTGGTTACTAAAAGGATTAGTTTAAAACAGGGGATTTTTTTTCCTTCACATATGACTTTTGCTCCTGTTGGTCATGAATCAACTCTATTCTGCCCAACAAAGAGTCTTAGATTAATGGAGTTGATGAAATCTCTTCTTCATATAAAACTTCCCATTACCTTTTAAGTTAATTTAAGTATTTAAGTCACTTTTCAATGCAACATAAATAAAAAGGAATACATTTGAAGTCTGTTAATGCAGGTCAAGTTACTTTAATATTCTCCTACCTGTACTCTATCACCTCCATCTGCTTGCTAAATATGCCCATCCTAGCAAATCAATGGATCAGTGAAATTTGCAACATGACTTTTCTTCCAATCAAATGCAGAGTCTGATACTAGTATGATTATAATAATGCTGTTCCTCTTTACTCTTGCTATGATGACAGAATGAAAAGGCAAATTGGGACTACAAATACCACATTTTTGGAACAAAAATACTTTGGTTTTCAACCGTTGTGCGCATGAAGTGTGTACTGAGACCCTGGAGTCTTTCGCAAGAAAAGGTTTTAAGAGTAGAGTCGTAATTTTCTGAGAAAAAAGTAGTAATATTTCAAGTATACAGTTGTACTTTAACAAGAAAAAGCCATACCATTATGAGATAACTTTGTAATTCTATGAGGGAAAGTCATTATACTATGATACAGCTGTCATTTTACAAGGAAATGTTGTAAAATTAGAGTAAAAGTTGTAAGTTTATAAAAAGAAAATCTATATTTCAAGAAATGTAAAAATAGATTATAAGATAACAAGAATACAAGATACAAGAAAAACTCTGAATATTTTTAAAATAAAGTTGTAACTTCACAAGAAAACCTTTTTATAAGATACTGAAATGAAACCAATTACATGATGTGGGAGTCCATAACTGGATGTGTTTTGAAGCATCAGCTGGAGCACAGCACATATTATTTGTTCCTGTCAAATTACAGCTTTGTTCCCAAAATATCAAACTTTTTCACATAAAATTACGACTATTTCCTGAAATGTCCCAACTTTTTTCTCACATAATTAGGACATTATCAACGTCATAGCTCCGTTGGTGTTGAGAGGAAGCGCAGATCAATGTTTAGATAAGAGAGAGTAGGGAGAGTCAATGAATCGAGAGTGCACAACCTTTTATAATCTATCATATCAAGGCTCAATGTGAACAGGCCCATATGGCTTTGACACTGCACACTTACAGCATGTAGTGCAAAGACAGAAATGTGTCATGTCAAAATAAATGAAACAAAACAATGTGTGCTTAAAGTGCAAAAACTGACCAGGAATGAGTCCATCATTTGTTTGTGATGATGATTTCTATGCATTTCATCTGTCCTTTTCCCATTGGACCACAGACAGGCTCTCTTCCTTAGCTGTTAAATTCTATTTGTTCTTTTTAACAAACGAATCCACCCCGTTTGATCCTGACTCTTTCTTTCTACTTCTTTCTTCTATTTATTCTTCTTCTTGCCCTACAGTTATACTTTCCTCTTCCCATTTCCCACCCACTTCTAATCCGTTTTCTTTTCTCATCCTGTTCACCTCAGATGGAACCCAAAACTATCCCCCAACCCTGCGCACCTCCTCTTTCTTTCTAGGATCCAGCCTCTTGTTCCTGTCCCAGGGCCTCTAACAGGAGGCCCATGGGTGTCCTCTTCAGACCGATGCTCTCCAGTTTGTTCTCCAGCTTGTTCTTCAGGCTGCGAAGCCTCACCGATGCGTGGACCAGAACCACTGTGGAGGAGCGGCAGACACAGAGGGATGAAGGACTGAAATCCTGGCTAGTTAGCTAGTTAACAGTTCATTGAGGTTAACTGAGCCGACACATTTCTCAAATACTGCCAGGCCTTGATCTCACCTGCAGAGTGAACTAGGCCTTAATCTGAAATAGACAAAATGTCCCTGTTTTATGAGCACATTTAATCATATTATAGCATGACACTCTTCAAGCCACGACATGCAAATGCACTTTGCTGAATGCCTAATTCTGTCCACAAAATTTGATTCTGTTCCTTAAATAAAAAAATGCAAAAAAGCTTGCCAAGTTCACATAGTTCCACCTGTCTCTAATGTAAAGTTAAAGTGTCACATCTCAAGCATTACATCAGTCACTAAAGTGTTTTTCTATATGCTGATGTAATAAATGTAAGTGTTTTTTCTTTTTTAGTAATTAGAAGCATTCAAAGAAAGTGTACAATACTTAGCAAATATTTCATTGTATCATATTGAGTAAAACTGTCTGCATGGCAGGATAATTACCACTAAAGGGAAGTCAGAAAATATGTTTTTGTGACATGGTTGAACTGACTTTTTACCTTAATGTAAAATATGACGTGAATTTAAGTTTGGATATGACAAACTGCCCAGTGTGCTAACCCTGTGCCAACCCTGTGCCCAAAACTAGTGTCTTCAGGAAAGTGGGAAGCTTAATGTAAGTATGTGTATGTGTGTGTGTGTGTGTGTGTGTGTGTGTGTGTTCCTGTCTCACTCAGTATAGGGAAGGCTATCCCAAACAGGAACACGGCCACGCCTCCCAGCACCGATATGAAGAGGTAACTGGCCAAAAGAATGGCCAGCACTGCCACTGACGGGTGGTTTCTACGGAAACGGCGAATGGGAGCTTGGTTCTCGGCAGCCCAGACAAAACCCAGGAACAACAGGGTGACCACTGTCGCCCCGACAAACAACTGGAGGGGCTGGAAATACCTAAGAGACAAGAGACATCAGCCAACGCGCAGGAAGACACAAAACTACGTCTGTAGAGACGCGGTTGGGATGGCAGGGAGGGAAAGGTGCTGGTGATATTCTGAAGTGTAATTTGTAGACGTTTGGTAAATAAAAGTACCGGTGTGGGATTGTGCAGATTACTGAGTGTGTTGTTAAAACCCAAATGGGGTTTCTTAGCGGTGACAGAATATACATTTTATTTTCTCAGCATCTCCGATATCTGATTTTCTACCCCTGTCACATGTGAGAGTTATGGTGATAAATATAGTGATACAACAGGAACAGGAATGATGTCAACTGTTAAACCGACTGACAGCCGCCCCTTGTGCCCTCCAATGGTAACAGATGATGAAGATCAGATGTCTCCTGATCAGAGAGGGAGCACTGAGGCTGGAGGGACAAAGGAGGGGAGCGAGGGGGAGACAAGGGGAGGATTTCACTCTGATCTTCATCAGTTCAGTCAAACTTGTAGGCTGTCAAAAGTGTGCATGCGAGTGTGTGTCGAGCTCACGCACTGCTGCTGGGTGCAGAAACTCTGAACACAAGAAGATCACGAGTTCACAGTGTTTACTACGGACTTCCAGTATGTTCGCTATGAGCCAGAGAGAGAGACAGAGAGAGGGAGAGAGAGACGGAAAGAGAGGCAGAGAGGCAGAGAGAGAGGGAGGGGGTGACCACGTCAGGATAATGAAACTTACCCCACTATGAGCAGGAGGCCCAGGGCGGACAGGAGGTAGTTGCTCTGGTAGTACAGCAGGTTGTTGATGATGCGGTTGTTCCAGCGGTCCAGGTCGCGCACGTCGGGCGCGGCGAACCGGGCCGAGCTCAGGAGGAAATCATCCAGGCTCCGGAGAGGAGGCGGCTGCACGCCTGCCATCTTTCCTAGACGACAAGGGACTTGGTTTCCCAGGATGCAACGCGGGGAGAAAGGGAAGGAGGGGGGGGGGGGGGGGGGGCGTGGGGTGGTGTCGCTCAGTTTCTGGCGAAGCGCGTGCTTGAGCATCGGGGACGCGCGTTCGGCCCCGCAGTAATGGGGGAATATGGAAACATTTGTATCACTATCTCTTAATATCATTGCTTTGTGGTGTGTTTGGGTGGCGTCAACTAGATATTTCTATTCTGACTGTAGGACTGATGAAGACCACATATACAGTTCAACATACTGACCTCGTGATACAGGCTATATTCTGTGTTTTAAAAAATGTTATTTTATATAATCACATGTTGGTCTTTAATAAATGGATCAGGTGATGATATAATAATCTGATCTTGTTTGAAGGGTCACGGTCAGATTTTCTTTCCAGAACTACTTTTGTCTGGCATCATCAGACTAATTTGCAAATGCGTATTATATCTTGAACCTCTCAGTTAATGTTCAAGCAACGAAACGCTGCCCAAACACATATTTCTTATCAACATAAAGTTTAAGTGCAGTTGTTGGTCCAGTTAGTTTAATACTGCCACGATAGCTCCTCCGTCAGTCATTTTGTTAAACCCGCCCCATATTAGATAAAGGCTTGCGATTGGCTCAGCACACTCCGTGTCTGCTGGAAATCTGTCTGAATGGGAACAAATAAACTATGAGCTCGCAGACTCCTCTGGTTCCTAGGCTTCTACTTTTGCTCTGCCTCTCAGTATTTTTGTGTTCCCCCTGATCCATACAAACAGTTAATGTGTTGGTCCATTCCAGTTATAACACACTGCCAGTTTAGGGGAACCCTCTGCAGATACTAGAGAAAGGAGAGATGGTGTGAAACTTGCATTTTAAAAGGCAGAGCTGCAGCAATAAATAGTCACTTGCTGTGGCTTCTCTGCCTGGCTGTGCTGGGTGAAGCTATGGATGTGGATATAGCATTTGGTAACCATCATTTGTAATCTCCTGTGAAACGAGTGAAAGGTCTTTGTGATGCCGAAGAACAAATGTCCCCATAAGCAGGATACTTGCATGCTTCCATGGCGCCCTAATTTCTCAGCATATCAGTGGCCAAAGGGTCAAGAGTACTGCTCTGTTTGAATCAGGTGCTCCCTGATTGTCCAAAATGCTCCTCAGTTCAAATGCTACTCTGCCATGACCTTGAGGCAATATGAACCCTGAAGTGAATCGGGTCAGTGCTCACTGCTACAGAGTAATGGTGTTGTGCCAAAGTCTGCTTCCCCATCGATTTGCATTCCCCCTGTCCTTAACCAGCCTTTCATGCTGGTCACAATTACGACTGTGAAACACACATTTTTGTGTTTTTTGAAAGTTTTTTGGCACTTTACAATACGGAGGTGCCAGCAAATAAAACAAATATGGACACCTCACATCAGAGGTGTGGATGTTATATAGTCAATGCACTAATCCTCACAGAAACAGTTCTGTAATTATACAACCGTCTCAATGGCATAAACACTCGCAAGTTTTTAACAGTCCAACCTCTGTTAAAGCCGCCTCACTGCAACGTTATCAGTTATAAATGTGTTTTTCACTGCGTGAGAAACTGAACGTGTGGTGTAAGATTTTGTTAAAAGTGTCAATGAGTCTCAGATGGTTATAAAAAGAACTGTCTCTATGTCTAGACAGGCTTCATTCATTTGGGAGTATGCTCTTTATTACCAGGTTTAAAACATTTGTTAGAAAAGTAATCAAATGTAATAAGTCATATTAATTTGATGAATTAATTAAAATGGTTAAATCATTTATTACATTTTTAACAGGGTAACTACTAATCCGTAACCTATAACATTTCAAAAGTAACTTTCCCAACACTGTGTTCTACCAAAACGTAACTGAAAGCCTACCCCAAACCCTGGAGGGCAGCGCTGTTCAAGAGGGGAACAAACTTTGTGGGATATCTGTCCAACTGAGAACTATTACTTATTACTCAGCACTGCCACTTTCTGTATTAGGTGTAGTTAAAAACCTGTTTCTTGCTCCAAACAGCTGTGAGAGGAGACAAAAACATGCTAGTATTAGCATTTTGTATTGGCAATGACTCATTTCTACCACTAACCATATATTTTATTTGAAGGGATAAGGCGGATGTTTTCTATATTTCTCTCACTGTCAACAAATTCCATGACAAAGCCAAAACCAATAATATGTTAGTTTGTCTCTCAATACCCTCTGACTTTCCCACTCTGTGGCTCTAACTCCAAGCCCAGTGGTTCCTAGTGAAGACATAAATCATGCTTTAAGACATTTTTTTTTTTAAAGAAAAATCTTCAGTTTCCACAAAAATCTGGTCACTGTAGTTTATATTAAAAATAACTCAAACAGAAAGAAAGAGTATTTGTTGGGGACCATTTTCTATCATAGGCGGATTAATATATGCTTGTGAGCATTTATGGCAGGTGTAGGCCTATGTGGGATTTAATCAAAATAAACTACAGTGTGTGTGTGTTCATGTCAGTGAAGGAACATTCATTACACCAAGAGCAACGGTGTGGCTCATTGACGTGTTTTTAATAATATGCAAACAATAATTAGATATATCTGGCTACATTAGCAATTCATGGTGGATTTTGGTCTATATGGGATTTGAAAGTATGTAAAATACAGAACATCACAGCCTGCTCATCTGACATCATGAACTTACATACAAAACACTGCCAATCATAGTAGCCTCTGAGGGAACACAAAGACTTTTATTGTGAAAGGCCGGAGAGGGAGAGGAGGAGGAGTGTCGGGAGCGCGCTCTGCTGTAGACTCTGTGCTTCTATCCGGTTGATTGCTGCGGGAGCGGGAGCGCGCCGGGCGGCTCCGTTAAAAAAAAAAAAAAAGAAAAAAAAAAGGCAGCAGTGATCTCGGTGTGACAGCTCAGAGCTGTCCACGTCAACACACTGAGCGAGCACGGCGGCGGCAGCGATGGACTCCACGTCTCTGGTGAGCCTCTCCGCCGCTTCACCGGGCACGGCAACGACACCTTTAGTTTCGGGGTGGTTGGTGGGAGACTTGGGGGGGAGGTGTTCTGTGCTCGGCAGTTTCTGTAGTGTTTTTATACTGTTTTTATTGGTTCTGCGGGACATTTGTTGCGTTATGGCTGTTTCAGTGGTGTGCAACACTGGAGGGGGAGGTGGGGAGCGGGGGGGTTGGGTGTGTGTGTGTGTGTGTTGGGGGGGGTTGGCTGCAGAAAAAAGACTCATGAATCAGAAACAGCTTTTAATTATTCTTGAAATCATTAATGTGAGTGTAATCCCGACCGGGGCCGTCATGTTATGTGAGTGCGGGCGCGCAGGCCTGATCTGAGCTCAGGGCTCCGTGCAGCCAGCGCGTTTCTAACCACTCTTCTTTCCTCCTGTGCGTGTAAAAATAGGACAGATTGTCCGCGCTGGTCACAGTGCGACAACTTATTAGGGTGTTAAGTTAACTCCATTACAATAGACCGGTGGAGCCACAGCTGTTGCTCACTTATCCACACGGAGTCCGGCGCAGAGCGCAACAGGACAGCGCTGCTGTGGAAGCCCAGACGCTTCGGTTCCTGCAGGACCGCTTGCAGAGACACAATCCGGTCTGTATCACACACGTTTTAGGGGAAGTGCTGTGTGAGTGTGCGGGGTGGTCAACGCGGGGCTGTGTGTTTAAATGTCTGCCCGGGTTGAGCATGTGTGCACAGATCGGTTGACGTGTAGAGCAGAGTAGGTGCCACGTCCACCGTTCTCTCTCTCTCTCTCTCTCTCTCTCTCCCTCTCTCTCTCTCTCTCTCTCTCTCCCTCCTCGTTTGCCTTGCGCACCGTTTATTCAGCCTCCCCCCCACTCTTTCATCTCTATCTTTTCTCACATTTACTCCAGTTGTCTCAGTTGGCTGTTTAACTGTGTCATTTTTTCTTTTTCACTCTTTCTTAGTGCTTGACATTAGGCCTATCTAAGTACATTTACTCAAGTACTCAAGTTAACTTGAGAAGCTTACTTCCTTTAATTCTACTTCTACTCTTATGTTGTACTCTTTACTATATGTATTTGACAGTTTTAGCTACCAATCACTTTGCATTATAATATTTCACATACAAAACACATGATCAACCTCTACAATGTGTGGCTTTGTTATAGGTCCAACTCTTAAAAGTATAAAGCGGTGGTGGAAAGTAACATTACGTTATACGTTATACGAGTACTTTACATGAGTACATCCATGGTGCTTCTTCTACTCCACTACATTTATCTGACAGCTGTAGTTACTAGTTACTTTACAAATTAAAAGTAGCTCCAACTCGACCAACTACAACAGTCAAATTCTACTTAGACGTTACTGCATTAATTGATATCAAATAATAATAAATAATATAATATGCAACATTATACACTGACACTCTAATGGGTCCGATTTCTGCACACAAGTGCTATACATGGTGCTATTGTTACTTTTACTGAAGTTAAAGATCTGAATACTTTTTCCACCACTGATATACAGTATTTAAAATCAGCTCCTCCTTGGCCGACAATAAAATGCTGCTAATATGTTAATACATGAATAAAAAGAATCCAATAATGGAATAATTTAACTGCGTCTGTATAATGAGTGGGCTGCTTTAATTTTTGATTCTTAACAGCGACACTATTTTTTACTTGTGCAAGTTTTAATTTTAATGGAGTATTTTTATATTGTTGTATTGCTACTTTTACTAAAGTAAATGGTTTGATTAATTCTTGCCCCATTGCTCTCTCTCTCTCAATGTCTTGCTTGTTCTTTTTTGGTGCACGTATCTTTCTCAGATTCTTTCTCTCTTTATTCTCTCTCTCCTTGTCCTACTCTCAGCTCTCTCTCCCCTTCTCTGTCTGTCTCTGTCTTTTCCCTCTCTCCCTCCCACCTCTCCTCACTTTCTGTGAGACTTTTTCTACAGGTGTCATTTGCATCACTATGGGATATATCCCATGATAGCTTAGGATCACTTAAAAATACTCCACTACAAGCAAAAGTCCTGCATTCAAAATGTTATTTAAAGGGGTACTTCAGCAATGTAGTATTGCACATCCATAAAGTTGAGAGATTCAAAAGAGTGAGAGTGGTCAAAATTTGTGCAACAGAAGCTGAGATATCCTGTCTCCCTAGAGTCAAGCTAAAGAAAAACACTATATCCAACATTGCCCATAATGCAACTCAATCGTGTCTTTACGTGTCTCAATAACCTGAGTTTATAATGCAAACTTTCTGTTATAAATTTTTAGTTTCCAAGTCCAAGCTGAGATAACCTTGATGACATCATCAGGGGTTATTTTTGGATCAAAGGTGGTATTAGTGCTGATGAGGAATAAAAAGGTTGATAATCATCATGCAAACAACAACAAATATCAAACATTACATATTTCAAATTGATTGATTTTGACAGATAAGATCTTCATGGGGCACAGAGTATTTCCACAAGCTTCACACACACACACACACACACACACACACACACACATATATACCGTGTATAATAAGCAACAGATGTTCACTCTTACAGGCCACTGGCTACAGCCTGAGGCAACTGTGTAATCGTATTTAGATGACAATAAAATAATGATCATGGACAGATGACAACAATTGGAAAGCAAAGTAATATAAGAATAAACATAATAATCAAACAACCCCTAAAAAGATTTAACAAAAAAGAAAAGAATTTATCAAATAGAAAAAAAAAAGAAAATTAAATGACGAATAGAAATTGAAATTAAATTAATTAAAAGTAAAATAAAGCAGCAAGATAAATGAATTTATCTAGGCTACTTATTACTGCGACAAAGTCAGTCAGTCTAACAGCAGAATAAAGCTCCCAATTCATAAATCACCAACATTACATGCATTGGTACAAAAGAGGGCAAAGCAAATTATCTTGGATTAGATTTGGGTTTTGATCCAGATGTCAGGAATTCTTACCGTTTTTCATGTTTAGTGGTAATAATAATGCTGCATTCATGTGCTAGTGGGAAAATCAGCAATCTGTGTCTTCCAAGTAATCTTGTACAAAGCATTTTATTCATTTGCAATTTTATTTCAGAAAATCCATCCCGGAGAACGAATATCAAACAAAGAAAACCTGTTGATTCATAGAATGAACCATGTTAGTGGTTGTATTTTCCATTAAAATATTCTACCACAGTAGAAAGTGTGCTTGTCAAAGTTAAAGAAAGAGTTCGACATTTTGGGAAATCGGCTTGTTACCTGTTTTTGCCGAGAGTTAGATGAGAAGATGGAGACCGCTCTGTCCGGTAAACATAAGGTTACAGCCGGCCGCCAGTTAGCTTAGCTTAGCATAGCATGAAGACTGGAAACGGGGGAAACAGTTCTCCTGACTCTTTCCAAAGGTAACAAACTCCCCCATCAGCTACTCTAAAGCTCAATAAATGTCATGTTATGTTTTTTTTGTTAAATCTGTTCAAAAACCAAAGTATCCGAAATTACATTTTACTAATTTACTGCTAGCTGTTTCCCCCTTTTCAGACTTTATGCTAAGCTAAGCTAACGGGCTGCTGGATCCAGATACATATTTATCATACAGACATGTGAGTTAATATCAATCCTCTCACTAAACTTTTGGAAAGAGCACAAATAAGTGTATTTTCCAAAGTCAAACTATTCTTTTAAGACATTAACTTTGCTCCACTCCCTCTGGCAGAATATTGCTTCTTCTTTTGGTTGTCTTCCTTGCCTGTGCCAAGCCTGTGCCAAATTTAGACTTTTATTAGTTTTGAAGAGATCACAAATGTTGCTAATGCTGGAATTAAGGGTTTTTCTGGAGTATATTGGCTTTGTTAAAATAGAATAACTGTTAGTGATCTGTGAGCTAAACATGTTATTTTGAGTCCTTTTTGCCCCATTTACTAGGCTTTTGTGTAGCTGTCAGTTATCAGTTATTCTTTATTACAGCATCAGCTAAACGCCTAGAATGTCCTATTTGTATATCGTGTCCATATGTGGTATGAATCAAAAAGTAAATCAAAATTGCAGTTTAGACAACTGCCAAGTCAAAATTGCAAGAAGCTTTGATGTAGTTTTTAGCGAACCGTCTCCAGACATCTAAATTGGTCTTCTGGTTTTGTCTGAATCCATGACCTACTTAAACATGCACACTAGAGAAAATCATTTTGTTTAAACCAAACAGCCAATTTTTACATTTTAGTCATTTAGCTCTCATGTTGATCCAGACTGACTTATAGTAAGGCAAATAAGCCTTTAACTGAAGCTGAGGCTGTTGTCGGACATGTGGTCTCTATCACATTTGAGTAAAGCTTCTTTCACACATAGTTCCCATTAAATTACTGCAATTACCTTACATTTTCACTGATCCACACATCCAGCTACACTCAGTAACATTTCAGTCATGCCCCCTTTCACATGTGCCATGTCAGTGCAAGCAGCGATGATCGGGCCCTCGTCCTCCGCGCACGTCCCAGGGAGCGGCAGCCGCGGTGTTGTTACTAGAGGTGGGTCGACAGGGCTCTGAATTTTTTCGTGACTGTTGGACACTGCCGGAATGAGGAAAATATCCTGAAGATTAGTTAGACCTACATCTAGTATTTGGTGTTTGTGATCTCAAAATATTTCGCGATCAATACAAATCGTCTATGTTATTGTTTTGTGATCTCTCAATGTTCGAACCGGGCAATTGCCAGTATTTCAGGGCTTCCAGTGTAGCCAGCGGATATCCAAGACAAGACTTGATCTTCTGTGCGCCAGTCATAATTTACAGTCCGATTAGCAACTTGAGCGGCAAGAATGGAATCGGAGTAGGGAGACGACATCTACTACCGGATTACATTATCCAGATATCTGCATTCATATGCAATATACAAAGATAAATCTTTGTCAGACGATAGCCGATGGTTTCCAAGATTGCATTTCTCCCAGTGCGTTCTGCCTCTTTTGCTCTCCACACAGACTGTTTACCTGCATACAACCAAAGCCCGCTCAGTGGTCAATATTACTCGGACTACAAATGGAAATCAGAACGCTTCCGTTACCAATATCTTTGTCCCTTGCCTACAGATCCTGCATTCATATGCAGACATCTGTTTATAGAGATTAGTTAACTCTCGCCACATAGTTAAGTTCACTATGAATAAAGATCACAAAATAATTATTTCTCTGTCACTTAGTGTATTTTATACCCACATAGCACAATTCCGTAATACATCATCCCTTCAAGTTCAGCCAGTATCAGACCAGTATATCATGAGACACTACAGTTAACAAAATGAAAGATAGTTGATCCTTATACATCTGCCTCTTCATCACCATCTTCATCCCCCGCTCCCTGTAACCAAGGTAATGCAATTTGGGAATATTGGACAGTGGATGGTGTAAGTTCCTGGTCTAAGTTCTGTGATACACTCTGACTGTGAATCTATGCTAGTCAGTGCATAACAGAACTTTGTCCCGGGTCTGAAAAGTCTTCTTACGGACGGAAAGATGAGTGAAGTGTGTGCAGGAGAATGGACAATATTGAAACAAACCTGGATGAATGACCAGAACTAAACTCTCAGAGATAAGACAAACTGTGAATGCATCCTGGGGTCGATGTACAAACTGGTTGGACTGGGCAACTCGTCTGTGGACATGAGTGACTGTATAGCAGGGTGTTGCTGGAAAAGCAGGCTTTATCTGGATAAGGAAGTTCGCTACAACACTCTGGCCAGGTGTGGGATTAATGGCTTTGACTGTAGCTGGGGCATTATGAAGTAGACCTCTCCCAGTCCTAGATGTTCCCCTGAAGTGACTCAGCAAAGATACGATTTTCAAGCTGTTTCTGTTTGTTGTTGCAGGAACCTACCCTCTACACAGTGAAAGCTGTTTTCATTCTTGACAATGACGGTAACAGACTTCTGTCAAAGGTAAGGATAAAGGACCAGTGATCTTGCATTTTGCCCATTACCTGCAAATGATATCTTACTTTACTGCTGTCCACCCAAAGCAAGTTTCATTTAATTTCATTCATTGTGAACGACATGAACATGAAGTGTGCATTTATTTGTAGTCCTAAAACCAAAAAGTATTCAATATGTGGATTCTCTAGCCAAACTTAAACGTTTTTCTGTTAATATGGTTTTCAAATTGTAAAACACCTATGAAAGAGGGTTGTGTAATTCTTAAAGGACTACTTAGACTGTGAATCCCTCGTGTATATGAAGGCAATGCAATGGCATTGGCGTACTCCGCCACTAATAATAAAAACTATTATATAGAGAGGTCATGGCAGAATGTAAATACATTGACTAGCTATTGCTTTATTTTTATATACATATATATTTTTTTATTATTTTATGAAAATGTAAAGGATTATAACTTTAATGGACTAAAACATGAACCCACCTATATGGCCCCCCTAGTACATCTAGAAGATTCTTATCCACACCTCTTTACAGTACCATCCGTTACATGTTAGAGTAGGAATAACCCCAAAGGGAATAAAACTCTTAACCCAGCAGTATTAGTGACGAAGTTCATACACTGTTTCATGTCTGTTTCAGTACTATGACCGTGAGCTTTACCCCTCCATGAAGGAACAGAAGAACTTTGAGAAGAACATTTTCAACAAGACACACAAAGCAGACAGTAAGTCACCCCCCCCCCCCCCCCCCCCCCCACACACACACACACACAGCCACCCACACACACACATACACACACACATACACGCACACATACACACACACATACACACACCTCTGTGTATTGTACTGACCAATCACACGTGTCTCCAATGTCATCTGTTACACATTCTACTGGTTAGTAGGCCAACACTTGCACTTGTACTAGCCAAAAGCGACTTTTACATTTGCTTGTTTTCTACTATGGAGCCATACCATATGTTAGTGTGAACCTCGAAAATGTAGAAACTGGTGATTTTTGGATTTTCTATGAACTTTTAAAACAACAGTATGCACATTTGGCTGTTCAGAGAAACATGATGGACATTCTGCTGCTTTTTGTGGCACCACAGAATAAGTTTCATTTTCAGGGGAAGTTTCACACAGTTGACACCTGAGTCTCTGCCCCTGGCCTCCTTATCACCCTTTCAGTATATCCCTCCTTTTATTCTAAACTCCTCCTTCATTCCTCCTTTTCTCCTCTTCTTCCTTCTCTTTCTTCTCCCCTGTCATGCTATATCCCCTCTCCTCCCCTCCTACCTCATCCTCCCTTTGTCCTGCTCTCCCCTTCCTTAAAGCATCCAATCACGCCCTGTTTCTCTTGCCCTTCATTTTCTCTTTTCCTCCATCCTTTCTCATTCTACAACTTCTACTCCCTTTCTTTTTCTTCTTTCCCCTCATCTCCTTCCTCCCTCTCACTTGAGTTTATATCTTCCTTTTATTTTTCCTCTCTCCTCTTCCTTCCTTCACCTCCTTCCTTGCCTTTTTTCATCTTCACCATTGCTTACTCTCTTTCTCATCTCCTACTATCCTCCCTTTCTCCTTCCCATTTCCTCCTCCTTCCTTGTCTCATTTCCTATCTCCTTCTTAATATTTTTCTCATTTGCTTCCCCACCTTTTTTCTTCCTCTAATGAATGAATGAAGCCTGCCATAAATCTTGTAGTTTTGGATTCTGTTTTGAAAAGTGAAATAAAATAAAGTCATGATGTAAAGAGGTATGCCTGTCCTTCTTTTTATCCCTAACAATCCCTATGTCTCTTTGTAGATGAGATAGCTTTCCTGGAGGGGATGACCATTGTCTATAAAAGCAGTATAGACCTCTTCTTCTACGTGGTGGGAAGTGCTCAGGAGAACGAGGTAGCGTGAATTTAGCTCCCTCTGCCAAATAAAGAAATAAAATTCTACAATTAAAATGATTTGAGGCATTTTCTCAAACCGAGGAGAAAGGTTGTGTATAATGTTCATCTGCAGAATAAAAAAGGCTCAGTCATTTCCCAAAACAGCTGGGCACTGTAATTTTCAGCAAACATTACTCAAACTGGAGGAAATGCATAAGTGCAAATAGTGCATTTGTTGGGGACTATTCTCACAAGGTATTAATACATATTTGGTGCAGCAGGACGGTGTATGCGTGATTGAGTCACAATAAACACAATAAATAAATTAAATTTATGGACAGTAAGAAAAAAAAAAGATCCTCACCAGCCTTATCCTTAAATTTGTATCCCATTTTGGGCACTGCTTTCTTCAGATCTTTCATTAGGGTGTGATAAAGCTGTGCCATGGCTCATCTAAATACACAATACAATATAGATTACTGTTTTAAGAATTAAAACATCCCGTAGAATTGACTTTTTTTTCCACCATTGGACATGAAATCAATCCATTATTTTAATAACTAGGATTCCTTTAATGTCCAAATGAAGAGGTAACCATAATGTCATTTTGTAATACTTAAGTGGTTTTAGGGCTACAAAAAACATTACATCATAATGTTTGTTTGCAAACATAATAACAAATTACATGTGTAATTTTTAACTTGATTAATGAACCTTTTAAATCGCGCTATTTCTCAAACTTGTTCTCTTGTTTTTTCTTTTTTTTCTCTCTAGCTGATGCTAATGTCAGTACTGAACTGCCTGTTTGAATCCCTCAGTCAGATCCTCAGGTACGTTCTCGCATCGATTCTTACAAGTCTTAAAAGTTACATGAAAATTGATACATTAATGATTTGCATCTAAAAAATAAAAAAAGGACAAAAAATAGGACAGCCCTAACAATCTTGCTCTCAGAATGCTTCTAAATTAAAAATGCTCTTTGATGTCTGACAGCTTCAGTTATGTTGCTGGAGTGGCAATGACATTTCATGCACTGTTATGATATTAAACTGTCCTTATCAATGTAGCCTCAGCATCATCAATGCTAATCTCCACACTAACCCTGCCCTCCATCCACCAGGGAGATAATGAGTCTCAGTGTTCAATTTTATGTACAATTCAACACCACTGTGAATTTTCAACCAAAGGACAATCATGATTTAATTACAAAAAACATGTTTGACAAACAAAGCAGCTGAATGAAGTCACAATGACTCATTTTTCTTTAACATTTTAGAAAGCGCCCAGATTAGTTTGCAGAGCTGTCTGTGTGTGTTTGTGTGTGTGTGTGTGTGTGTGTATGTATGTTGCACACCAAGATCCCTCACTGTTGAATGCAACATTACCAACCAAATAGTGGCTGATGTGGTTGCTATGGGAACCGATGCAGTAATAATGCAGAGTGTGAGCGATAGAGACGTGGCGGGATTATATTATTATAGAGTATGAAAGATTATAGGCTATTCTAAGTGGCACAGTGCAATATGTAAATGTACAGATTTTCACGTAAGAGTATAAAATAAGGGAAGCTGTGGATGGGATCTCATTCATTTGAAACTTAAATATCAAATGTTCTCCATGCAGGTCTGTTCATAATGTTTGACCAATTGTTACCACATAGTGTATTCTTTAAAATTTTTTAGGAAACACATATTGTTGTGTCCTGCCAACTAGAACTGTTCAATTTTAATTAGAATTTAGTCCATGAAGGACATGATGGTTGGTCAGTGATATTAAAGGTTAAACAGTTTAACATTTTGGGAAATACTATTTTTTTCTTCCTGAGAGTGAGATGAGAAGACTGAAACCACTCTCATGTCTCTGCAACAAGTATGTAGCCGGAGTCAGGGGGCTATTAGCCTAGCCGATCATGAAGACTGGAAGCAGGGGGAAACAGCTAGCCTGGCTCTATCCAAAGTTCAAAGACATGGCCACCAACATCTGCATAGTTCACTAATTAATATGTTGTATCTCTCTTGTTTGACCTGTACACAAAAAGAAGTCTAAAAATTATAATTTGTAGTGTGGTGTGGAGTTACGTGCTGGAACTATTTCTTGCCGAAAAACAGCAAGCCAACTGTGACTTCCAGGGATCCACCTATCTGACTTTTTCTCCCTCGATCTCAATAGCAGCCAATAGAGAGCACCAATCCAAACCAGCACACACCCCACCCCACACACCCCCATTTTAAAGTATGTGAACCACTCTGTGATGAACTGATTAAAAATATATATGTAAGCTAACGTCAGGCTTTAACCACAGGTCATGTCTTAACTACAAGTAGAAATGTTCATAAAAGAATGTCATATCTACTATAACTATATGGAGTAAATTGTCAACGCTTACCACCGCCTTAAAATGCATGAAACACCTGCAGGAGGTGGTGAATTATCAGGTACATTTTCTGCACAGAAATGTTAGGTGGATAGATAAGCTATTGTTCTTCAGGAAGTAGTTCCACCATAGAGACTCTTTTCGATTTGTAAAACAAACATGATTCGATTTGTTTAATAGTGAGCTTTAGAGGTGTAGATTTATCTTTGATATTTGGACCGAGCCAGGCTAGCTTTTTCCCCTTGCCTCCAGTCTTTATGCTAAGCTAACAGTCTCCTGGCTGCAGCATTAATCTTCATCTCATAATTTGTGACAAGAAGGCATATAACTGCATTTCACAAAATCAAACTGTTCCTTTAAGTAAATGTAAGGCCATGTGAAATGGCATTTTTTGGGAAAATAATCAAATAGTCGTGAAAATGTATGTGATATTCAAGGGGATCCAGAGTGCGATTGACTGGAAGTGGCTTATCATTGTGTTTTTCCTGCAGAAAAAATGTGGAGCGGAGGTGTTTACTGGACAACATGGAAGGAGTGTTTCTGGTTGTGGATGAAATCATTGATGGAGGGTAAGAGAGAAATAATAATATGTTATTCACTTTTTAAATTAACTGTTTGGTCTCTAAAATAATCCTGCTTGTGCTGCGCTCTGTCCTAATTGGTTGCTTTATCCTGTTGCCAGGGTGATTCTGGAGAGTGACCCCCAGCAGGTCCTACAGAAGGTCAACTACAGGGTAAGAAGACTCTGAATAATTCCCAACTACCAATCATATCAATGTATTTATTCTTTGAATCATTGGAAAATCAAATGGAAAACAAATGTTATTTTATATATAAAAACCTCAGCATTTGTTTGGCCTGTTGAGAAACATTAAGACTCGGTTAGACTCTGTAGCCTCTCACAGCATTCCTCATCAGCTTCTTGCCTACTCTTACCTGCTTTACCTGTCTTTCTCTCCTTCTCCCTGTTTCTTCTTCTTTTTCTGATTGGTGTCAGCTAATGTCAGAGCCAGCCTATGGCTTCGTCCTGTTTGATTACATCACCGGTAACCTAGAGGGACAAACAGACAAGAGCCAGCTGCTGTAGACAGACAGACACACAGACAGACAAAGGGTGAGAGAGAGGTGAGAGAGAGGTGAACAGACAGCTAGTGAAGTGGAGAGAGAGAATGAATGAGTGAGAGTGATATAGAGACAGTGAAGGGACGAAGGAGGGATGGATGAGACAGATGAGGTAAATGCATGGTGAGAGAGCATGCCGATTAACAGACAGGTTAAAAGAATAAGGCTGGCATTTTTCTTTGTTTTAAAACTTTAACCTGCTGCTGTCACTAGAGGAAAAGTCATTTTGCTTTCTCCTCTGGGGACCATGATTGTCTGTGCAAAGTGTCATGGCAATCCATTCAATAGTTGTCAAGGTATTTCAGTTTGGATCGAAGTGGTGCACCAACCACTAGCATGGCTATAAATTAGGAGTAATTAATATGAGTTGTGATTGGCTGAGCTTTTAACTGACACGCTTTGAATGTCACTGATCTACAGTGTGTACTGGTGTTTCTACAGATCTAATGGTGTTTGGAGTGCTCTGCTTTGGTATTGTGTTCATGTGTGCATCAAGTATTTTGCGTGACTTCTGCATTATTCTGTTGTACACAAAATGATGTCAATTTGTTTTACAGGCGGATGAAAACCCATTATCGGAACAAAGTGTGGCCCAGGTAATGCACACATGCACGTAAATGACACTGATATCATTCATTTACACAGAGGCATTTAAATAGACCCCACTCACATGCACACATACCGTAAGTGCACTCATACACACATGCAGACACACATTTTGTCTTTTAACTTGTCTCTGCCAGAGGTGAGAATGTGTTGGGTTGTGTTGTTTAGACATCTGCAGTTTGTGATCACGTCGTGCAGGCATTTTCATTTCAAAGTGATATACAAGGTTTCTTTAAATTCAGTGTGACGAACATCAAGTACTCCCCTTTCAGAAGGAGTATTACAACACAAAGTAAGCTAGTTGAAAATAATGGCGTAGGCAGGCTTACTTAGGGCATTTACCCAGGTACATATTCATCATACAGACCTGTACGTGGCATCAATCCTCTCATCTAACTTTCGGCAAGAAAGCAAATATGTGTGTTTAAGAATGTCAAACAGTTCCTTTACTACTGTATCTGCATTGGAAGGGGCTAGTGTCAGGCCATATGACCTCTACGTTTATGAGGAGGCCATTTGGTCAAAAGATAATAAAAACATTATTTTATATGCGACATAACCTCACAGGTACCAGCAGATGTAGTCATACATAGACATGACGGCTGCACACACCGCATGTTTATCCCATTTCTACATTGTTATTAACATTTAAGTCTTACAGCTGCTTCCCTCTGATACCGTTGACTTCTAGCAGTAACTTCCACACACTCTGTTCAGTCAGAGAAACGCGCTGATTTCATGGCAGAGGGGATGATTGGTAGCAGTTTGACATCTGTCTGCAGATTCAGAAAGCTGCACGCTAACCCTTTAGCTCTCCACCTGCATGCTAAGACAGGAGCAAGCTTGGCTTCGTCTCCAAAGCAGCAGGTAGCCCTAATAAGCTCAGCTGTGGATGAAGGGATTGATGGATAAATAAATGGATTAACATCCTCTAAAGCACTCTCTAAATATCTAAATACAGGTTTGATGTGAAACTGTGTCGCTGATCAGAGAGCTCTTCAGCTACAAAGCTGTGATCTGGTTTAATAGATGGATCCTGTAGCTTTTTATTGCAGTTGTTTCCTTTATTGAGTGGTTTTCTGATGTGCTGTCTTCTGTCTTTAGCTGCTGTGATGTCTTTCTGCTTGTGTGCAGGAATGAACATGTGCACGTGCATGCCTGTAGAAGAGTGTGTGCGTGTGTGTGTACTCATACTCTAAGCTTTTCTTTTTCTGTTGCTTTAACCCTGACAGCACATAACAGAGAAACTGGCTCTGACCACTGACGTAAGTCTCTACTAACTTCACTACACTACAGAGATCATTCTACTGTAGCACTGCATAGCACACACTGTAATAATGCCCTACCATAACATTATATATAATACTGGACCGCTACACTGCCTGACAAAATATTAGAGAAATTGATTTAGAGTTGCATTTTTGCCATATCTATATGTAGGTATACATGTCACACAAAACATCCAATAAAATCTAAAAATTAAAAAAGTGGTAATTTATTAGGTATGTTTGCACAGTTATGTTATACTGATCAAGATAAAGATGAAGTTGCACAATTTTCTCATTTTATTTATATCCTTATTTTATTCGGATTAGCTAATTTTCAAATTGTAGTGTATTTTGAACAAGCAGGTCAGGACCACAAGGTTTAGTGTAGTTTCTCCAGTGGGACAATGAAGTATATTGAATCATATTGTATGTCATAATGCTACTGTCTCAGGGGTGTAATTGTGTGTATATGCAAATATTTGCACTAAAGCCATTCGCGTGGCTTACAGAGTTAAAAGTTGTGCTACTGTACAGTCCAGTGCAGTATACAGCAGTATAACATTACATAGAACTGCCTAATACAACATAACATATTAAGTTGTTACAAACAGTATCACAACACTGTGTCCACCTGTTATACAGTAAGTAGCAGAAAGCAGCAGTAGAACTCTGTATTGGCCTGGTATGACTGTATTTCCCAGTATCCCAGCTGCAGTGAATGTAACCTGGGCTCCATGTGCCCCCTGCTGTTGAAATGAGGAGCAACAGCCTCAGTGCTGAAACGGGGTCCTGATTTAGGGCTAAACAAAGAGCTGAACCTTAGTGTTGGTCATGAAAAGACCAAGAGGAAGAGAGGAAAACATGCAAAGGATCTCCTGCTACAGTGATAGTGAGCTTGAGAGTCTTCTTTATAATTTAGATTTGAGTGACATTTTTTCCTCAGTGACCATCGGCTGTTTTTCCGTTCCTGTCAAACATCCATCAATCTTGCATTTCACGTCACTATGAATACATACTGCTAACCTCAGTCTCGATGTCCTTGATCGTGTCACAACACACTTCTTTGTCTGACATTTGACCCTTCAAACCCAACTTTGAAAACCACTGGTTCCAAAAAAACAGATGAAACTTTATTTAACCCTTTGGGGATGATTGATTCAATTATGTGTTACTAAAATAGAATTCAAAGAGCTATGGGACTACATAAACGTGAGGCTGACAATATTTTAATATGGTCCTCTTAACATTTCACAAAAAATATGTTTTAACATTTTATAAATCCTATAGCACATATTTGTGTGCTATAGGTGTCCTGCTGATTCTGAATTCACCCTAAATACTCTTCCTCCTCTGGTAAAGGTAATTCATTAAAGTATTAATTAAAGTATTGCAAATTTTCAAAAGCACTCTGATGTTGGAAATTGGCTGCATTTTAATAGAAGTTACTTATAGCACATGTAGGCCTGTATTTTAGAGTATTTGATACATACAAAAATTAAACATTTTCTGGTGGTAAATATCCCTGTTGTAGTCCTTCAACATGGTGGCATCAAACTCCACACAGCGGCTCAGCCTGACCTCTAGTGGGCGAACAGTGCTACTGCAACACCGTACAAGAAATGACTCTGCATATAGTTTTGTCATCAAAATGTATATTAGAGATAAAATAAACAAGTAAACTAACATGTATTTCAGTTTTACTCTCTCTCAAGCTGCGCAGGAAAATACTACTATAATTAATTAATTTTTGTTCTTTCTTTATGTTTTCCAGGTTCTGCAGTCGGCCAAGGAACAGATCAAATGGTCCATACTAAAATGACTTGGACCAGAAAAATGTAGGATTCTTAAGAGAGAACTTTTCTAGTCCCAAAGCTATTTTTTTATTGTAACAGGCTAAAGGGAAAGTCGGTACGTGCCTGTTGGCCAATAGGCTGGTTTATATATCAATTAACCAGCCAGTAATAGGATCTTGTTTCTATGTGTGATGGCTTTTTCTTACAGTGTGTATGACATATATTAATTTATTTGGTTTGAGAGTGATAATAGTCCATACTCATGTAGAGATGTCATTTAACACGCCAAATGACACTTACACGCTGTATAAGACTCAGCAGTTATCAAGTATACCAAACTAACTAAAGCCTGATTAGCGATCAATGATCTGCTACTTTTATTTTGGTGGAGCGGGATCGTCCACTCTCATTTACTCAAAACAGAATATGATCGTGCTGATTTATTTTAGCTGTTTTGCATATTGGTGAAAAGCAAAATTTTGAAATAACTTTTTTTCTTCTCCAAAATGTGTTACATAAGTTACAGTTATGGTATTGGAACAATGTTGTTACCAATATTTTAGAAAATACCCCAGGGGCATCCTTTAAACTGTTACGATGTGTGTTGGTATAAGTACTTTACCTAAACATTCATATCAATTACGGGATAATCTGGAAAATAAGTAACAAACACTACTGCAGCAAATATCTGCAAATCTAAGCTAAAAAGCTGATGATCACAAAACAAAAAAAATGGTGTCATGATTTGAACCTTGTAATTTAACAAGGGTGGTGTTACATTCACACACTCTCTGACATCATTTGTGCACTGAATTGCTTCGTTTAATAAAGCCTGTTATTCTGACTGTGCTCCCTAAATCACGTAAATGTGTTCTGTGAATTTTATTTAAAGACTGTAAAGGAATACAGTGATTCCTTATGACACTAAACAAATGTTAGCACTATGTGTAAGAGGCAATACATTACTGTTGCACTGTCAGTACAAAACATGGTATTCCCTCATGAAGGAAAATGAATATCTGTACCTATAATTAATCTTTAGAATCAAAGGGACCCTAAAGAAAGGTTAAGTTACAAATAACGTCTATTTTCTGAGAGTTTAAGATGTTAATAGATATTAAATATTTTCTTAGTTGAAAAGAAGAAAAAAGCCAAATACAAACTAATTATTTTGTTTACATTTGGATGTTGTTGAAACAAACTGCCATTTTGTCTGATATAAGGATTTTGTCTGTCCTCCATTTGAGAGACTGATAATAAAACTTTATATTTGTCCTGGATTTAAAGTGTCTTCTTCTTCCTAAGTTTATTCTTCATTATTTATTTTGTAGTTGTTTATTTTTTTAATTTATTTTTAATCAAAAACTTGTTGAATTGTCTGCAGAAATTTGAAAAACAGAGCAAAAATGTCCAAAGTAAAATGTATTCGTCCCTTTTATCCAATCAGAATTCAAGTCTACAACCCTACTGAATATTAATGAGCTCGCTAAAGAAATGTCAGAGCCGGGGGTGTGGTCGGGGATGTTATTGGTAGACACCAAGTGACGTCAGGAGACACGTGCCTGTTCTCCCCAGCCAATGATTCGTTCTGGTTTTATTCTCCAGTAATGTGATTAGTTGGATGCTTCATCCTCTTACAACTGATCCCAGAACACCCCGAAATACATAAAATCCTATTCAAAATGAAGATTATTTAAAACTTGGAGTAAAAAATGCAACTACACTGCGTCACAGCAGGTCAGATTCATTTATTCATCATTAAAACGTTCAAATAATTCTAATATGTACGAATATAATCATTAAATACTATTAATATATCATTTTTTGTACTGTTATTAAGAAACGTAGGCTAAATACCATTTAGTCAGGGAAGAATTATTAAAAGTAGGGCTCGAAATAATTATTTGACAAGAAAGGCTCTATAGTCCCGACTTAAATCTTTAATATTCTTTTAAAAATGGATTTCTTGCGGTGTTATTAAATTTGTATGTTCTAATGGTAAACGAGTAATAATTATAAATAAAAATAAACAAAATTGGTGGTATGTATAAGGTATGCCACATGGCCAGAGTGTGTTTATACATGATGCCCACTTTCCATAGCTTCTCTGTCCTCCACGCTTTTACATCATGTGCACTTCATTTGTCAGGCAGTAGGCTGCAGGCTTTTTATTTCAGCTTAGTGCAGACATGTCCAGTTATTGTCTAAAGGTTTATTAGAAACAGACTAAATATAATTAGTACGGACTTCCACTGGACAAGACGGCGATACCTCGGTTTGATGATGCATGTGAGCGTGAGGTGGCACGCCCGGCTAGCTCAGTCGGTAGAGCATGAGACTCTTAATCTCAGGGTCGTGGGTTCGAGCCCCACGTTGGGCGAAGACTTTTGATTGAGCAGTAGACTTGATTGGAAGTCGTTTGACCTGAATGAAAGTGTGGGTACCTCCCCAGTGGTCCAGCATAACAGCTGAATGTGTCAAACAGGGAGCTCTAGTCAAGACAAATCATCAGAACTTTGATATCCAGTTAGATCACTATGTAGAGAGTGTGAGAGTAGAGTGTGTCCTCACTTTGATATTAAATGGCCTTTTTCTGTTGATCAGTTTCAAATAAGCAACATTATATCTACTTTTGATTCTTTATAAATGAAAGCAATGAAGGTGTGGGTCCCCAGGGACCGAGGCAATCTACTGAATCCATATGTGACAAATGTGATGCTCTCAACCAAGACCTTCAACACCTTTAACCTGTGGTTAAAGGTGTGGTTAAAGCCTATTTACATTTTCATTACACCTCAATTTAAAAAGGACTATTGGATTC
The DNA here is from genome assembly GCA_031216445.1 of Lateolabrax maculatus. Taxonomy (NCBI): domain Eukaryota; kingdom Metazoa; phylum Chordata; class Actinopteri; order Acropomatiformes; family Lateolabracidae; genus Lateolabrax; species Lateolabrax maculatus. Next base: position 3,698,732 of record CM062216.1, read on the forward strand.
ATGGATTTTGAAGGCAGGTATATCCTTCACATGTATATGTGTATTATTTTATATACAGTACTTTTTATTTATTGTTCATACTTATACCCATATACCTTGGATATATACTGGATATATATTTATACACACAAAACATTTTTTTATTTAAATTTGTACTTGTCCATGGTCGAGATAAAAAACACACACAACCACACACACACACTCACACACAACCACACACACACACACATGCATGCCATAGGTTGTTTCAGAGTAATTAGGTTCTGTAAATGCACTGGCCAGCTGACCAATCCGGCTTTTGAGTGAGAGTAGTGCTGCCTACCTAATTAAGATACAGACACAGAAATACACACGTAAATTATAAAAGATATTTAGAAATAGAGAAACAAATAAATAAAGATTTGTAGACATGTGAAAATTATTTATTTATATTTATTTATTAATGCATTTAATTATGTATTTATTGATGATGAAGTCATGTTTCTGGCCTGATATAAAATATAATAGACAAATAATATATATATAATAACTACAGAAACATGCTTCTGTTGTCATGTATGATTATAACTGACAATGGTAGCTGCATCAAACAATATTGTAAATAAATTGGATGATCATTTAGATACGAAGTGATGAATACATGTGAGTGTTTGCATTACTCTACTGAAAACCAGTGTGACAGCTGTCAGGAAACTATACAACCTGCCACCCTTCTGTCCTACAGGGACAGACACAAACGGACAGATTTCATTTTTGCAGACTTGGGGATGAAGCTATCATGTCGCCCTCTGGTGGCCAACAGCTGTCATAGCAACAACCAATGAGAAACCCCGAGGAGGGCAGTCACCATCATCATCATTATTGACTTATAAGTAAAATCATGGTTGGGAGTAACATCTTTCAGCGGTTGAGGAGGGACAGACGGTGGGTCTTTCTCTACACCTATGTCAACACTTAAACGCACCATTTTCACACGTCTGCATAAGAGTTCCAGTATCATATCAGTAACTGGAATACTAAGAGTGTATGCAGTGTAACTGTCAGCAGCTTGTTGTGTATAAAGTTATCGCTAGTCACAACTACAACAACATATTTGTCATTTGTAATGTAAAAAAAACACAGTAAAGATGAAATAATATTTCTTAAGGACTGGGTGACCATAAGACGTTCAGCAGTCTGGAGGAAGAAGATCTTACTCATTCTGGTGATGTTTGCATTCATGAGGAGATTCAGAAAACTTGTACTACAGTAGACAAATGTTGGAATCCAAGTAGTTTAAAGGAAGGTTGCAGTCTCCATATCACCCCTCACAGATCTGATCTCTCTGTTTCCATTGCACTCGCTGTCATGTTGGAGGACACACGGGCTGCAGCAGAGAAGCCCCCCACAGCACGGTGCTGCCACCACCATGCTTCACACTAGAGGCGGCATGTTACAGAGTTGCCTGGAGTGTTCCTTTGTCTTCATGGTAGTTGTTTTGTCATGATACTGACTCACCAAAGGTTGAGCCTTCCAGATACAGCTATCTACAGAACAGATAAATGTGTATTCATACTACAGATACAAGTTTATTTACGCTACAGGTGTATTTATATGAGAGACCACACCGCGCCCAGTGGTCATAATTCATTAATACACACTCAGTAGCAAAGACAGAGCTCTGTAAAGACAATTAGAAACAACAGGGGTAACACTACATTGATGCAGCAGTTAACAACACGGGCCTTTATTATTACAGCGACCAGTCTGGGACAGAAGAAAGTCGGAACATACACAAACAAGCCACATCTTGTGAATAAAGTCGCCACCAGGGGGCCAGGGATTTGCCCGGCTAGCTCAGTCGGTAGAGCATGAGACTCTTAATCTCAGGGTCGTGGGTTCGAGCCCCACGTTGGGCGCTCCATTTTTGATTTCGACCTTCGACGTTTATTCCTTCATTCCTGAATGAAAATGTGCCAGACATGGAACTCCAGTCAGGACGAAACCCAAAACCGTTGCTATCATATTAGATCACTTCGTAGAGATCTGCTCTCACTTTTGATTCAGTGTTGTAAAACAATAGAAAAAATGAAAACCTCCAGACTTTTACTTTTACTGTATGTAATAAATGTTTTTCTCCATGTGGTTTTGTTGTATTGTTTTGCTCTATAGAGCATGCTTTGTGACAGCAGTACTGAGCAGACAGAGGGACAGAGTCCTGTAGAAATACAGAAAAATGGAAAATATACACAGAAAATGGAGAGGGGTGGGAGGACTTTAGAGTAATGATTGGCTTTTGACTTGGTGCTGATTCAGCAGAAAGAAGAATCTCATCATCATCATCATCTCTCTCAGATGGTCTGGTTTTCATCACAGCAGGTGTATGAGGGGGAATTCTGCTTTTTATAGGCCAGCTGGTGTGTCATTTTTGAAATGACTCACCCTGTTTGATTTGGCATTTATGCTGGGGCATGTGCCTGTAGGTGTTTGTTTTTTTTGGTGGTGGTGGTGGTGGTGGTGGTGGGGGGGGCAGAAAGTATCAAATGATTTCATGTAAAAGTACATTTTTTCCTTTCTTCTTCTTGCCCTGCCTTTCCTAGAGACTCTGGTGTGTCTGCACTTTCTGTTGATGAAGCTTTGTTTTCTAAAGTGACTGTTACTGTTTTCCTTTATAATAAAACACATGAAGCTCTCAGGCAAATTTCCTCTCCTGGTGTGTACATGTGCCTGCTCCCCTACTCCCCTCCTTTATATACTGCACCAACAGAGCCACACTGGCTGCCATTGGCTCGGGTAAATTAGCATGCATCAGCTGATTGGCCAGGGCTTTGACAGTGACAGATTGGCCTCCTGCTGATTGGGTAATTAAGTTGTGATGTGGCTGAATGTGGGTGGGCGAGAGATGGGGAGAGTGAGGGCTAGAGAGGGAGAGAGAGAGAGAGAAAGTGGGAGGGATGAAAATGATAAAGAGACCCAGCAATTACATTAGGGAAAGAGAGAGAGAGAGAGAGAGAGAGAGAGAGAGAGAGAGAGAGAGTATTGTCCCTCATCAGAGTAAAGTTCATAAGTAAAGTTATTGAATCACAGCTTCCCAACTACTTTTAAATATAACATCCATATATCTATCTAATTCCTGTATGTGAGATAACATTACAGCTATTTTATTCAATATGGTGGAGTTTTGCTCTTGCTGTGTGAAACCACTTCTCCCTGACACCTTTATTATTGTAATATCCCGGTAATATTCTAATCTAATCTCTGTATTTATGCCTGTAGCGTGTCATATCTCTGTCTGCACTAGTGAATACAATACAATCAGGTGTAAGGTTGGCCTTAAGTTATGGTGCCATGATAGTTAGACACTCTCACATGCTCTTGAAGAACACAGACCTTCAAATGGTAATATGATGGTGCAGTATATAATGCAATGTTCTGTATTCTTCATTTAATCAACAGATCCCATGAAAAGACCAAAAGTAACTCAAATCAAATATGCGGATCATAAATTAGAAATCCGCTGTGGCGACCCCTAACGGCAGCAGCCGAAGAAGAAGAAGATATATATTCAGAGAGAGAGAGAGAGATGTGTTTTTATTGGTTTTTGGACAATAATGGAACTTCTTGGTACAGAGGAATAAGAAAATACTAGTTAGTAGGATATTTGATTGATGGTTTTGATCATGAAATTCGTGCTCAATGAGAAAATCATAGAATATCACCAGCAGTGTTGAGCAGCAATGCATTACTTAATAATGCATGGATTATCTTTTGTGTGAAGTTCCGTAAATTACAGTTACTAATATGCCATAAATGACATGTCAGTGTGGAGGCTTTGGGGTTCTTTAAAGGCACCTTTGATGGAGTGGTGCTGAGCAACAAAAGTAAATTAATATAAACTGTAACTAACTGAGTTATAACTCAACAAGTTAGTTGCTTACTTACTTATTAACATTACTTAATTAAGTAAGACATGCATGTATATTGTACTGTTATCCAAAGCACTATACAATAATTACTTGTCAATGAGTAACATGTAATGAGTAATTGAAAAAAAAACACAAAAAAAACCTAAAGAGTATGACTAAAAACTAAGAAACTTGACAGGCACTTAATGCACCAGCAAAAGTTCACACAAGTTAGCAGCTTAGCTAGTAGCAATGCTGCTGACATGGAAATAGTTTTTAACTTTTTAAGGTCCCGTGAGGCCTGTTTCTGTATGACTACATGTTCTGGCTAAAGGGCCAATGAGTCAAGGTAACATTAGACAACATTATTTTACAGTGCAATTGGAGTGTCAGGGCTGATGAAATGCTTTAGGAACTTTTGTGAGTGATTGTCCCGTCTCTGTTGCTGTGATATTGTAATGTCTTACAGCATGACATAAGCTGCACTCCTAAAGCATCGGTGTAGCATTACAGTGCCTCGGTGACGTTTTCAGCTTTCCATTAGGCCTGTCTCTGCGTGGCCAAATGCTCTGCCTGCGAACCGTCACCTTTAATGTGATGTGGAAATGTAATTATGTTATTTTTCTACAGCAGGCTCCAGCTGGAAGCCTGGATGTAAAAATTAATTAGCACCTTCAAAACGCCAAGCCTCCGACACCATAAGATGCCGAGTGACAGCAGAGGAGTCACTGCCAACAACAGCCGGCAGCCGCAGCCTCCAGGAACCTCCAGAGATCTCCAGAGAGACTGAGAGACCCCAGAAGTACCCACTAAAGAGAAAAATAAGCTTATTCTTACCTTGAGTTAAATGAAATACAGAAAAAAAAGTCCTAACTTAACCTCAGTTTCAAAGAAAAGGAAAATCCTATCTTCCTAAGAAGTTCCTAAACTCGTGGCTGTGTCCTATCCTATCTCAGGCCTCGTATCTTCACTCAACTTAAGAAATCCTAACTGTAAACTCAATTCCTCAGTCGGCACTTGTCCTGTCATGCCTTTATCTGTGTTTAGAATGTATTCAAGACTGCTCTTATCCTTGATCAGAATGTAATATCAACGGCTGTCTCTCTTCACTTGTCACCCCACCTTTTGGGAAGTTTTTTTCCCAATTATCAGCCAAGGATGAAGACTTCAAAAATCTAAATTCTAAATGAATCATCTTGGCAGTCGATATACAGTATACCCATTAATATATGGTCCAGGAAATTTAAAGCGTCATCATAAGGTTTGAGAAGCCTTTCAATCATAATATTATATATTATAATCATGTTGTTCGCAATCTTCATTGTCATTCTCATACCGAACTAACAACAGTGCTGCTGCCATTGGATGTTATTTTGAATTTAGGACAGGGTCTATGCAATCCTAATTTAGGATTCCTAATTTAGGAAATGCTTCAGATCTGTAATATCTAAATTCTAACCTAAGATAAAATAGGATTTTTTCCTAAATGCAGTTAGGAAATATGTTTCTGTTATACCAAAATCCTACATGTCATCTTAAACTGACCAGGTGTTTGCTCCAGCCACATATTTATAGAACAGACATGAGATTAGCATCAATCTCATCTAACCCTATGTCTATTTTTTTTCTTCAATAAAACCTCCAAAAACTTCTTAAAACATCTGTAAATCTCTGGAAACTCGTGAAAACCCCCAGATAACTGTAAAACCTCTCGATATTTCCAAAAATGCCTCCGGACGACATTTTTTAACGTTTGTTCAGAATTGGACAACACTTTTAACTACAGTGACCTCCATAAAAGGTTTAACAGACCGAGAAACCTTCAGAAACCTCTGACAAGTGATCCAGCCCGGTGTGCCCAGGCGGGCCAGAACTGGGCCTCATCACCGAACTCTCATCATTCCTCATTCAGCAGTGAAAAGAGAAACACAACACATGGCCTTTATACTGCTGGGCCGCACGCCTCCCTTTCAAATAAATAGAAACTAAATAAATATAACCCAGGTCTTGGCGAGAGCAAAGCGAGGGGCCGCTTATGCCACCATCTGGCCAAAGATCATCTGTGTCCTACAAGATGAATCACTCCATATTCAAACCCCGTCCCACCTTCCCCAAACAGCTACACACCATACTGTACATAACTCTGCACTTATTGGTGTGGATTTTTTCCCCTAACTTTAAGATACTTTAGTTTAGGATAAAATAAGGGTTTAAGAGTTGAAACTTTATCTTACACTGTACATTAACCCTGTACATCTACCTTAGGTCTCCATGTAAGTGTAACTCTAACTTTGTGCATGAGGTCTAGTAAATAGTCATAATTCTTTAGGGTCTGCTGTACTTGGTGGGACATTTCAGACCCATGAGACAGCAAAAATGGGTCATACACACGGGCATGCACACACACACACACACACACACACACACATTATAAATGATGCCCCGTGCTTGAGAAAACAAACGGGTTCCATGCAGGATCTGATTGGAGAAACACAAAACCAGCCAACAGAAAAACAGACAGCCACAATTAGCAACAGAAGAACCATTTATCCCAGTGTTAAGGTAAACATGTAGAGACAAGTTAGTGAAAATGAAGGCGAGGATAAGTGGGGTGGGGGTGATAAAGCCAGAAAGCAGGGTAGCGCTTGAGAGTAACTTTAAGACTTTTCATTAGATACTCTTAGCCTCTAATGTCCTACAAAACCAAATCCCCGTAGCTCCACCTGATTTTTCTCTGTAAATTCAAAATTCATGGCTAGTGTTTAGCACTGATATAAACAAAAAGAGTCACGAATGCTATTCAGTGAGTCCAACTTTCAGATTATGAACATTTTTTTTTAGGTCAGGAGATTCTGAGGTCATTTTTCTTGGCTGTGTTGTTTTTTTTAGTTAATTCTTCATAACAAACACAAATTAAATTTACATTTTTATTTGCTAGCAATTGAAATCCACATTTTCCAATTCCTATAGTTAAAATAGTTCAGTAGCTTTTTTACACAACTTCATCGCCAGTGAAATCACCACTTTATTGTATGTAGTTGATGTTCAGTGATAATCAGCTGATTTTTTATTATTACTGCTGATTTACAATATTGAATGATTTTACAAGTGGATTACTAATAGTGAAGCAAGTGTGTTGTTTCTTTTTTTTTTTTACATTTATGCACTTCCTCCTTTTAACCACTAGGTGATGCAAAAAAACAGTTTACAGCCAACAACAACAGTCACTATTCTGTGCATGTGTATCTCAATAACTGTCTACTCCAGGGTTTCTATTAGAGCCGGTTTTGAATTATATGCCCAATACACACAAAGACAGCAGCCTTGGCCACAGTGAAGAAGGTTACATTCAAATTGTTTTATAAAGAAAACTGTTTGTATGCTGATGGTCAGAATGATGATGTCAGAATATAGCATAATGTTTGGCCTTCAGCGTTGCTCTGAGATCTCTGGTGTGTTCTTCTTCACAGGATGCTCCTATGATTTTTTATATGCATTTGAGTTGGTAGTTTAGATAACAGTATATTGTGTTTGACTGTGCTTGTGAGCCAAGTCTATCAAAATGGCTTTGTTTTTATCCAACATACATTTTATTATACCAACAAATTAGAAAATTGCTGTTTCTGTTGGGTGATGTGCTCTGAAACCATACTGTGCTGGGTTCAGTGATCAAGTGAATAGCGTTCATTTCACTTTCATACAACGTCAAAGAATGGTCAACAGTTCTACTGACCAGTGAGCACTGGGCCTGACAAATAATTTAAATGTCAATTTACTTTGGGGTCAAAGCTGTATAAAGTCCTCCGTGACTCTGGACCAGTCTTTTCAAGTCTGACAAAGACCATCTGATTTGTTCTCAGAAACAAAAAGTGCACTGTTCAGACTGTAGTTAAAATGGACTGTTACCTTAAACACTGTCCAACACTGTAATGTAATGAGCCAATATGATATCAAATCTTCAGACAGTGTGTGTGTGTGTGTGTGTGTGTGTGTGTGTGTGTGTGTGTGTGATTTCCATATGCCTGGTGTGGAATGGGAAGCAGGAAAGTAGTAGTAGTGTGTGTGTGTGTTCATTAAGGGAGGGAGAGGGATTTATGGAAAATTGGTCAAATTCATCATTACAATGCTGCTACCATGATGTTGCTATGTGTTGTTGAGACAACCATGGTGCCTTGGTCAGCTTTGATCAAACGGTGACCCGTCTCTGTCACACACACGCACGCACACACACACACACACACGCACACACACACACACACACACCCACCCACACACACACACACACACACACACACAGTTGTCTGAATGGCTTTCAGCTCTGCTTGTTTAAAATGACCAAAGGGTGTCCCAGACAACGGGGGAGTGACAGGCCTCTCTGATTGGTCATGGCAGACTTTGACTGACATGTGATGGCAGCTGGGAGGAGTGTGTGGGAGCCGCCTCACAGTTGAGTGTACGTATATGTGTTGCGCTGTTGTTGCTGAGCAGCGCAGACTGGACAGGGTCACAAAGACACGGTGTCACAAGTCTCTGAAACAGACCGTCTAAATGTATCTGACAAATCAGGTTTATGATCTGAAGTTGAATCAACATTGAGACTTTCTACCGTAGTGAGATGAAATCTATAGTCAGTTACATTTCAACACTTAACTGAACAACGACAAACATACTCAGCTCTTCCTTTGGTGTTTACACTTCAGCTGACTCTTTCCAGCACTTTCATCCAAACTGATACTTCAGTTTCACCCAGCACTTGCATTTTATCGACACTTCAACTCCATTCAGTGCTTAAACTTAAACTTATTGTAGAACTTCCATTTTAACTACTATTTCGAATTCTTTCACTTGAATAACAACCTCAAATCGAGCCTTTTCTAGTTCACATGTTATATCTAATTTGTTTAATACATACGAAATAATAGAAATATAAAAATGCAATTTTGTGGTCTTAGGAAAAATTACAGGCTGGAACTATTTCTTGGTCAAACAACAGCCAGGTGCAGGGACTGTATGCACTTTCCCAGGTTCTTGTCATCACAGTGAGGTTGCAATGTTTGGTAGCGTGCCTGTACAGAGACCTTAACCAAAACCTGTGCTCGGTGTTCATACTTTATACAGTATAGCCAGATACACTGCACAGGAGTGCAGGGTGGATGGACAAACTGTTATTCATCAAGAAATAGCTCCCCATAATGTAACTCGCCCTAAAACCACAAATAGATGTCTTTATCTGTCTGTTTTGCACAGATTAAACAAACAAGATACAGCATAGTTAATAGTGGGCGTAATAGTAGTTGGTGAGCTTAGTGTTGATAGAAGTAATTTTCAAATTTGGACAGAGTCAGAGTAGCTGTTTCCCCGTAGTTGCAGTTTTTAATTAATTTAAGTTAATCATGTCCTGTCTCCAGCTCTGTAGTTAAAGGATAAGGCAGGTAGGTGATATTCTTTTCTTACTGTCAATAAATCCCACAAGAACAAAAACCAAAAATATGTTCCTCCTTTTCAGAAAGTGATACTCCTGCTGAAGACTAAACAATCAGTCATTTCCTAAAGCAGCTCTATAGTAGTAGTTTTTATCAAATGGTACTCAAACAGGAGGAAATAGTGCGTTTGTTGGGGACTATTTTCATCTGCAGATTAATACACATTTGTGCTCGAGTCAGTTTAAGACAGCAGGAAGGCGTACAGTATGTGGGATTGAGTCAAAATAAACTAAAGTGGCCACGCTGACTAAAAGAAAAATTTACAAGACTTATCTTTTAACACACAGACAGAAGAGTGACTCTCAGAGAGAAAGCAAATGAGTGTTTTTCCCCAAAATCTGGAACTATTCCTTAAACAACAATATTACAGAATTGTGTCATTATGCATGCTCAAAAATCTAATGCTATACTAATGCTCCTTCCCAGCCACATGCTAGAAATGACTTCACACACTGTGGGTTTCTGCTATGCAATCAACACAATTCATCCATCTGTATTCAGCAAGCAGTATGTAATCTTGATAAAATGAAATTATGATGATGATGATAATGATGTGCAATGAAGATAATAACTTTATTTACATAGGATTTTTCATAACAAAGTTACAAAGTACAAATTAATAACTTCTTTTGACACCTAAGAATATTATGAACTAAACACAAACAGTAACCTGAGCAGGTCCAAACGATGATGATGATGATAGTGATGATGGTTGCTCTTGACAGTGCGATTGGACAAAACTGTGCACATATGCGTGTGGGACAAATTGATTGATTCTGCCATGTGTGTACTTGTACATGTGAGTGTGTGGGTGTGTGTGTGTAATTTATGAGCAAAAAGCAGCTAATTGCAACCACTTGTTAAAGGCTGAGGTCTGCATCTCTTCTTATGTCATATTACACGCACACACACACACACACACACACACACATTCACCACAGTAAGTCATTATCCACGGCATAAATGTAGAGCCAATCATTAACCTACGACTCTGTGAGTGGCATACACACACTCAAACACACTCAAACACACAATCTTGTTTCTATCACTTTTGGGGACATTACATTACATTAATTCCCTGAAGAATTACCCTAACCTTAACCATAACCACTACTTGCTTAAACCTAACCTAAACCTAAACCTAACTTTAAGTCTTCTCCCTAAAATTGAATGATTTACATTATGAAGACTTGCATAAGGTCCCCATAAGGAAGGCGAGTGCCCACAATGTGACTGTGTAAACAGATTTATGTCCCCACAATATTAGTAATACCCCCCCCCACACACGCACACACACTCACACCATCATGTTCAAGCTAATCATGAGCCAGTGTTCATTTATAATCAATCTCAGACGCTTGACACCAGCTGTAAATAAACAGACCTGTGTGCGTGTGTGTGTGTGTGTGTGTGTGTGTGTGTGTGTGATTTCCATATGCCTGGTGTGGAATGGGAAGCAGGAAAGTAGTCCCGGCATCTATCCATCACTGTGACCACGCTGCAATCCACGTGCAGTGATTTGCCTACTCAATTTGTGTGTGTGCTGTGTGTGTGTCCTATGATTGGTTGTAATGTTTAACACATGGCTGCACGGTGAAGCTCACCAAGCTGAGCCAAGTCACATACTCACAACCGATAATGTTAAAGTGTCTGTTCATTAAGCTCCACACAGCTTGACATTCAGAAATATCTTAGTTTAACCAGTCGTCCACAGCCGGTCACTGTGGAGCAGTGTGGAGCTGAAGTGCCTTGCTCAGGGGTGTCAGGTGCTTGACGGTTAGCATGACTCAGTGGACAGTCACAAGCTGTCGGAGGATGGAAACCTGTGGCCTTCCAGTCTCATGCACGACTCAATTGCACCAAATACTAAATTCCCCCCATGCATTTGCACATAGAATCCAACTGGAAATTGTGTAAAATTAGGGACATTTCAATCACAGACACTTTACAGGAAGCCCACCAGACTTTTGTGAAGGCCAAGAAGCTATAGTTCACGTCCAACTGTTTAAAGCCTGCATTGGAAGAAAGTAGTAAATATTCTGCTTAGTTTTTTCCTTTCCAAGCCCATGTACTAAAACAATAGATACAGTTGGTGTTTGTATTAACTTCGGCTGAACTGTTTTAGGTAAAGTTAGGTAAAGTTAGCTTAAAGCCAATAACCACTGACGTGGTGGATGGTTCATCTAAATTCATCTGACACAGAATTAAGATTATCTGCATTTCAAGGCTGAAATTTTATACAAGGAGGAGATTTTGCGATTACCTAAAACAAATATAATATAAATAAATAATGAACAGGATGATCACACGTTACACAGCTTTTTATTTACGACTACATCACCAATTGATGTGAAGGCGGAGCTCTCTCTCTCTCTCTCTGTCTCTGTCTCTCTCTCTCTCTCGCTCTCTCCATTTTCTCCTCCATCCATTCATTCCCAGATGGCCAGATTGTCTTGGTGCTCGCCCTCTGGTCACATTTGACCTGGAAGTGCTGTGATTGGTCCAAAGGTCACACTGCTGGCTTCTCATTGGTGGAGAGGTCATTCCATTGGCCTCCGTAGGTCCCACCCCCATCCATCACTGTCACCACAGCTTCTGTTGACACCATCATTAAAAATCAGTGTGTGTGTGTGTGTGTGTGTGTGTGTGTGTGTGTGTGTGTGTGTGTGTCTTAACTCCTGCATGAATGTGCATGTGTTTATATGTCTTAAAGTATGTGGCTTTTTTAAATCAGGGAAAAACTTTCTACTGGCTCGACATCACGTCTCTTGCGTTGAGTGCATATGCTCTGCAAGTCTAAGCAGCGCGTGGTCGTCCACCTTTCAGTTTTTGACACTAGGCACCCACTGCACACGCGGGGCTTTTCATTTCAAGATGGAGGTTTTTTCTTTTTTTTTTTCACTTTATTGAATTCAAAAAGTTTTGTAGAACATGATAGTTCATTACAATACAACTGAGAACACGACATCTAACAAAAAATACAGATAAAAACAAATAACTGAAATTAAAAAGTGAAATTATGAATGAAATTTAACTATTATTGTCTCAAGGATTTTATAAGTTCCAATCAAATCGTTTGCAAATGCTTAAAAAACACGAGGAATTCTTTGAATTGTTTTCGGTGTGAGTTACCAAGTTTTGGAGATTTCGGCCGTAGAGATGTTTACCTTCTCTCTTATATAATGGAAGTAGATGGCACTCACGCTTGTGGTGCTCAAAGTACCAAAACAATACATTTGAAATACTCAACAGCAATGTGTCTTTCCAGAAATCATGACCCGTTTACTCAAGATAATCCATAGACCTTGTTGCCAGCGTCCTCTTGGCCCAATACCTCTTTAACAGTTGGTTTGTGCGAATTCGGATTCTATGGTAATTCTTGCAATATTCTCATTCTCATTGGGCATATTAGTCAGGAGAGAAAATGCACCTGCTGGTATCCTGATTATTCATTTTTGAGTAAACAAAGCCTCTGTTGTGAACATTACATGCCCTCTAAATAGTTTTTGTGAACACCCAACCTTAAAGTTCAAACCTTGCTTCACCTAGGGCGTCGTGATCCCCTCAAACTGCACACCAAGTGACAACAGATCTGGCAGAAATTCAGCCCAATTCTATGGTTAGCCAGGGGCGGCCAATTCAGGGTTAACATTGCGCTTCATCCGTGTCTGGTGGAAAGCCTGAGAACAGAAGAGTGCAGCAGATTAATGTTCAAGATTCAATCACATGTTCAATTACATATGGATGTAATGTTTGAGTGTCCTCGTACTTTGTTAGTGTCCACATATGAAATGTCAGTGTAGATAAAAACTCAGTTCATTTCATTCTTGCAGCCCAGTGTCCTTGGCTTTACGTTCACTCTGGAGGATTCTGCAGGATGATGTCAGCGTCAGCCTCAGTTTCATTAAATCAGACAGAAGCAGAGCAAACACACCGCTGAGGGAGCAGAGACACAGCCAGTTTCCCTGTGAGGATGCTTCCAAACCGGGCTGAATTCTGGGAATTAACGGCTAATTAAACTGGCGGCCTTCTGTCTGTGTGTACTGTGTGTGTGTATACAACCATTTTGTATGTGGGTGTGTCTACAAACATAAATGACTGTACTCCCTCACTTTGTCTGTGTGTGTTTAAGGCCATATCCTGTCAGTTTGTTTGCTCGTCGAACATTGTTTGGGTGGACAGGGTTTTTCATGCCAACAATAACATAAACCGGTGGCTCTCCACACTGGGGTAAGAACCCACCAAGGGGTCTAGAGATATACAGGATCTCAAGATAATTATTATGATGAGTAAAAACATGTTTTTGCTACACAAATGTCTCTCCAATCCTTGCTTTCTACTACTGCTACTACTTTACGAGCTTTACTACTTCACCTTGTCTTAAGGTGATCATCTCTTTTAA